>JAMJFZ010004240.1:2570000-2890000 GCA_026225945.1 Cricetomys ansorgei | reverse complement strand
AGGCCCTGGGTTTCAGAGCAGCACTGCAGCCCAGTGACACTCAGCAGGACCCAACTGGGGAAAAATCCTAGTATTCTCAGAAAAAATGAAGTAGCCATGGGCAGGGCAGGTGGGTCAGCTCGTAACATGAGGGTTGAGTTTAGCTCCCCGGCACCAACATAAAGCCGGGTGTGCCTGTATCCCAGTGTTGGGGAGATGGGGCAGGAGGCCCACTGAGGCTCACTGGATGCCAGTCTAACTGGATCAGGGAGCTCAGGTTCAGTGACAGAGCACGTTCCAAAAACTAAGGTGAAGAGCAGCCGAGGAAGACACTCAAGGAAAACCTGGGCTTCCACATGCATCCGTGTCCACATACGTGTGCACCCACACATGAGCACACACACACACACAAACCTTCACACACACTCATGCACACACTCTATACACACTCAACCTCACACTCACACACGTATTCACACACACAAAGTACACGTGCACACACAATAAAAAGCAAGTAAACTAATAAACATAAGCTTTTATTTCAATATCCGACATGGTGTTCCTCTAGCGTTCACGATGGTTATCTTTAGGTGATGTTGTTTTTCTCGGTGTTCTTGGATGTATGAATTTCTTTACAAGCCATTAGATAATAACCATCTAAAACCTTCTCAATTCTACCTACTTAGCCAGCGTTGCAGTCGGGCCTTCTCTCTCTCTGCAGCTCGTCACTGGTTGTCTGGACTCACTGTAAAAGAATCCCCCACGTAGCCGCAGGGAAGGGATGGGATACCTGGCTTTTCCCAGGATAGGTGCCCTCCGTAGGGCTTTCCTTCTGCAGTTCTCCTTTCTGCATTCTTTGTGTTGTCATAACTGGTTGTTTCGAAATACTGTTGAACTTTCCACATTCTCCTAAAAGGAGGATCGTAATATACAGCATTTAAGATACTCGGGGGCGCACTGTTCGACTTGAGCAGACCTTGTAAACCAGGGATGATCCCTGCATGAAATCAGCTCAGGATTTCTCTTGTCGCGAGGTGTGTTAGAGGGATAAAAGGGTGACCCATGAAGACACTCTGACATCAGGCTAGTAGGGACAGCTCATTGTGGCAGGCGATGTGGACCAATGACATCCTTCAGCCAAGTGACTCAGCTTCCTGGCCATCTCAGGAACCCTAAGGGGTTCTACTTCCTTGAGACTGGGTCCTGGGTAGCAGCGGGATCCCCTCCTCCTTCTCCTCCTCCTCTTCCTTCTCCTCCTCCTCTTCCTCCTGCTCCTCTTCCTTTTCCTCCTCCTCCTCTTCCTCCTCCTCCTCTTCCTTCTCCTCCTTCTCTTCCTCCTCCTCCTCTTCCTCCTCCTCCTCTTCCTTCTCCTCCTCCTCTTCCTCCTCCTCATTCTCTCCCTCCTCCCCTTCCTCCTCTTCCTCCTTTTTTTCCTCCTCCCCTTCCTCCCCCTTCTTTTCTCGCTGTATTTATAATGCCACGTGGGCTTTATTGGTCTACCTAAGTAAAGGGAGGGTAAAAAATAGCACGAGTTTTTGTCACGGGAAGAATCTCAAAGTCAGGCTGTAGGATTAGCAGGTATGTTCTGGGAGTCACACATCCATGGAAAGGATGACCTCTTGCCCTTGGGTTCTGTGCTCTGAACTCTGCTTGCTCTTCTTATGGTGCTGATGCTTCTACTGGAAGGGTAAGAGTCTCTACTGGCCACCCTCATTCTGTGTAGAATCAGAGGCTTCTGGGAGGGTGCCAGCTCCGAGAACTAAACAGGAGGAGAGGTGGGTGGAAAAGTACTCATGGGCGATGGGGAGCTGTCCAGCAGCTATGAGCTGCATCCGGGAAGTCCCAGCCAATCACAGAGTGGCAGCTGGGCACAAGGACTCAGCTAGCGCCGTCCTAACCAGCGAGAACGTGTATGCCTGCATATACATTACCTCGGGCTCCAGCTACTCACATAATCCTTGGTCTTAAAATAAGAAATGGGGGAGAAGGGGGTCTCTTAGTAGGTGGTGATGGGGTAGATCTGGGGGAGATGGGAGAGGAGGGCGTGGGAGGAGGGGGGCTAGGATGTATTATATACGTTGAATGAGAGAAGAAAAATTAAAATAAAAAAATTTAAATAAAATTAAAAAAAGAAATGGGCATTTCTAGAAACGAAAAATTTATAAATTGTGAATTGAACGCCGTTCTGAGAAGTGCGAAGAAAGTTTTTGCCTCCCGAGATATGTATTCTCCCTTTGCCCAGTGTTTCCACATTGTAAGTGGCCCAGGAGCCACTTGGCAGCCACCTTGGCTACCATGGTAACTGCCATGAGATCCCAGTGATTCCTTCACGTAGTCCTCTTTGACTGACTGATGACCTGAAGGTGCAATGGCGCTGAAATCTACAGGGTTTCCTGTCTGCGGTTCTCAGCCCGTGGGTCGTGACCCCTTTGGGGCCCAGTGACCCTTTCACAGGGGCCACCTAAGACCATCTGCATATCAGATATTTACATTACGGTTCACGACAGCAGCATGACAGTTACGAATAGCAAGGAGAATAATATTACGGTTGGGGTCACCACATGAGGACCTGTGTTCACGGGTCGCAGCATCAGGGAGACTGAGAACCGCTGAGTGGAGAGGCAGACAGTCATACCTTGCTAAGCACAGGAAAAGGGAGAGGCTGAGGTTCCTGAGACCACAGTGAAAACAGATCTTCCATCTACAATGTCTAGAAGAAGGAGAGCTGTGTGCGCCAGCCTTGCTCTCACTCCCAGAGTTATGGCTATTGCATACAGTAAGTGCTCAGCTATGCTGGAAAGGGGATTAAGCTGTGGCTCTTGGTACTCTCTACGGTTTCAGGCATCTACTGACTCCTGTATATAAGAGGGGGACCACTGTACCCAACATACTGTGTGTATTCACCCAACCCATCCTATGGGGGGATGAGAGAGAGAGGGGGGGGACGGAGAGGGAGAGACAGGAGAGAGAGAGAGAGAGGAGTCAAAAGTGTGCAGCGGAAGAAAAAAAAGGAGATTTGAGGAGGAACAAAGTCAGAGACCGGATTATTATACATACAAGCAGTTTCAGCTTGTTACTGTTGATCCACTTAGTGTGTGTGCACCTGTACACTCACGCGTGTGCGTACACACACACACACACACACACACGTGTAAACATTCCCTGTACGTGTGTTGCAGCTTCAGTATTTATGTTCTGCAATCATAAATAGCCATTTTATTTTGTTTTGTTTTACTCAAGACAGGGTTTCTCTGTTGTAACTCTGGGTGTCCTGGAACTCACGCTGTAGACCAGGCTGGCCTCGAACTCAGAGAGATCCACCTGCCTCCACCTCCTGAGTGCTAGGATTAAAGGTGTGCGCCATCGCCGCCACCACCACAATCCAGCAGAAATAGTCATTTTAAATATACCATTTTTTGGGAAAAAAAAGTAACTAACCAAAGGCATCCCAGGGTATATAACTTAAAAGTTAAAAATAAATTAGGTGTGTCCTATAAAAGTCTCCGTTTTTCCCCTTTCTAAGTGGCAGGTGCGTTCCTTTCGATGTATGCCTACTTACTTGATAGAATCCAATAATCTTTTGCACAATCACTATTTTATTAAGCGATCTGGTATCTAGCCCTTTGTTGTCTCTGTTTCCTTTCCAAAGGGAAAACCAACATGACCGCAGATATCCTGGAGTTGGGACGAGGAAGGGAATCAGGGCGTCTTGTCCAGCTTTCATATCCCAGGCGATTAAATATTACGCCAACTTTATAGGGACATTCAATTCATAGTAGAAAGGCTAAGTATTCCTTTGTAGTTTTTAAATACTTTAGAAAACCATAAGCAATAAATAATTTTAATTTCTAAATCAAAGGTTTATTATACAAAATTTTAGAAGTACAAAAATATACATAACTCGAAATAAAAACTTTAAGCAGTCTCATTTCATGCTCGATATTTTTTGAAATAAAAAAATAGAGCAAAGTAAAAATATTTTTTGTTCCAAACTGGAAATCATTGCCTACAATGATTTACTCTTCAGGTCCAGGGAACCGAGGTCTCGTGTATGCCGCCACACACGGAGTCACCTCCCTGGCCTGCCAACCTGTCCGAATCCTCTCATTTAGCATCCTCTTCTCGCGGCCCACTGGACGGTAGTCAGTGGAGGGCTACATCCAGCAGAGAGGTTGTAGACAATTCCTCATCCTTCTTTTCATAACCAGAGACCCAAGGAATCATAAAAAGAAACATGATATCACAGAAACAGCTTTATTTTTGTGAGTGAACGTCGAAGGTTCCCCACTTTGGGCAGCTGCAGTCTGTCACATGCTTCACACAACAGAAAGCCCCACAAAGGAAGACGTTAACTCCAGCCTTGAAAAAAATCCTTTTATCCTCCATGATTTTGATGCTTTTAAATTTGTCACCTGAATGTGATATTAACATAATCGTCTGCATTTCCTGCTAATGAATGCACCTGCTTCTAAGACTTTATTTTAGCAGTTTTAATGAGCTCTTCAAAAGAGTTTGCCTGGACTTAGTGTACTGCTGGAGGAAAAGCAGCTGAAAGCAACTAACACTGCATTCAGAATTCTAGCCAAGGCACTGTGAAGATGCTGAACTTGACTACCACCTACCAATCTGTCTGCAAGGAGAGGAATGGAGCTGAGCTGTGGCTACAGCAACTGGGAAAAGCATCAGCGAATGTGGGCCTGCTCAGAGAAGCGTCTTTTGCTTGGCCATAAGGAATGGGTCTCAGGCACTTCTCCGAATCCTAATTTTCTCACCCCATATAATGCTATCTACTTGTAATGGTTACGTGCCTCATGTTAGATGCACTCAATAATGTCAGATTGCCTTTTAACCATAATGCCTATTACTTAAGGAGCTGAGATTTAACAAAGGGCCACAAAGGGTTAGAATTCACTTCTGTGAAATATTCAGACTGGAAGTAAGTTGGTGACGGCCAGGTTCCTAAAGGAGGGAGTGAGCACCAGGCAGTAATTGCTTAATGGATTTGAGGCTTCCCTTTGGGGGTGATAAAAATGTTTGGGAACCGGATACAAGGGGGAATCGTGCAAAGTCACAAAGACACTAAAGGCCTCTGTAATCGTTGCCTTTAAAATGGTGAATTTTGTTATGTGGATTTCACCTGAAGAATAAAACAAAAGCACTCCTTTAAGTAAAAAATACGACTTTAAGTTGTTTGGTTGACTGCAGGTCCCAAAGGGAGCTCTTTGGTGAATAATGACGCATCCAGCCTCGTGCCGAGGAACCCAATCCCGTCCCCTCTCCCAGAGCGTGAGGTTGTCCTTCCAATGTTGAGTCATATGTTGCTTCAGGGAGAAAGTGTCTCCAGAAGACATTGCCAACCAATCTGCAGGCGCTCAGGTACCTGAGCAGTCCTGAAAGTTACGGAGAATAAAATGGCGTGTGGGTGCAGGGTAGGGACAGACACACGCGGCTTCATGCGATCAAATCTGCCTCGCGACTGCTGACTTTAGCCATGTTTGCTCCGTCTTCCCCCCACCTTTGCACACGGTCCTCTGTGTACCTTTCACTTGAGAGTTTGAAAAGTCAGGACTGATCCACTACCACAAACCTAATGAAGAAGTGGGACGTTTTTAAAAATGTTGCTTTAAAAAAATGCACAAAGCAGGCGCATCACAGATCACGAGGCAGAAACATCCTAGATTAATGGTGCCACCTCTCTCTCTCTCTCTCTCTCTCTCTCTCTCTCCTCTCCCTCAAAGGTGAGATCACTGTTGAGAACATCTTTTATTTCAATAATAGTGAGCAACATTGCAGTAATGGCCTCTCCAGACTCCTCTCTTCACAGGTGCTGGTTAATGGTCTTCCCTCGTTGCTAGGAACCGGTTCACTGGCTGTTCACTCTCGCGTCTCGATTGGGGGACCATTCAGGAAGCAGGCCCAGCTTAGGAATCGTCACCAGCATAAATGGGTTTCTCTGGAAAGGTCCTGGCTTCTAGAATTCTCCACACCAAGCCTCCTGGCAACTCTGTGCATTCCTACGTTCTAAAAGAGCCCCTTTATCCAGGCTGACCTGGAACATCTATCTCTCCAGAGGACTTTGCGATCCATCCTGAGACCTTTGTAACCTGAGCTCACCTCCAGCCACCCTCTGGCACCGCTGAGTGCTGACAAAGGTCTTGCTGCACACCACACCACACCATACCGTAGGCTTCAGAAGGGCAGGATCAGCAACACCTGGATGGCCAGCATCAGTTGTCCCCGCAGGCTAGCTACCACCCCCAACCCACTGCATCAGGGCCTACAGCTGACATTTACGTTCCCAGGGATCTGCTCTAGGTTGGTTTTGCTGGCAACATGACTCACCATGCTGGGTTCCCAAGTTGTATCCGTGCACTTTCCACTTCTGGGTTCTACACAGATTTCCCTGTAGTGCTCCCGGGCAAGCTAGCTCGACTTTGGATGAGTTCCCACCCAGTGGGCCTCACAGTGATCTGTGTTTCTGTGCTTTGAGTGGTCACGCGTTTATATAGCACAGCCTCCCGCTAAGCAAGCTGTGCCCACCCCCTAGGTCACCCTGCCCTTCTGTTCCCACGGCTCTAGAGGTAATATTGTTGTCAAAGGAGGAAATTACCAGAAGGAAAAAAATAATGTCTATAAACCTGCATAGTTTAGAGCTAAAGAATATGTTAAAATTTTCCATTGTGGAAATTTCCCAGCTACTGGGCTCTTTAGATTTTTTTTTTTCTTCTCAGAGCTGCAAGCAAAGAATGGAAATTTCCAAACGCAGCATCAAGAGCTGCTGTTCTGCTGACTGTCTTGCTCAGCCAGGGTCATCTGCTTCTCTAAGACATCAAGGAATGCCAAGGTAGGTCTGAGAGAACACTCAGGCTTCCTCTGCAGGCAGGAAGGACTGTCTCTGTGCTGCCTGAGAGCTAGGAGGAGGGGGGCAGCAGAGGTGACACCCCTGCTCCCCTCCTCTGAACAGGAAGCTTTTCCTATTTGACTTCTGTCCAAGGGCTGGCAGGGTTTTTGTTTTGTAAGACATTCCTAAGGTGGGTGGGAGATCCAGAAAGAGATAGAAAAAAGAAGAAATAAACACTGATTGGGGTCTAATTCTGAACGCACTCTACCTGGAAGATACATCATTCCATCTTTTCGTGACCTGCCCAAGTAAATGTCTATCTCTGAGGCCATGTCTCGTGTAAGCCAGGCTGGCCTTGAACTCCTGATCCTCCTTCCTCCACTTCCCAAATGCTAGGATTACAGGCATGTGTCATTACGCCCAGTGTTAACTTCTGAGTTTAGAATCTTGAGCTGTACCTCCCAAGACAACCCTAGCTCCCCAGCCCCCTAAAACCAAATCATCCACAAATATCCCAGCAGGTTCTGTCGCCACCTTGGCAACATCAACAGCCCGGTTCCTTCCCTCTGTAGCTACGTAAAAATACATTCCCGTTCACAGCTGGTCCTGCCGCCTGAGTCAACAGGCATCTAATAGTCCCTGAGATCTGGCGTGTTCCTTCCACCCACGGGTGCTGCTCCTACAGACGTCTAACGGCAGCAACCCCATGGAAGCTTGAGCGTCGAGGCACGGCTTCCTGCAGACAGCCCGAGGTCCCTGAGCAGCTTCGAAACAGAAAGAACATTTTCAACCCTAAGCCTTATGGTTCTTGTCTGGATCGTTTGGAATTTTTTTTTTTCTTTTCATTAGATTCTTAAGAAACAGAAGCTACCTGTGAGTTCTGTCTTCTGACATCCCTTCTGACATGGTACCAGGGAAAGAACTGTCGTGAAGGGTTTTTGGCATGGTTGTTGTTACTCACACACACATTATTTATTGAAACAAGTTTGGTTGCAGCAAAGAATTTTTAGAAAGAAACTTAAAAATATCGCATGCAGCTCCTGCCTAAAATCCCAACACTTGAGAGGCTGAAGCAGGAGGATTGCCCAATTTTGAGGCCAATCAGGGCTACACGGTGAGACCCTATCTTGAAAAACCAAAGAATAAAATGGGTTAGGCAAGTGGCTCAATGGGTGAGATGCTTGTTTGCAAGCCTCAGGACTGGGATTGGATGTCCTGGACCCTTGTAAAAATCAGGTGTGATGACACGCATCCCAGTGGTGGGAGGCAGGGCAGGAGGGCTCCTGGAGCTCACTGGCTAGCTAGACTAGCCAGCTGCTGAGTTTCAGTTCAGAGAGACCCTGTCTCAAAAAGTAAAGAGGAAAATGACTGTGGAGGACATCGACCTCTGACCTCGCTATACAAGCACCTCACAAACTTCCCACACAGACAGACACACAGACACACAGACAGACAGACACACAGACAGACGCACACACATGCACCTCACACACTCCCCACAGACAGACACATAGACAGACAGACACACAGACACACACACACAGACACACACACACACATGCACCTCACACACTCCCCACACAGACACCTACATAGACCACACACACTCACACACACACAGACACACACACACAGACACACACATAGATAGACAGACATACACACAGACAGCCACACAGCCACACAGACAGACAGACATATACACACAGAGAAGCAGACACACACACATATACATACACACACACACACAGACACACACACACACACACAGACACACAGACACACACATAGATAGACAGACATACACACAGACAGCCACACAGCCACACAGACAGACATACACACAAAGACGCAGACACACACACACACACACACACACACACACATTTCTAAATGGGGGGAAAAGTCATCAAATAGCTAGTGGGTAAAGCAGCTGTACCACATCTGTCCGTCCAATCATATCTGCGTACAGAGACACCAGCGGCCAATTTTAATGCCCCCTGGTAACAGCAGTCGGGCGTGGAATAGTTGAGCAAGAATATTTAGTGTAGGTCGGTTCAGTCCCTGGCTGCACCTGTGACAATGATTCTCTGTACACCTGTAATGGGTTAAACCGAGCCTGGGTCATGGTGAACTCATCAGGTGGGTTTGAGTGCGGGTCTGAGTCTCAAGTGACAAGCCCCGTTCTCCTCCTCCTCTCTGTCTGTCATATGCTAGAGATAATGGTCCCTCAGTTGAAGACACGATGAATCACAGCTGTGGGTGGGGCTGAAGAGACATGTATGATGAATACATCTTTCCACTTGAGACCACAGAGATGACTTTTAAAAAGTCCGTGGTTGGAACGCATGGTATTTTATGATTGATGGCTCGCGATTTCAAACGCAGCCGTGGTTCTGTCTGCCCAGTCTCCCTGCTGTCTGTGATGCCATTTACAGCAGCTCTGATCAAGGCCTGGGGCCAATTTACAGAACCCTCCAATCCAGGCTGGCCTTTTGCCTCAATCTGGCTACCAGAATGGACCAGAAGGGACTGTGCGCACTTCCACTTTCTCCCTTGAGCCTGCCGCTGCTTACTGCGCGTGGGCCAGCCCGTGGGAGGATAATGGCCTGCGTACGGCTGGGATGCAGTGTCCCGGTGGACGGTACTCTAGGCCACCTAATCCCAGGCAGTGCACTGGTCTGACGAATGTGCTATCCACAAAGGTTGGTACCCATTCTGGGATCCCTGCAGCTTCATCCTAATTCATCTCCGTTACTGAGGTTGGGGGTAGGGGTACTTCCTATAGCAGGGGAATGGGGACCCCTGGATTTACTTCCTGTAGCAGAAGACAGCAAGGGGCCTGGGGATGTGGCTGCGTAAGTACAATGCTTGCCTAACGTGTACAAAGCCCGAGCTGGGAACCACATCACTACATAAAACCAGGCCCCTTGGCACACACCTGTACTCCCGGCACTTGGGAGGTGGAAGCAGGAAGGTCAGAGGTCAAGGTCATCTTTGATTACATAGGAAATGGGAGACTAGTCTGGGCTACATGAAACCCTATCTCAAGTCAGAAAAAAAAAAAGAAAGAATGAAAGAAAAGAAAAGGAGTTGACACAGCACAGAGACTGCACCAGGCACCTTCTTCTCAGCAGCCCCTTGCCCGCTTCCTCCTCAGTGGTCGTGGGCTAGTGCTACAGGGCAGGATGATCAAGAAGTACTCATTTAACAAATGCACGCTGTATGTCTCAGCGAGGATGGAGCGACACTCCTGCTTGCTGCTTGGAGTTCCCCGAGTGTATTGTGCTGTTCACGCCTCCCTAACTCTGCACACAATGTTCCTTCTGCCTGGAACACTCTTAGCCCTCTTCTCTTACTGGCTAACGCCTACTCACGGATCAGAGCCGAGCTCAAGGGTACTGCCTCTTGGAAGACTTCCCCAGGAGCACCTCCACCTCCTTGCCCTCAACCTCCGGCCACACGCTCGGTCTCAGCATTCATTCTGCCAGTCTAACAATTAAAGCAGAAAGTGCTTCCATGGCGCGCCAGGCACTTACCGTGTGCCGACGCCATCCTGCAGCACCGTTTGGTCGAAATTTTCCACATCCCCGTGTCTTCTCTCAAGGCAAAGAATACATTCAGAAGTACTTGCCGAGAGCTTCCCACCTGTCGAAAAACAAGATGCACGGTGATTTATCACATAAACTGTACACCCACCGAGGCCCCTCCTGCACCTTCTCACCCTTGCAGACTTTCAACCGAAGGAACAATGGCTCACACAGCATAGAACACATCCTGGGCAGCGTGCTCGGCTCGCCACGTGGCCAAACACCTTTGGTCACTTTGGGGGCTAGCTGTTATAATTATCATGGTGCCACAGATGAGGAAAGGATGGTGTCAAGGGCTCTCAAGGGTAACTTTCCCAAGGTGGCACAGCTAGTGTGCGCTAGAGCTGGCTCCAGAGGCTGGGTCTACAGCCATAGGAGGGAAGGAAAGCTGGAATGACTCAGCATGAATCCCTTTCCGGCCTCAGAGAGGAAGTTGAAGGGTGAAACAATGAGGACATGAGCCGTCCAGTGGGGTGGTCCACGCTTGGGCTGCATAGGCCATCGGCTTGCCTGGGCACTCGAGTGCTCAGTGGAGATGCAGGTGATACCGCCAAAGGGTTTTCTGCTGCCGTGTTTACTGAGCACAGCACCTAGCAGCCCACATATGCTGTTCAAGGCCTCCCCGACAGCTGGCAGGATCTTACGGTATAACCCTTACGCTGTCCTATTCCAATGAGCATTTGGAAGACAATTACTTGGAACTGTCCGTGAGGCTGCTGAACCTGGCTGGGCATAGGCACGTTTTGTAAGAAACACAGTGGCCAGCCACCCACGGAAGTTCTGGCAGTCCCCATGGGGCCTCCCAAGCAGTGTACATCTCAGCGAGACAAAGGCAGGGACACACAGTGACTGGACCACAGCTGTTTCGGGACTGCTCTTTCGAAAAGACAAAGAGCAGACACTTGGAATGGAATTTTGCTTCTGAGACAAATGTGAGCTTGGAAAATGTTAGGTCTGAGTTCTGGGACATTGGAAAACGAAAATGACCGGTTTCTGTGACCCTTCGTGTCCACTGTCCCTTTCAATACGAAACAATTAAGTCCTTTCTCTGCTTCTCAGATGTGCTCAGCCTGTGCTCCACAGGCCGCATGCACCCCAGATAGCTATGAACTTGTCACCCCTGCAGGTAGTCTTCTCCCTAAAACTGGACCCTCTCTAATGGTTTAAAGGACTTAACGGTGGCTAGGACAATCTCCCACAGGCCTCCAGTCCTCAGTACAAAGCACATCAGAGACCGGTAAGAATTCCAGGACTCAGGGACTGGCCTTTCCGATAAGCCACGGGCCCCTGTGTACCTGGACAAGCCTGTCGTCCGTGCCCATTGGCTTTCCTCCTGGTGAGGAGCTTCACCAAAGACACTGGTGGCCTACTAGAAAACTTTAGAAACATCTACTTGACTCATATTCATTTTGAGGGCACAGGGTAGAATTTATAGCACCAAACTTTTGAATTAAAATAACCCAACTGTTGTGTTTACAGTCTATGTTATCCGGATTAACAATTAATAGTCTTCGGCTTGTTTTATTGGCAAACTTACATTTCCCCAAATGACCATAAACCCCTTGAGGGTCAAGCCCATAATCCGACTCCTTTGGACTCCTCCGTACAGATATGTGGCACAGTACTTGGTGGAGGCCAGAGGGACGGAGGACAGAGTATCTGGAGGCATCCCCCAGCGCCCCACCGCTCCAGCTCCGTGGAGGTCCTCGGGAGCACTTAAATATGGGATGCAATTTCCTCATTTCTAGATCCGTCTCTGGCCTTCAGCTTCTTGGGAAGATCAAATAAGATAATGCATGTGAAAGTATTGTGTAATCCGAGAACTGCAATGACTGAAACATAAGGCACCCTCAGGAGGCACTTAGTAAATATCTGATTGATTTTTAATGATAAGGTTTTGTCTTCCCTCTTCTCTACAATCAGCCCCTTTAAGGATTTTGTTTCCTAGAACTTAATTTTATTTGAGTAGCGAAGCTACTTCCCATCTTCCTGATAGTGTGCGTTTCACCCCATAGTCACCTTCAAATTTGATTGTAATCTAAGCAAACCAACCCCAAAAAGTCACAAAGCATGCCACAGTTAAGTCAATCACCCGGGGCTCGTGGGAACAAATACATTCAGACCCCACTTCAATTTCATCCTTTTCTGTGCTGCTGTCAGACCATGGGAACTGCACCCTAAGCAAGGATTATGGGTATGTTTGTGTTGTAGCACACCTGGTGGATACAGGAGTTCTAAGCCCTGTATCATCGCTCCAAGTGCGGCCCATCAGAGGAAATGAGAAACGAGGTGCCTTATGCGAGAAATTCAGAGGTGGCACTATGACACGGTCTCTTAGAACGAGTCATTTATTTATAGTCTTTGCTCTGTATTTATTCTTAGCAAAGACAGCGCTCTTGGTTATAACGGAATTCCATATGATACATTAGAAATCTTTCAAATATGGATCTTTCTAAAAGTGCTTTTAGAAAATATTAAGAGTAGTTTCTGGATTCCTTCTCTCTTAACTAGAAAAAAAAAAAAAGGAGAGGGACAGACAGAAGGAAATAAATTAAGTTGCATATCCCAGGAACGAGTTTACTTCCCATCTAATTCTCTGAGGCCAAATAACACAAAAATAAAAATATCTAGATTTTATAAAATGGACAAAAACAAACAGCTAAAGAACCACTGCCTCAGCCTGAGCACTAGCAGCATCTCCCTCTAAAATAGCTTGATGTCTGTTTTCAGATGCTGCTTAGGAAACTCTAGGAGCCTATTTCTCTTGCAAGTTCACTCAAAATGCGAACCATTGGATTCGTGTACTTGTGTAAAGTATGCTAACGAACTGAACTTGGGACAGTTTCGAACAATACCAGTAAATTTATTTAAGAAGCCCCTTTTAGGGAGCTGCCTTCCAGAGGAATTAATCTAAAGAAGTTGTCTTTAGATAAATTAACCCAAAGATAGAAAAAGTAGTAAACAAACAAACACCCCAAACTCATCATCGAACATTAAACAACTGTAAACATAAAGCCAGTCTTGAGAACCTGGATTTGTATTTGAGACGACCTCACTTCATAGCTCTGGCTGGTCTGGAACTCCCTACGTACAGCGGGTTAGTCTTAAACGTGCATTGATCCGCCCTTCTGTGCCTCTAGGTGCTGGGATTACAGGCGTACATCACACATCTGGTCTTTGTTTGTGGTACCAAAGAGGGAAGCTGGGGCCTTGTAGACTCTAAGCGTACACTCTCAGCTCCTGAAGCTTTGGTTCAGCAGATGGAAGCTAGCAGCCATTCACTAGATAGAAATACGTTTTAACGTTCAAACCGGATAGCAAGCGTATGCACAGCTCTGTTCCCAACAGACACTTTTCTTTCTCAGCCTCAAAGCTTCCCCACGTCTCCTGGTAGGAAGCCATGTTCCTTCCAAAGTCAGACCAGAAGGGAAATACTTAAGAGGAGATGTGGCAGCTTTAAAATCTACTAATTTGTTCACTATTCTCTTCTTACGACGCATGGCCTCTGCTGGATTACCGAGGAAGATGGTGGTGTTGGGGAGGCAGTCATTTCCAATAATGGAGCTGGTTCTCTGTCCTCGGGTCACAGTGAGAGTTGGGGAATGGCAGATGCCATGGAGTGGGGTGGGCTGTCACACTGCAATCTCAGCACTAAAAAAGAGACAGCATGGGGCAGACAGCATAACCTAGGTATTTCAAGGCAGAGAGCTTCTTGTGCATACAGGTTATTTACTTATTTCATATGTACTACAAAATGTTTTCTCAGAGTGCAGTTTGCCAGATAAAATTGCTGTCCCAAGACTTATCAATGTCTATACCAGTTTACAGTCAAATCATCATTATATGAGATCTAAGATAATATAAGAAAATTAAATGAGAATAGAGAAGTTGGGTAGAAGTTGTATGGCTTTAATAAAACTTGGCTTTCTCCTTTTATACTGTTCCCGAGGTAAAAATCAGCAGCTTTCCTATCTGGTGACCCTTGAAGCACTTGGTTGATTTTAGGACCCTTGATTGCTGTTGGGAACAAGTGTACCGCTGTGCCACGGAGTGCAAGGTGTAACTGGGAGCCAGACACAGGACAAAAGGCTTCCTCCGCAAGTGACACGCTCACAGATGCGTAGAAAGGAAAGAAAAAGGTCACGTGATTTCACTGAGGAATATAAAGCTACATCCTATATGCAAGTCCCCAAAAGAGCCTTTCATGGAAGAAGGTTTTCAATCCCTTATAGAGCAAATGCAAGACCAGCAGGTAAAGGTGCTTGCAGTCACGCTTGACCCGGGTTCCATCCCTAGGAGCTGCTCGGTAGAAGAAAAGAGCTGATTGATTCCTACAAACTGTCTTCTGATTGCCACAAACCCATACACGTTCGGGCAAGTGCACGTGTGCAAGCGTGCGTGCACACACACACACACACACACACTCACACTAGTTGTGCATAGTGGCGCACACCTTTAACCCCAGCACTTGGGAGGCAGAGGCAGGCGGATCTCTGTGAGTCCAAGGCCAGCCTGGTCTACAGAGAGTTCAGGACAGCCATAGTTACAACAGAGAAACCCTGTCTGGAAAAAAACAACCACTACCACCACCACCACCAATAACAATAATAACAATATCAACAAAAACAATAATAATAGCAATAATCCCTCCATTTCCCCTCCCTGCCCTTCTTTGCAGGGCTGAGGTCTGAACTGAGGGCCTTGGGACTGCTTGGCAAGCGCTCCGTCCCTGAGCCACAACCCCAGCCCTCCAGGCTCCGGCTGCAACATGAGGTTAGGGATGTGGTGAGTGGGGCCTGCTGAGCTAGGACTGAGCTGGAAGCGTCTCCCACAGTCCTCTCATTTCTCTTCCTGTCTGGAATACGTATGTGAGAGCCGGAGCAGTGGGCGCCATCTCGCAACTGTGACTAGGAGAATGGGTGCCGCGTATTAAAGGTGGCAGAACAGGAAGACGTAAAACCGCAGCTCAGATGACCACGGCCATCAGCCAGCCCTGGACTTCCTGCCTCCAGATACCTTCACGCTTGAGAAAAACGTGTTTCTGTTTATTAAGCCACCTTTCTTGGGTTGATTTTTATAGGTACGGAAGTAACTCTGGTGGGTAAACATGGACAGGAAAAGGTGTTAAGAATCGTCGGCTATCCGCACTAAAAACGAAGCCCAAAACCAAGAAGGGAAATCGAAGGACAGGCGTGTGTGATACTCGGACACCCGAAACGGTAGACTCTGATGCACTGCTTCAGAACTCTCTAGAATACTGCGGGAGAAACGGGCAAGGATGGCTCGCGCTGTGGACTCCAAAGCCCATTATCTGCACAGAGACATGAGCACATATTTCTGATCAGCAAACAATACATAAATCATATTTTTATAAACAAGAACAATATGCAAGCTTTTACGGAATGTTTACAAAGCCAACGTACTTGGCCAGAAAAGAAGGAAGAATACTATGGCACAGGGGGGAGTGAGAGAACGGGCACTGGGCTTTGTTTCTTAAGTTCTGGAGGGGAACTATTAACTCAATAGCCCCAAACTTTATCTCTTACCATTACGATTTCCCCAGCCTGACGCTGGCGTGACAGGTCACCGGCTCTGGGTGGAGGAGCCAGGACATCAGAGAACCGTCACTGCTCCTCGCGGACAGGACCGGCAGCGGGCAGGAAGGCTGGCATTTCTCAGATTGGCCCCGGCTGAGCAGGGACACAGGCTCTACCACAGAGTTCAAGAGCACCGAAAGAATGTTAAATGGATGGATTGTTGCTCACAGGAAAAGAAACAGGCACCAGGCTTCCAATTATTCTCCACTGCAGACAACAACTGGCTGTTCTGCTGGCTGGCGCAGTCGCTGGATGGGGCACTACTGAAGAAACCCCGATGAGGAGGAATGAATGCGGCCAGTGAATTTTCTTGCACAGCCCCAGCTATATTTGCGCTTACTGCTGGCAGACTACCATGAGGGAAACAATTGACAAAAATCATCGTGAAGAAGGCTCGGAGGACAAGAAGCCTTTATGGCCCCTTACAAATAGGAACGTTTACACCAGAGAGGCTCATCCAGGGCACAGGGCAGGAGCTCTTGGTGTAGCTGTTGATCAGAAGGAGAAAAACTAACAAAATTCTTCCCAGAGAAGAACATAGAACATTCTTATTACAAAGTTTAAATGCTGAGGTACTTAAAACACTTAAAATAGATAAGCAGAACTGGGTGCAGTTGGCAGGCTGAAGCCAGAGGGTGGCTCGAGCTCAGGAGTTCAAGGTTAGACTGGGCAATGCAGTGTAGACCCCATCTCACAAACCAGCACCGCCGCCACCAACAGGAACAGGTAAAGACAAGGTAACACTGTCGCGTGTAACACCGAACAAGTGACGTAACGGTGTCGTAAATCAAACATAAACTACATTTATGATGTTGTCAACCTGTTGTGAAGTCCATGCATCCGCTTACGAACACATATATGTTGTAATTTCAGTATCTAGTTCCTTGGTCACATTGTACAACGAAAGTATCGGTTATATCTAAAGAATGGGTTTTGCTCCAGAACTCAGAGGACATGCAGAAATAGACTGAAGGCGCTGAGCTTCCCACCCCACTGTAGGTCTCTGGCCAGGCAGAAGCTGATGTCATCGAGGGATGAATGGGGTGTTTGTTCCCATGCTTCTGGGGACCTGGGGCTACCGGCCTCCACACAGGAAGCCTGAGCTTTCCGTATAGTTGTATGTTCTATCTCAAGCACAGGGATACACAAATAGGTGAGCTGAAGGCACGGGGTTGTTGGGTTTTCTTGAGGGGGGAGGGGGACCAAAATGTTTTCTACCTAGCCATTTTGAATTTCTCTTTGCATTATCTCACAGGATCTCACCTAATTAAAAAAAAAAAAAAACAGGATCGCACTCAGTTCCCTCACACTAATTTCTGCACTTGGGAAAGATCCTTTCCCAAGTCATACCTGTATTACCAGCAGTTGGGTGGCGGAGGCAGGAGGATCACTGTGAGTTCAAGGCCAGCTACAAACCCAAATCTTAACTATTTTCTTAAATAAACTTCTTGGTTTTTATTAATTATACTAAATTAGGAATGAATGCATTTCCTCTCTGGAAAAAGGTTCAAACAACACAGAAATATAAGTACTGTAACAATAGAAAGTTAAAACAAAACAAAACCCCCTGAAAGTCACTATGAATTCTAGCCCTTCCTTCACCTCCACCACCAACTACCAACTGAGCACACACACACATCTGCACACACACCTGCACACACACATGTGCACATGCACACAAACACATGTGCACACACACACATGTGCGCACACGCCTGTGCACACCTACTATGGTATGGTTTCAGTGTTTTCACCACAAGCCCACAGATTAGACCCTTCAGGCCAGTGTGGCAATGTTGGGAGGGGCTTAGAGGAAGGGACAGGGGTCTGACCCTCCTGAACGGGTCAGTGTCCTTCTCTCAGAATCCGTGAGTTCTCAGGGCACTGGCTCACGTCCACCACAGGGAGCTGACAGAGAATCAAATCTGGCTTTCTTGGCTGTCCTGTTCCCATCCTATAGACCTTTCAACCACTGTACGAGATATCACAGGGCCCTGTGCTCTTGGGCTTCTCAGCCCCAAGGACTGTGCAGTCAAGCTTTCAGGTGAACCTTTTCTTTTTAAACTACCTAGACTGTGGCGTTCTGTTATAGCAACAGATAAGCAATGGGCACAACATCTGCACAGATTGCTAAGCAGCCTTCAAACCCTTTTTCTCTAATACACAGTATGTTCTATAAAGTCATCCACATGGTAGTTTCTCTGTGTGTTTAGGCAACAGAACTGTACACATGCAGTACCCTGGACAGCTTCCTTTCCTTCAGGGCCTGTCTCATATTTCCTCTCTGCCCCAAAGACTCCTTCAGTCCAGCCTTCCGTTTCAAACACTTGCCACTGTGGCTCTCCATCGGTTTCTGAGCCATCTTTCTATGATGCTTGTGCTGCTGAATTTTTATTTAATGTGGGGGTGTCTTATCACCAGAATGCAAAATCTTAAAGGGCAGAGATGTCATCTTTATCTTTTGTGACGTTTAGAATTGTGTTATGCACAAAATAGGTATCTGATATGATTTCACCAAATGACTGGAGTTCAGGTTCTTGTTTCCTGATCTAAGGCAGGAAAACTCCACTCAGATGTAATGAGATGTTCACATGAACAGAGACAAAGTGATTGAGCATTTTCATGGGCTCACCTATGGACTCTCGGACCTGTTCTCCACGGTGGGCAGAGGAGCCCTGGAAAAGTAAAGACCCAGGTGCAGTGACTTCCTCTGATCTCTCAGACCAAGGACAGCTCCATGGCTGCGCCCTCAGGGCCACCCTGAAGGTTTACAGCTGGGTGAGAAGGAAGGGCTGGGAAGGAAGTTCCAACTATCTAGGAAAACCTGTCTCAGACCATTTAGGTTTCTAAAATTTCACCTCTCAGAGAACCAGTTCTCCAGCAGAATTAATCACCAGCCTACCAACCACCGCTGTGGTTCAAACTGCGGTTCACCTCTCCTTTCACGCAGAGGAGAGTTGAACTTGCAGCTCCTGTACAAAATGTCTCTCTCCCAGCATGACAGGGAAGTAAAAATGACCAATGAAACAGACTTTGTGTTTTCTTTAACAATGTTCTGGACTAATTTCTTTTCCTTTCTTTCCTTCTTTCTTTCCTTCTTTCTTCTTTTTTTGTTTTTTGTTTTGTTTTGACTTGTTTTTTGAGACAGGGTTTCTCTGTTGTAACTCTGGATGTTCTGGAATTCACTCTGTAGACAGGCTGGCCTTGAACTCACAGTCATCCTGCCTCTGCCTCCCGAGTGCGGGGATTAAAGGCGTGCGCCCCCACTGCCTGGCTGGACTAGTTTCTTAGTCTGTGCACACCTGTTTCTTCGTCTGAGTACCTGCGTTCACGTTCAAGTGTGTGGCGGTCAGGGGTCAACCCCAGCTGCTGTGCCTCAGTAACCATCCACTTTCTTATTTGTGACATGGTCTCCCATGGAGCCAGACCTCATTAAGTAGACCAGGCTGGCCCACGAGTGCTGAGATTACAGTGCGCACCACCACGACTGGCTTTCTCCCTGTGTGTTCTTGGGACAGCCTCGGATTGAAGCAAGCACCTCACCGCCTGAGCCGTGCCTCAGTCTTCCACACTAGCTTCAGTTTTGAGTGCAATTTACTTGTGTCTGAGCATGCCCACTGTATACCGAAGTCTGGATCACAGGAAATTGTCAACATGTTCGCTAATGAGGGAGGTTGTATTCTGTCTGCTCACACCTCTGTCAGGAGCTGAGACGTTTTTCTGCCTGGCTTTTTGGCCACAGGAGGAGGTACAAGACACTGGTGAACTTTGGGATGGTGGACACCATAAACGAGGTTTTCTGAGAAATTCTATTCAATTCCTGTTACAACAGATTTATTTCAGATCTTTATTAAACTCTGTTGCTTGAAATAAATGGCTTGTTATATGAAAATCTCTTTTTGTTAGAGATTTCCTCTGAAAGAGTATTAGTCATAACTTGTGGGAACATTCCTCTTGATAATGTACATGTCTCCTATTAATAGACTCAATTCTTAAAGTCCGAACAACCATTTTAAAAACCTGACTTATTATTTAACAACTAAGGATTTTACTTTATATAAAAAAAAAAAAAAGTTGCTCTTTGTCCGGAGGAGAACTTCTCAGTCCCTCTAAGAGACTGCTAATCAGAGCAGATAAAATGAACTCTAGTTTGTAAATGAGTGCTTGGCATAGTACAGGCAGTTACAGACGACAAAGCAGTTAAAAGCCTTACAGTTGATCACTGAGCCAGAAACATGGCTCAGACATAAAAGTGCCTGGTGTCCATGCCTGAGACCCAAGTCGCAACCCAGGAACACATATTAAAAAAAAATCTGGATGTCGTGGTGCACATCTGTAACCCAGCACTCCTAAACTGAGGGGGGGGCAGGGAAAGGAGAGTCACCAAAGGCTCTCGAGGGCCAGACAGCTGCAGTGCGCAGCCAGCACCGAGGAGACTGACACCTCAGCAGGGGAAAGCAAGGATCAACTATGGAACGTTTTCCTCTTCTCTCCATTCATGGCTGTGGTATGTGTGTGCCCACTCTCTCACGCACACTTGACAAAAGTTTAAGAGTGCCTTGAAAAAAGAACCTTGCTCTTCCTGTCTCTCTAGCTGCTGAGACACCGGATATCCATGAAGAAAGGTGTGTGGTGGCACACACCTTTAATCCCGGCACTCGGGAGGTAGAGGCAGGCGGATCTCTGTGAGTTCGAGGCCAGCCTGGTGTACAGAGTGAGCTCCAGGACAGCCAGGGTTACAACAGAGAAACTCTGTCTTGGAAAAGAGAGAGAGAGAAGGAGAGAGGAAGAGAGAGAGAGAGAGAGAGAGAGAGAGGGAGGGAGGGAGGGAAGGGAAGGGAAGGGAAGGGAAGGGAAGGGAAGGGAAGGGGGAAGGGAAGGGAAGGGAAGGGAAGGGAAGGGAAGGGAAGGGAAGGGAAGGTTAGTTGGGACACAGACACTTCTCCCCCTGCTGTCAACTGATTGCAAGTTTTAGGTTGACTCACGCCTTGGTTTCATCTGGGCGAAATCCATAAAATCAGCTAGTCCATCCTATCTTAATAGTTGATGAATGTCCACCAGGTAGCAGCTAAGGGCATAGGCCTGAAGGTCAGAAACTCGAGGGTTAAATTTCACCTTGATAACTTCCTGTGTAAGTGAACTTAGGCAGATTATTTAACTCCTTTAACCCTCCCAATGGGTAGCACTCGTCTCTCTGGCTGATAAGGGTAAACAGAGGCAGTTATCAGCCAGAGTTGACCTTCACCTAGTGCTCAGGGGGAGCCACTGGATACTTTCTTTGTTCTTTTTCTTTTTAAAATCATTTTAGGCTGGAAACAGCAAATCTAGTGACTGCCCAGCCTGCAGCCCCTTGCAACACACTCAATAAAACTGTTTTGTTTCTAATAAAATGGAAACAGGCCTGGGGTGTGCCCAGTTGGTAGGGTGCCTGGGGGGCGTGCTCAGTTGGTAGGGTGCTTGTGCTCAGTTGGTAGGGTACTTGTGCTCAGTTGGTAGGGTGCTTGTGCTCAGTTGGTAGGGTGCTTGTTCTCAGTTGGCAGAGTGCTTGTGCTCAGTTGGTAGGGTGCTTGTGCTCAGTTGGTAGAGTGCTGGCCTAGCACACACAAAGCCTGGGTTCCATCTCAGCTCTGTGTAAACAGCATACGACAGTGCATGCTGCAATCCCAACATCTGGGAAGAAGAAGCAGGAGGATCAGAAATTCCAGGTCATCCTCAGCCAGGTAGCAAGTACAAGGATAGCCTGGGCTACATGAGAGATCGCATCTCAAAAATAAAATAAAATCAGCACAGTTCTTTAGTCATGTAAAACACGTAATATGTTATCTACTAACCTGCACTGTGGAAGACAGTCGGGGGAGCTCTAAATGGGGAAGGAGCCGTCAACATGAGAAGAAACTACAGGAGTCATTAAAGAGGAGGCTTAGCTCCTAAGTGTCAAGGCACACGGCACAAGCTGTTCGCTCTTTGTGTCACTGCCCAGTGGCGGTGACCTGGGCTCAGGACACAGCCTAACAGCGTACCGGAAGAGAAAAAGGAAGGGTACTGAGCCTTGGGAGACTGATGGGCTGTAGCGCCAGCTACCTAACACCACCGACCCCTGATCTACAGACAGGTCCCAGAAAAGCCTGGGACCTCCCTCGCCACGGAGACTCAGCCGCGCAGTGCCAATGAGTTCTGCAGCGTCAGCAGTTTCTAGTACTTTTTAAATGGCTGTCTTAAAAAAAAAAACAAAACTAACAATTTCCTGTATTTAGGATATAACTGAAGTACAGAAAATCCAAAAGATTTAGGAAAAATCATAACCCAATTAGCTACGCATCTAACACCAGCATTTCGGCTAAATTTCTTCATCGTGTGTCTCAGTTACTTTTCTGCTGTGATGAGACACCATGACCAGGGCGACCGATAAAAGGAAACGTTGTGGCTCACGGTTTCAGAGGGTCAGGTTAGTCTACGACCGCCATGGTGGGGGGCTCAGCGCCGTCTGCAGGCATGTTGCTGGAGCAGCAGCTGGGAAGACGGCAATCGTGCGGCAGAGAGCTACCTGGGAAACCTCAAAGCTCACCCCAGGGACACGCCTCCTTCCTCAACAATCCGCCAACCAGGTATCAGGCATTCTACACAGGAGCCTACAGGGACCACTCTCATTCGAACCATTGCGTCGCGTGTGTGTGTGTGTGTGTGTGTGTGTGTGTGTGTGTGTGTGTGTGTGTGTGTTTTTGGAAACAATAAATAGAAATAAACAAAAAATAAGAGACTGGATACATAGCTTAATGGCAAAGTCCTCAACCATCAGAGCCCAGACCGTGGGTTCAATCCCACAAGTTGCAAAATAATAATAAAAACAATAATAAATGACATTTGAATGAAAGCTTGTAGCAGCCTTGAGCGGGGGAAGTCGCAACTGGCTCATGTCTTATATGGTTCTGCTCTCCAGTGTACTCAGAACAGACAAGCACGTTCAAACCACACTCAGCGTCTCCCCTGGCGAGCCGCCTCCGTTCTCAGCGTCTCTGTTCTCTGACTCACGGGTGCTCAGAACCCTCTACAGTCTCAAACCAGCGGCTGTCAACACCCTGCCAAGGCTCCCCCCAACCATCGTCCCTACAGCTCCAGCCCAACTTGAATAGTTCCCTGAGCATCTCCTATGGACTCGCCCCTCCCAACCAGACCACCTGAGTCGCCAAGTCAGTGTCCTGGAAAGGCCGAGGACACACTCCTCTTGGAGTGTGTCTTAAGTTTATTTTCCATTGCAGTGATAAAGCACTGACCAAAAACAGCCAGGGGAGGAAAAGGTTTGTTTTACTTAAAGCTCAGAGCTCATCCTCGAGAGAAGGGACCTAGAAGCAGGAACTGAAGCAGAGGCCATGGCCGAATGGTCTGGTTTGCTCTCCGGGGCTTGCTCAGCTGGTTTCTGACACATTCCAGAACTACCTGCTTGGGGGTGGCACTGTCTGAAGTGGGCTGGGCCCTCCCAAATCAATCACTAATTGAAAAAATGCCCCCATAGATTTGCGTACAGGCCAGTATGACGAAGGCGTTTTCTCAATTCAGGTTGCTTCTTTCCAGATTCTAGCTTGTCAAGTTGACAAAAGCCAGGGCTGCTCTGTATCTTTGCTGTTTCCCTGTCCTCCACCACCAGGAAGGTCCAGATTCTTCAGAATGAAATCTGAGCCTGACCACAGTTCTAATCTACTGGTTTTTATCCAGACGCATGCTCCTTCCTGTCTAACAAGTTTCCCAAACCACCTCTGCACTTCCCTACCCTACGCCTCTGCATACATGGTCTCCCCTTCCTCGCACCATCCGCGTCCCACCCACAAAGCCTGTGTCTCCTGGGACCACCCGGAGCAGCTCCTTCTCCTTCATAATCCATAGCTCCCTGACTAGAATTGTGCTGATTCACTTCCACCCACTCTAATGCCTTTATCACTCACCTATCTGGTGCCACACTGAGCCATGGCTCCGTGAATATGCTTGCTTTCCTTCTCCATGACACTATAACCGGAAATAGGGGTCCTCTAGGAAACTTCTAAGCTTCGGGTGAAGATGCTGGGAGAAGGTGTCCCATAGGCCACCTTCCTGGCCTTTGTTCCTATTCTGTATAAACCCTGACATGGCTGTGAGCCACATCCAGGCAGAATCCGAATGCTCTCTTCCCAGCTATGGCCAAACCTGTACATAAGAAAATTTTCCATTTATCTAGAGATAGTGTTGTTTTTCAGAGTGTAAGTCGGCACCAGATTCAAAGCCAATATGGTTGTGGGGGGGGGTGGCAGTGCTCTAGTTACAAGTCCTTAGAAGAGCTATGTTTTTGTATCTTTGACAGTATCTGTTTTCAATCCCTTGGACAGTAGGTGTCCAAGTGTTCACGGGACGCAGGTTTCCCAGGGCTTTATTGCTAAGTCATTAGAGCTTGAACTCAGGTCCTCTGCTTCCAGGCCCTACACACCTTTCCCAACATCCCTCTCTCTCCCCGACTTCCTGTAGGGTCATCCCAGCTGAGCTGCATTTGAAACAGCTGCGGGGTTTTAAGTCAGAATGACTAGGCAAAAAGAAAAAATGAAACAAACCAAAGGCTGGAATTTATTTTCCGTGTAGCTGTTGAAGCCAACACGAACATCTGACTGAGAATTTGAATTAAAAAGTAAACAATGCACAACAACAACAAAGGCCAGTTTACCCCTCTAGAAACATTTTTGCTTCTTAAAGTTTGGTGTTCGAGTTTGCACTTTATAGCCATTAAGTTGCCATGCTTCCTGGTATAAACTCGTAGTCTAAGGAAATAAAGAAAAGAGAAGAAATGTTTGTTTTGAGTTTTCCTTCCTTTTTTAATAGCTCCCAGTAATGCTTCTTGTCTGTAACAATATGACTTGGGGATGAGGCTCTGTGGCCAAGTCTCATTCCCAATTACCCTAGTCATCCCCTGACTTCCAAACTAGGAAAACACAGCTGAAGAGCCAGTGTGTGCTAGGCTGTGCTTCCTCTTTGAAATCTGACATGAAATAAGTGAATTACCCTCACAAAACATGTCTATGCAAGTCTATGTAAAGTGAGAATGAGAATAAATTTGACTTGTAGCATTTGAAAAACAGTAGCAGCTAGCATTGATGAAGCAGACAGGAGACTTCCTGGGTGAACACTGAGATGCCCTCGGGAAGGGGAAAGTTTGGCTGACAGGGAACCCGGACTCTGGAGATTGGCTGAAGGTAGCAAGGTGGGGTGGGGTGGGGTCATGACAGGAACGGGTTTTCCTCTAGCTCACAGTCTCTGTGTGTCCATGGCACCTGGGAGGTTGGCGGGATTCCTTTGAAGAACATCCACCAAGGTGTGCATGAATTTCAGCAAAAGCCTTCGGCTTTCTGCAAGGGGTAGGGTGTGCTGATGGAGCAGGAATCCACCCACTTCCTGCATGATGGCGGAGGTGCCTGACAGGAACGGGACAGGAAAGTCATTTTGTAACCCTCCTCTCCTGGTGCAGACCCCAAACCTTACAAATAATTTGCATTTAAGAAACTTTCTTCTAATAATTCCTCAATTCTCCCCTGCAGCACTGGACCATTTCTTCGTGCCCTCCAGAGAGACAGGGAAACAGCTTTTGCCACAGTTAAGGATCATAACCGCGCCTGTAGGACAGGGGAGACTTGGGGAGAGGGCCGAGGATAATGGGTAAGAATTGAGGCTCGGAGACAGATCTGCGCTTAAGCCGCAGCTGTGTGGCCACAGGCAATTTACTTAAGCTCCCCAAACCGCAATTTTCTCGCCGATAATGTGAAAATGATAATACCACTCAGCTGATCAAATTACTGTGAGGAATAATCTAGAACAAGGGCTGCCCAATACAAATAGAACGCACGCCACGATGAGAACTCCATGTAGGATTTAAATCTTTCGAGTAGCCGGTTAAGAGAAGCAGAACGCAAACAGGTGTATTTAATGTTCATACTATAGTTTACTTGATGTGTACAAACTACTAACTGATTTTATGCGCCGAGTCTTTGAAGATGACCTCAGACTCCCGATCCTCCCGCCTCCACTTTCCAAGTTCAAGGTCACAGCCTGTGCCACTCTGCCTGTTTCCCGTGGCGCTGAGGACTGAACCCAGAGCCTGGTGCATGCCAGGCGAGCACACTGACCATCATGTTCCTCCCATTCCTGCACGGCATCTCTCCATTCCTGTTCCACACATCAAGGCCTCGATGACCAGATATTATTAACGGAGGGAGGGCAGGTCTAGGGAGAAGGTGTGAGGTAACTGGCTTTGTGCTGGACACACAGTGGGAAAAAAAACAGCATTAATATTATTTTCAGGGGACTCTATAATCTCGGGGCTCCTGCAGACTGTCCATGATGCTCTGGGAGATCGCTGGAAAGGCTGGCTGTTCAACTTTGAACCCTACTTACCTTAGAGGCAACTTCCTCATGGTTACAGCTCTCTGTTACATAGGAAAGAATGTAAAGGCCTTAGAGGGAGCTGTGTGGAGACTACATCCCACAGCACCAATGACTCTGGGTTCTAACTCATGAAGCCTGATACTGAGGCACACCACTAACCTGTCACCTCACACAACAGGGCACCCCTGGACATTTGGTCTTGTATTTCCAAATAATGAGGCACTAAAGCAATACACTGTAATCAAAGCTGACTTGTTAGCCAGGCCGCGGTAACATACACCTTTAATCCCAGCACTAGGAGACAGAGGCAGGCGGATCTCTGTGAGTTCGAGGCCAGCCTGGTCTACAGAGTGAGTTCCAGGACAGCCAGAGCTACAACAGAGAAACCCTGTCTTGAAAAAAAACAAAACAAAAGCTGACTTGTTAAGCTAATGTTTGTAATCCCAGTACTAAGGAGACAAAAGAGGACCAGACGCGCAGAGCCAGCTTTGGCTATATATCAAGTTCAAGGCCAACCTGGGCTACATGAGACACTGTCTCAGAAAAAAAAAAAAAAAGAGCAAAACACAAGTTAAACACAGAGTCACAATACCAGGTATGTACTAAGTATGTACTTAGGAGAACTGTAGCATGCTAACACACGCACACACAAAGTTACATAGTACCGTTGTTTGTAACAGACAGGAAGTGAAACTACCAAGTCAGCTGAGGACTGGGTAAGTCGAATGTGGGAGACTCACGTCGTGGAGCAGTACTCAGCATAAAACGGAACGAAGAACGCATGCAACATCACCAGCGGATCTTCAAAAGGACGCTAAGTCACAGAGGTCAGTCGCAGAGGGCAGACTTGGGACTCCGCCCACACGAGATGGCCACAGTAGCTCCCCAAAGAGACAGAAGTTCTGGGGTTTCTTTCTGGTGGCGGACATGTTCTGGGATTACACCCTGGGAGCGGTGGCACCACATTGTGAATAAACTGAAAATCAATGAATCGCTCAACCCGAAGGTTGACTTGTTGCTCTCGGGAAGCAGAACCACACATTCAAGCACTGCCAGAGCCCCAGAATAGATAAGCATTAGCGAGACTTTAAAAATAGAAGCGGTTACTCATGACCAAAACATTATTTGATAAGATATCATCTTGAACTACGGCATACTTCACAGCGAACCTGCCCCTCTGGCCCGCAAATGAGAACTGTTTTAAAGCTTAGTATCAAAGCACAGCTACTTACCAAGGGGGCACAAACTTAAGGACCAGGAGCACACAGATGCTCAGACAACCACCTATGGGATGGGGCAGACATTTCTGAACGAAGGTACCCTCCGCTCCTCTGTTTACGTCTCTGCTGGGATTCACATGTCTGCGTGCCCCCTCCCCCGCCACACCTACCACGGGACAGTGAGGACACAGCAGCTGAGCCGAAGACGCCAGAGCCAGGCACATAGGTTAAAGCCCAGATGTTACTGCTCTCTAACTTTGTGACTTCTAGACACTTATCTTCTGTGCCTCAGTTCCCTTTTACAAGAAGGATGATTTTAAAAAAAAAAAAAGTCTGGGTTTATGAAGACTCGGGGGAAGGGCTTAGAATGTGTAACCTTCTCAGATGAGAGCCTAGTTATGGTAAGCACTTTCTCAGCATTTCATAAATAAAGATAAATGAACATTTAAAACTTGCCCTCACCGGGCAGCAGTGCCACACGCCTTTAATTCCAGCACTCGGGAGGCAGAGGCAGGCAGCTCTCTGTGAGTTCCAGGCCAGCCTGGTCTACAGAGTGAGTTCCAGGACAGCCAGAGTCACAACAGAGAAATCCTGTCTGGAAAATAAATAAACAAACAAACAAACAAACAAATAAACCCTGACTCATACCATAGAGAACTCGCTATCCTCAGTACTTTGTTCAAATGTAATTTGGCAACCCTGGCTTTCCTTCTGCCTGTTCACAGTGTTTATCTCTTTCCAGAATTCCCTCCTGCCATCTGCTTATGCCCCTTAGCTGTGGCCATCGACTCCTACTGGAAGACCTGTTTGTCTTCTCATCAAAGGAACCCCAAATGGTGGAAGAGAGGGAGGAAGTAGCCTTCTTATTTTCCGAACGGTCAGACACACGGGAGGGGCTGTGGGAGAGAGATGCTTCTGTCTCAGGGGGCCCCTTTTGTGCCATTTTATATGGGACTGCCTGCTCGCTCACGGTCTCTTCAGGACGATTATGAAAAATGAGACATGGGAGGAGATGGAGATACCCAGTGTGAGGAGAAAGTCGGCCTTCGCCCCCCGCAGGGCGCCCACTGGGCAGGGTCGAGGGGCCTGGTCAGAAACGCTCTCAGACGCAGGCTGCAAGCAGAGCATGTACAGGTCAACAAGACCTCTCTTGTATTTTTTCTGGTCGTAGACCTGCTAGGTTAATACTCTACTACCCAGCTACATCCCAGCCGGGGCAAGAAATTTTAATAAGATCTTCGGCGTTGCGCAACATGTGCCCGGAACTTACGGGAATGGCGAGGTGCTTTTCCATGGCACGAGGCCTGATTCCAGATTCAGTAAACAGAACCATCTACGGGAAGTTGTCACTTGCTTGTAAGGCTGCAGTCTGGATAAGCAGGTGGCCACGGGGCTTGGGAGCCCTTGGGCAGGACACAGAGCCCACAGTTAATGGCTTCTCATTCCCTCATTTTCTGCTCAGCCCTCTACAGTCCTGATAAAGTCCCATACATCAGAACCCTGACCCCAGAGCTGTTCTGTAAACTTTCCCTGCCTCGCCTGGAGGCGGGGGCTCTAAACACCGTCGGGTGTGGGGGAGGGCTGCCGGTCTCCCACTTCTTCCCTGTACTGCGGTAGGCCCTGTTTAATGTCGTCCAGAGAAAAACAACGGATGACTCACCAGCCCCTTGGGGAATGTGTCACCCCTTGCAGGAGTTTCGCATTAAGAAAAGAGGTCAGTACGGAGGAGAAGAAAGACTAGGGTGGCGGACAGTGGACATCAGTAACACCACCGATGATGACAGCGGCCCTGTAGGTGACAGTTGCTATCCGCCGTGTGTCAGGTCCTCTGCTGACAACTGACACCGTTACCTTACTTGGAGCTCCAACCACCCTTTTAGGTGGATACTATCTCATCCATGTTACAGACGAGGAGTGAAAAAAGCCACGTGTGTGTGTGTGTGTGTGTGTGTGTGTGTGTGCGCGCGCGTGTGAGGTGTGGGGCATGCCACGGCACACACGTGCAGGGCAGAGGACAACCTCAGGTGCTGGCTCTCGCTTTCCATCTTGCTTATGGAAAGGCTCTTACTGTTTGCCTCTGCATCTGTCAACCTAACTAGCCCACAAGCTTCCGGGAATTCTCCCATCTCTTCCTCCTCCTCCACCTCCCACCACACCACAGGAATGCTGGGAGTGTAGACACACGTGACCACATCCAGCTCTGACAGGGGTTCTGGGGCTTCAAATCCAGGTCCACACTGGTGCGTGGCAATCTCCCCAGTCCAAACGAATACATTTTTAAGGAACTTTGGTTTGTAGGGCAAGGGGAGTGGAGAGCAGAGAATCACAGCAACCTCATGCATCTGTGATAACCTAGGTTCAAATCCTCACATGCAGGTTTCCGGGGCCAGGCACAGAACCTCCTTGTGCTGCAGACTGTGGTGAGAGGGCAGGTCTACAACAGCCAGGGGCACAAACGCAAGGCCCCCTCACCCCACCCTCGCACCAGGCTGCACACCCCCGTTGCTGTATCCCCAGTATTAGAAGCCCCATTCTTAACCTCCACCTTTCTAAACAAGTGTTCTTTTACATAGGTTTCTGCTGTGGTTTCTGGTCCATTTTCTTTAAAATTTTAATGGAACAGTGACACCCTAGAAATTTGAAGGGAGACACCCTGAACTCTTTTCCCTAACGCTGGTTTTCTTTGGAGTTTTGCTCATTCTGTGTGGAAAGGACATCGCGCTGAATCAGACCTGGGCTTTTGTCTCCAAGAAGCTGCCCGACTTTAATAAAATTACATAACTGCCCTTTGCCTTAGTTTTCCCAAGTATAAAGTGGAGGGGTGAGGCCAGTGAACTTTAAGATCTCTCAGCTCCAACAGGAGGTGATTCTGTCTCTCAGCTACTTCTTGGGGCTTTCACAGCCCTCTCAGGGAAGCGCAGACATAAAGTAAGGCTGACAGAGTTTGTTAACTTCTTAAACTGCATCCGGGGAAGACACTTCACGTACAATGAGTCTGTAGGGGAAGGCTATAATGAAGAACCTGAGAAATCTCAAAGGTAGCTACCAGAGAGCTATACAAATTAGTACCTCACTGCCTGCATGACAGCTATGTACACAAGTGAGGTGTCAGTCATTTGAAACATTAGCTATAAGTAAAATATTAAATTTGATATGGTTCTTCTAATCTTTGTTGAAACATAGTTCACAATGTAAACATGTGAATGTTTCATCAGTGGAAAATTTCCAGACAGTATTTATAATTCTGTTGAAAATGACAACCAAGGAAAGACAGGGGTAGTTCTAGCTAACGTATCAGATTAGCAGAGACAGGTCAGTGTACAAGCCTAAAAAGTATCTATCACTATGAACACGGTGTGCTCTGCCTCTCCTTCGCTCTGCCACGTGCCATGTAACCCAGAATGACCTTTCTGGAGGCCCATTTGACAATACTCGGGAGTAGCTTAATATGTTCCTCCCGCTGAGTTAGTTCATTACACTTAAAGAAATATGTACCAAATCATAGACAGGGCCAGAGATGTGGCTCAGTTGGTAGAATACTTGCTGCTTCCCATGCAGAGTCCTGGGTTCAATCCCCAGCACTGCATAAAACAGAAGTGGTGGCACACACCTATAATCCCAGCACTGTACAGAGGAGGCAGGAGCGACAGAAGTTCCAAGTCATCACTGGCTATACAGAGTTCAAGGCCAGCTTGGGTTACAGAAGATGCTGTCAATAATGATGATAATGGTGGTGGTGGTGGTGATGGTGGTGGTGGTGATGGTGGTGGTGGTGGTGGTGGTGATAGTGGTGATGGAGATGGTGGTGATGGTGGTGGTGGTGGGTGGTGGTGGTGGTGATGTGATGGTGTGGTGATGGTGGTGTGATGATGGTGGTGATGGTGGTGGTGGGTGGTGACGGTGGTGGTGATGGTGGTGACGGTGTGATGATGATGGTGGTGGTGATGGTGGTGATGGTGGTGATGATGATGGTGGTGGTGATGGTGGTGATGGTGGTGGTGATGGTGGTGGTGATGTGGTGATGGTGATGGTGGTGGTGATGATGATGGTGGTGGTGATGATGGTGATGGTGGTGGTGGTGGTGGTGATGGTGGTGATGGTGGTGGTGATGATGTGGTGATGGTAGTGATGGTGATGGTGGTGGTGATGATGATGGTGGTGGTGATGGTGGTGATGGTGTGATGGTGGTGATGGTGGTGGTGATGTGGTGATGGTGATGATGATGGTGGTGGTGGTGGTGATGTGATGGTGGTGGTGATGGTGGTGGTGAGTGATGGTGATGGTGGTGGTGATGATGATGGTGGTGGTGATGGTGGTGATGGTGGTGGTGATGGTGGTGGTGATGTGGTGATGGTGATGGTGGTGGTGATGATGATGGTGGTGGTGGTGGTGATGATGATGGTGATGATGGTGATGGTGGTGGTGATGATGATGGTGGTGATGGTGGTGGTGGTGGTGGTGGTGATGGTGGTGATGGTGGTGGTGATGGTGGTGATGGTGGTGATGGTAGTGATGGTGATGGTGGTGGTGATGATGATGGTGGTGGTGGTGGTGATGATGATGGTGATGATGGGGATGGTGGTGGTGATGATGATGGTGGTGGTGGTGATGGTGGTGATGGTGGTGGTGATGGTAGTGATGGTGATGGTGGTGGTGATGATGATGGTGGTGGTGATGATGGTGATGGTGGTGATGATGATGGTGGTGATGGTGGTGATGGTGGTGGTGATGGTAGTGATGGTGATGGTGGTGGTGATGATGATGGTGGTGTGGTGGTGCAATGATAATTTGAAGCAGCATTATATATGAGTGTAACAACCAGAGCTGGGTATGGTAGCCCATGCCTTTAATCCCAGGACCTGGGAGGCAGAGGCAGAGGCAGAGGGAGAGAGCTCAGTCTGGTCTGCACAGCAAGTTCCAGGACAGCTAGGATAACACAGTGAGACCCTGCCTCAAAGAGAATTAAAACTGAAGCTAGAGAGAGGACTAAGTTGGCCAAGTCTTGCTGTGCCTGCCTGTCACCGGAGTTCGGATCCCCAGCACCCATGTGTGTGCCTGTTACCCCAGCGCTGGGATGCTGGAGACAGGAGCAGCCCTGGGACTCACTCACCAGCCAGGTTAGACAAATTGCAGAGCTTCAGATTCAGTAAGAGACCCTGGCTTTAAAAGTAAGGTGGAGATGGCTCAGCAGTTAAAGAGCATTTGCTACTCTTGCAGAGGATGAGTTCCGTTCCTAGCACTGTGTTGCGTGGCTCACGGCTGCCTCCAGCTCCAGGGGATCCGACACGCTCTTTTAATCTCCAAGAGAACCTGCACATGTGCATGCACATACACATATACATAAACTTAAAAAAATAAGAAGTCGCCTGACATGAGTCTCTACCTACACACACACAGCGCACACACACACACACACACACACACATGTGCACGGACACATGAACGCATACTAGGTGATCCAGCCATCTAAATAGCTAGAAATAGAAGAATAGTTAAGTCACTGATGCTAATCATATACAGAATACATGTGTATATGGATATATTCACAAGTATATTTAGTGGATGTACAGATACACTTCCTGCCTCAACTAGATCACAGAATAGACAACAGAGGTGCTTATTGCTACAGGCTCTGCATCTGGGTCTTGTCAGTGAACAGAGAAGCTGGGCATATGTCTCTATAGACAGGTGCACCATCAACTTATCTCAGCAGTATCAGTTCAAATCGGGACTGTGGAGTTTTATCTAACCTCTTCTCTATCACAGCCCTCTTATCTTCCCCTTTATCAGGGTTCTCTACAGGAACAGAACATATAGAGGGAATACATATAATTACACATAAAAATATATAGTTTATTAGAGTGGCTCATAGATTGTGTACAACTATCCCAACAATGGCTGTCTACCCATGGAAGTCCACAAGGCTGGATGTCTCCTCTGGTCCTCAGTATGCACCAGAAGTCCTGTGAAGTAGACTCTATTGTCAATGAAGGAATAGCTTTGCCAGCAAGGACAAACAGGCAAAGAGAGCCGAGCAAGCTCCCTTCTTCCCCGTCCTTTATACAGGCTCCCGGCAGAAGATACAACTCAGATAAAAGATGGATCTTCCATCTCAGACGATCTGGTTTCAAAGTAAGTCTTTCCACTTCAAATGATTTAATTAAGAAAACGGTCCCTTACAGGTGTGCCCGTTCCCTTGATTAGTTCCAGATGTGGTCCAATTGGCAGCGGAGAATAGCCATCGCACCTCTCCACGTTAAGAATTCTGTCTCAAGAAAAACCAAGCAGGATAGATTTCGAATATTCATCTCTAACTGCTCAGTACCAGAGCTCCCCGGGTTGGTCTGCCGCACATCACCCGCAGCAGCAACATTAACAACTCTGCCACAACATCCCGATTATCAAGCGCTATCAAAACCTGTTCTCGCAGTGAGTTAGTCCTTAGCGTAAACTCAACCGGGACAGAGAGATCATCAAATTAATGTTGTCATTGTTCTGAGACACCATCTCCAACTCCAGATCTCAAGGCAATTCTCCTACCCCAGCTTCCTGAGAGGCTTCGGATGCCTCCATGCCCGGCGTCCCTCTGTTGTTGGCTTATTTCTAATACAGCCTACAAGTCATCTATAATATGCATATCCAAAGATCCCCAGTTCTGCTTACGGCTTCAGTGAACGCTGTTGTGCAGATACATCACAGCCTGTTAGCTCTTCTTCTGTACAGACAAGGAGGCCTTTCTAGTCCTTTACTCTGTGGTGATGGTGGTGATGGTGGTGGTGGTGGTGGTGGTGGTGGTGTGTGTGTGTGTGTGTGTGTGTGTTGCGGGTAGCGTATACACACTCTCCCTTGTGTATATATGGGAGGCCCAGGGCTCCATCCCCAGCACCACACCCACACACAAATAAAGGCAAAGAAACATACTAGCTAGTCTCCATCTGGGACTTGCTTGTGTCCTGCTTCAAGTTTAAACATCACTAAGATAACTGAAAATTAGAGCACTGAATATTTCATACTTTTAAAGAATTATTCATGTAAGTTCACTAACTGTTCTACAGTCTCTATCTTTTGAAGATCCATATTGAAATATTTATGGATAAAATAATACATCTGGAATTTGCTTCAAAATAACATGGGTAGGGCTGGGAATTCAGGTTAGGGACAGACTGCTTGCCAAGCATGACTGAGACCTTGGTTCTGAGCCCCACAAACGTAAAAAACAAACAAGGGCTTTGAGGAGACTCTGACGGGCTAGCCTCAGGCGAACAGGCACAGGGGTTCATTATGCACTCCATCAACTTTGGGGTATGCTTTCCATTTTCTATAATAAAATATGAGCACACATTTATATGTAGCGAGTATTAGGGCACATGTGTGTGACATGTATGCACGAGTCTGTGTGTATGTATAAACATCCATTGAAAGGAGATAAAACCTGAGCATGGTCCCTCGCAGGAGGCTGAGGCAGGAGGATTGCCATGAGGTCTACGTCATCCTAGACTACAGAGTGAGACTGTTTTTTTAAGGACAAGATAGAGAGAATACAATACGATGTTAATGTTGATCATGTGTGTGTCACAAGCTTGTGGAGATCTAGCGGGCACATTTCTTCTTTTTGTTTGACTGTGTGCTTGATGCATAGCTTACAATGCACATGCTTTTCCTTTAACTTCCTTTCTTCTGTGGTGCTGATGTTGGACCCAAGGCCAAGCCCATGTTCTATCCCCGAGCCTTGGCTCTGCACGTACTCCTGATGATCACGAAGAATGTATTTTAAAAGACAGATATTTCATTCAACAGTAACACTTTTACAGTCCATCTAGATACACTTCCGACGCAGCGGTTACAGCGACCTGTGCTTTATGGAGCACAGTGAATCCTGCCGTATCTAATCATATAATTTATGAAAACGTAGTTCTACTATGAAGTTTGGTGTTTAGAGACTTTGTCATTTTGTGTAACAGGATCATCTCAGATTTATAGTCGGGGAGTAAACAGTTAACTTTTTTTCTCTCCTACTTACATAACATAAAAACAACAGATCCATTTGGCACCAAGTTTCTCCTCCAAAGTCACCTTCGCACGGAAATCCTGCATCTCAGATTTCAGTCAGATAGCTTGCAGATGAGGACAGGTTTCTTATCAGAAAGTTCTGCCATTTTACTGCCATGTCGGCCTCTGGCAGCTTGGGAGAATCCTTCCTTGAGCCCTGGAGTGTGTGTGTGTGGGGTGTCTCTCTTTCCTGTTATCCATCCGATGCCCAGTGAGGGTAAGCACTTACCACATTGAATCAAATTAAGAAACACAAGCAAGGGCAGGAGAGACGATGAAAGGTGGGCATTTTAGTGTGTTGGTAGTCAACAGTAGACCATTGTCAGTCACTTGGTGAGATCATTAAAGTCAATTGCATATATGAAAATGTGAAACCAAATAGCCTTATAATCAAGGATATTTTATAATCATATGTATAATTGTGTTTTCTAAATGTTGTACACTGAGATAGCTGGGCAGCTATTTTGAAATAAGGACATTTTGTTCACATAATTTTCCCTCTGCTTTCTACACATCATTTTCTCTTAAATAAATCATTATGGAATATGTTGAGAACTATACTGACAGATGATCACTGAAGACTGTTTGAGTGTAGACTTGAGGAAAAAGTCAGAGGCGGTTGCAGCCACGCCCCTGAGAGTGAAGCTTTCTGGCTAACAGTATCTAGAGGCAGTGCTCACACCGGTCCCCTACCACACCGGTCTCTTCCCAAGGCTTATTCTCCGTCTCACGTAAACCCCGTCCACACTTACATCTATGCTCCAAACTGTTTGGCTGGGCATTTTTACATATAACCCCAACCACCTAATAATATACACAATAACCTTGTGAAATCCTAAAAATGTTAGTCTCAGCCACCGAAAGCAGGCACCGCCATCGGGGTGAGCAGAATTCAGCTCCCAGCACTCACCCCAGGAGGCTCACAACCACTTGTTCCAGCTCCAGGGATCCAGCCGCCTCTTCTGGTCAACTCAGGCAACTGTACCAACCTGCACAGACCCATGCATACTCATGTAATTAAAAATAAAATAAAACCTTTTATAAAAATTAGAAAATAGGTTAAGGGGCTGGAGATACGGTTCAGAGATGAAATACATACACGAGATCCTGGGTTCGATGCCTAGCACCACAAACAATCAAGAAACAGACGGAAGTGCTTCTTCGAGGTCACATAATACTCTAGTCATTCCGAGTCTTAAGCCGTCAGTTTCAACTTATGAACAATGGCAACTGACAATGTCTGTGTAGCCAGCTGAAGTGGAGTCTCCTGCAGACAGGCCCCAGCACCAGGCATCAGAGGAGAGAGGAGACAGCTGTTCCCCTTCTGCCTGGATCTTAAGAAAATTAACGGAAATTCGTGCAGCTTAAATCTGGGGATAGACAACTCTTTTGATTTGGCGACAAGCTAAAAGCCAACCCAAGAAAGTTGAATCTTGATGTCTTTCCAGCCAGGGTCACTTGTTCCAACCCAGTGAGCTCAACATTTAGAATTTAAAACCTCAACTCTAGCAAATTACAGGCTTTGGAATACTGGGAGTTCTAATTAGACATACGTCCCAAATGCCAGGAGAGCCCACTCTGTTCATTTACTCTTGGCTTTATGAAAAACTATTTGCTTGGAATGCGATCTCTAAAGCAGTTTGCCTTCAGGTTTAAAGAATGGAACATGCAAGAAAACAATTTTCTATGTTTTGTTTTCTGAACGATAAAAATGAAAAAAAAGTATATAAGCAGTTAAAACATAATTTGTTTAAGTGTTAAATGCTAAGTCCAGTGAGACATTTAAGCCTAACTTCCCAGACAGACCCCCGCTCTTGCTGCTAATGGTGGAGCGGCATCGGAGCACCTACCGGGCTAAGAGCTGCTATAAAGTTACAGGAAAGTTCTAACAGGAGGATTTGTGCAGACATAAACACAGGTTAAGCGACACCTTGAAAGCAGGCCCAAATGGAAGGGTATTACAAAGAAATAGAAACAACCAAATCAAAGCAGAGCGAAACTCTCGCCAGCAGCCAAACAAATGTTTCCAGGAACCCCAAGCCGAGAAGACAGCTCTCCACCAAAGGCCAAGGGACCGTTTGGCTGTACTAGGTCTCCACGCCTGGAGTGCTGGAGACGAGCTGCCCCAAGCCCCACCCACCTGGAAGCAGAGACCGCGTTGACCTTTAGCAGCTCCGCTGCCTACCGCGGAAATCCTGGCCTGCAGCCTGTTTCAAAATTACCAAATCTCCAAAAATTACAGGAGGCGAGCATCTACAAACAATCACTCTGATCACATAGGTCAAGCCTGCATTACCATGAGTGGCAATTATCCAGGGGGGTCATCTGCCTCGTTCATTTAATAGCCCATTCTCTCTCCGTCAGGTTTGCCACAGACCAGCCCGACTCAATTAGGAGGCCCAGGAATATTGGACTGAACTGTTTTTCAGTGTAAGAAGGCCTGGACAATTGAAGCAATTAGGTGCTCTATTCCTCTGCTAATTTACAAGGTATTCAATGTAACTAGTTTTATCTGTAAACCTTTACATTTTATCCTCTTCTTTCTAGAAAAGAATTTAAATTGTAGCTCAAAAGGCTTCACAGGGAGGGTTGCTGCTAAGTTTCTAGGAGTTGCAGCCATATCCCCTGCTGCCCAGACTGCAGCCCCACAGGCAAGGCAAGAGCTGGTTCTCTGTGCTGTTAGAAGTCCCAAACACCTACAGCACATGCTAGTGGCTGTGTTGAAGCCCGTTCTAGATTTCACCGTGATGCCCCAAACACGGAGGACGCAAGATCTATGTGACCCATTTTGTGTTGATGTGACTGTTTCTTCTCACCGGGACGCATAATCTGCCAAGGAACAAGGCCCCGTGAAAGAAAACTGAGCTGGGACTCAGTCTAGTTGTGTGAGTTCCAGCTCTTGGCAGTGTGTGTGTAGGTGCGTGGGTGTGTGTGTGTATGTATGTGTCTGTGTGTGTGTCTGTGTGTGACTGTATATGTGTGTGACTGTATATGTGTGTGTATGTATGTGTCTCTGCATCTGTGTATGTGTGTGTGTGTCTGTGTGTGACTGTATATATGTGTGTGTCTGTGTGTGTGTCTGTGTATGACTGTATGTGTGTGTGTGTGTATATGTGTGTGTATGTATGTGTCTCTGCGCCTGTGTGTGTATGTGTGTGTGTGTCTGTGTGTGACTGTATGTATGTGTGTGTATGTGTGTGAGTGTGTATATGTAAGTGTGTGTATGTGTGTGTATGTGTGTATGTGCGTGTGTCTGTGTGTGAATGTATATATGTAAGTGTGTGTGTGTGTGTAAATGTGTGTAAGTGTGTGTATGTGTGTCTGTGTGTGAATGTATATATGTAAGTGTGTGTGTGTGTAAATGTGTGTAAGTGTGTGTGTGTGTGTATGTGCGTGTGTCTGTGTGTGACTGTATATATGTGTGTGTGTGTGTAAATGTGTGTAAGTGTGTGTATGTGTGTGTATGTGTGTATGTGCGTGTGTCTGTGTGTGAATGTATATATGTAAGTGTGTGTGTGTGTAAATGTGTGTAAGTGTGTGTATGTGTGTGTGTCTGTGTGTGACTGTATATATGTAAGTGTGTGTGTGTGTAAATGTGTGTAAGTGTGTGTATGTGTGTGTGTGTCTGTGTGTGACTGTATATATGTGTGTGTGTGTAAATGTGTGTAAGTGTGTGTATGTGTGTGTGTATGTGTGTGTGTGTGTAGACAACTCAATGCAATATGCAAGTATGTCTACTAATGTACATTGCCCAGGCCTGAACCCCAGTTTTCCACATTGAAGCTACATTAAGAATTCTAGGTAAGTTATTTCAAGCTCACATCTCAGTCTTTTTATTTGCTAAATGTCAATGTTATCAAGAAGACACACACCACACACACACAGACACACATTTGCACATGAACTTGGATTCTCTCTGTACTTCCGAATCACACTGTTTACCAGAACCTTTATTGTTCTCCTGTTATCTTCTTAGATGATCTTCTATCACTATCTCTGTCTGAGCCCAGAATTCATGAAGCAGAGCGAATGTGGTCTGACCCCCAGCGAACACTAGAGAGCCAGCCCCACGCTCAGACACTCTACAGCTATTAATACGGGAGATTGATTTTTTTCGAAAGGGACATCACGAGGTGTTGACTCACCATCTACAATCAACAGGAGGCTCTAAATCTTCCTGACGTGCGTGGCTGCAAGTCATTCTCGCCCACTCTGTACCTGTTTAATTGGATTCAGGGATCTTCGAGGACTTGATATTTGTACCCATTAACTTTGCATTGCTGCATGATTCACTGTGCATCCCGTCAGCACTGGGCTAGAGGGGATCCTGATTGCAGCCACGCGGTCCTAACTCTCTCCTCGTATGTCATCCGTACATTTGCTCTGCGTGCTGTCAGTGTTATCGTCTTAGTCATCAGGGAGGACAGGATGTACACCAGGTCTGTATTAGATTCTCCAGAGACCCACACACACACATTGCAGCACCTCAGAAACAAAACTGAAACCACCCCCGGAAGAACCTTTACAGACATCATTCAATGAGTGTCTTCCAAATACTGTTCCAAGTACCGAGCATACAGTGCTAACTCTCTGCCCGCTGAAGCCTATGTTCTAGAAGTTGAGTGTGGTGGTGGATCTTCAGTTATCTTGATTGGATTTAGAATCACCATGGAAACACACCTGTGGGTGCATCTTAGGCTGGTGTTTCCAGAGAGGTTAACTCAACAGGGGAGATGTACTCTGAATTCAGACGGCACCACTCCATGGGACGGGATCGTGAGCTGTCTCTGTCTGCTGACTGGGTTCAGAAAGTGAGCGGTGGCTTCACAGTCCTTCCGCTGCCTTCTCCGCCATGGTGGGCTGTCGCCCCTTCCCCCTTCCCTTCAGCTGCTTTTATCAGGTGTTTGGTCACCGCAAAGAGAAAATCAGTGTAGTGAGACAGGCAACGGAAAAAAGGAAGACAGGTAATAACACTAATTGTTATAAAAACAGATGCAAGTAAGAGGCCGGGAAGCTCGAAGGATGGAGGATGGAGGCGGCACAGTGTGGAGACCAGATGTCTGTGACCACACCGCTCCTGTCCCGAATTCTTAGCACACACTTGGCCCCTGGGGTCCCCCAGCGTGGGCAGCAAGCCTTTCTGATTCCTCCAAAACCCCTTTTCTCTATGAGGAGTCACATTTTTAAAAAGCCCATACAACAAAGATGAATTTAATTTTCAAGAGACAAAAAAGGAAAACATGCCTTCTCACAAGGGCTCCGGTTCTTTGTATTCAGAAGCTATTCAAACAGTGTAAGAACAAGTCCAGCCACCGGGAGGCCAGGCACACCTCCTGGTGAAGACTCCTGAGAGGAGAATTCTCAGAGGATCGCTCAATACATACAACGAAAGGTTACAGACAAAATAACAGAGAAAGCTGCAGAGCTACAACCCCCTTATTCCAATCCCCATGTCTTCAACATGGAACCAGTCACAAGTCCAATCACTTAAAGAGTCAGGGGATGGATATTAGGGTGACCCCAGAAAATATCTCAAGAGTCTAGACAGTGAGATTTGGAAGAAGCCCACAGAGGACAACTTGGACGCACCTTTTGATGTGAAAGGGACTTGTTATATTTTTGCTTAGTAAAATACTAATTGCACTCTTGGATGGGAAATTTGTCTTATATTCTCATAATACTCCTCTTGATATTTAGTGTGGGGGGTGCTTGCACAGTGGAGTATGTATGTGTGTATGTGCAGTGGAGTGTGTGTGTGTGGTATGTGTGTGTGTGCGAGCATGTGTGTGTGTGTGTACACACTTCCTGAATGTCTTCCTGAGTATGTGGAAGGTACACATACGTGTACGCACATATGGATGGAGACCAGAAGTTGACATGGCTTTCTTCCTTAATTGCTGTCATTGTCAGCACCCAAGACAAAGTCTCCAAACAAGGTGCCGGCCAGCTCCAGGGACCCTCTCACCTCCGCCTGCCCAGCGGTGGGATTACAGGAGCCCGCTGCTGCCCCTAGCTTTTTACACGGGTGCTGGAGATAAAGGTTCTACAAGCACGTTCATAGCTTAGCTATCTCCGCAGCTCACTTCTGATATTACAGTCAGTCCTTCATTCAATTCTTGACCGACTATTTTGCACCAAATACTTTCTTTGGTGTTGAGTATATAAAGGTAGATCAGCTAAATATGGCTCCACAGGAAGGGACACTGTAAAAACAGGAAAGGCACATTATGAGGAGAAAAGGAGAGGAGAGGACAGTCAGTGATGTCTACAGAGATAGATATGCCGGAGTCAGTCCTGCCTGCCAAGGTGGGAAGACTCAGCGGCTGCACCTACGGACCTCACAGTATCGACCCTGCAAGCTGAGCATCCTCATCCCGGGAGCGGCTGCATTCAGCGAAGACGGAGAGCATCAGCAGATCAGTCAGGGGTGAGGCTGGCAAAGTAAAGAGGCCCAAAAGATAGAGAGGCTCACAAGGCACATTCTAGGAGGCATAAAATCTGCTGGAAAGTGTGGCAGATTATGTGTTGGCGTTTTGTAGAGGCAGACGTCCAGGCTGGGGATTGATTTGGGATATACGCAGGCTGACTTATGACATCGTTCAGAAAGACAACAAAAAATATGAAGACGAGATGGAGAAGCTGCAAGGAGGCAGAGACGCATTTTAGCCCTGACCATGTTGGTGATGGGGCTGTCCACAGAGCACAGGTAGGAAGCTGGATGACACAGGTTTGGAAATCATGAACACAACTTTGCTGGTTAATTTTGATCAACTTGACAAAAACCTAGACATGTCTCAGAACAGGGAAGCTCAGCTGAAGAACTGCCTCCATCAGACTGGCCTTGGGCACCTGTCGAGGTCAGCTTCTTGATTGCTAATTGATTCGAAGGCCCACTGTGGGCGGTGCCCTTCCTAGGCTGGTGGGCCTGGGATTTATACTAAAGGCAGTGGAGCAAGCTAGAAGAGGCAGCCCAGTAAGCAGCGTTCCTCCATGGTCCCTACTTCAGCTCCTGCCTCCAGGTTCCTGCCTTGGCCTCCTTAGATGATAGACTCTGATTCATAAGCCGCAGGAAACCCTTCCTTGTCCGCCTTGCTCTGGGTCAGTGTTTTAGCACAGCAACAGAAAAGCAGATGTGATACAGATAAGTGGATTCACCGAGGTGACTGAGACAGCCTGAGAAGGTGTGCTGGGGAAAAGGGAAAGGCCCAGCAAAGACCCCAGAGAAATATCAAAGCTGAAAACCCGGACAGTCAGAAGGCGCATCCATAGAATTGGTGAGGATGTGAAGGGTAACACGTATTTCAGCAAGTAGGCTGGGGTCAACAAGGCAAACACTGCTTAGAGATCAGAACTAAAAGACCAAGAATCCCACAGATGCACCAGGGATTTATGACCAGTTTGGCAAAAGTCAGCTCCCTGTGAGTGAGATGCAAATGGACCCAGTGCACAAAGCCAACCACTTCAAAGAGTTTGCTTTGAAGGTGGAAGAAGACACACCATATCCTTAGACTTCTCCCCCAAAGTGGGGAAGTAGGAACTTCATGAAGGCTACCCTCACAATATAAAGTGTCTTTAAGGGATCCCTGTCTCCTTGACCTTAGCAGGGCTCCAGGGAGACATAATCAGCATGTTGAAGTAGTCTACCAACTAATGCTGGACTTGGCTAAAGCTGTAAAGTAAACCAAGTTTTCCTTGTACATTCTCCTTCTGGCTCTCAAAAGTCCACACAGGCTTTATGGACCAAGGTCCACTGTGATGGATGAAGGCACATCTGAGTTCTTGAGTAGCCCATTGCTTAAATGACTTCAACGGGGACAGATCTGCGTCTCACATCAAGTTCTCTCTCTCACTGTCATGGCTCGCGTCATGGGAGCAGCCAGAGGGATGGGAGAAGTTTGGTCACTTTGGAATCTGGAACAGGCAGCTGGCCCCACAGCTGGCCAGGCAGCTATGCAAGCAGGGAGTCTCTCTGAAAGCAAAATCCAGAAGGCAAAATAAACGGGTCAGGTGGAGAACAGATGACCACACCGGCAAGCACTATGAAGGTTGGTCCTGGGGCGTGAAGGTGAGCCAAGTCCTGAGGGATGGACACGGTAAAGGGTTTGGCAAGGGAGGGGGTAGGGAGCATTGCCAGAGGAGGACCCAAAGAAGCACTGATATGCTATCTGTTGTATACACACACACACACACACACACACACACACACACACATACAGGCACACATATACATACACACACACACATACTCACACACATATACACACACACACACACACACATATACAGGCACACATACACACACACACATATAGGCACATACACACACATACACATACAGACACACACACATATACATATAGGCACACATACACACACATATACATACATACACATACAGGCACACATACACACACACACACACATACTCACACACATATACACACACACATACACACACACACACACACATACTCACACACATATACACACACACATACACACACACATATACAGGCACACATACACATACATACACACACGAACACACACACACACACACATACACACACATACACACACATACACATATAGACACACACATATACATAGAGGCACACATACACACACATATACATACATACACATACAGCCACACACACACACACACACACACACACACACACGGAGGCCAGGTACACCTGGCCTGGTTCTGTCTGTGCTCTCATGGTTCCACTTTATAGTGGGTCCCAGGGTCCAAGCTCAGGCCACCATGAAACCACAATATGAAGCGGTTTCTGACATTCACAACCCACAGGCAGGATTCCCACAACCCCTTCTGCTAACATGATCCTCAATTCCAAGAACAGGAAAATCGGGACTTGGAGCTGCTCGGTCATGCTCAAGACACCAGTTCTAACTAGCCAGAGATGACCACATGGATCAGCTCACCTCTCCCAAATGCCGGAAGCGGAAACAGGGGCTTGACAGTTCACTTAGGCCCAAAGTCCATAAGAAAACCTAGCTGAGTGCCTTCACTAGCGGGAACATCATCTCCAAAGCGTAATCCTCCCAGGTGATCCTGAGTTCTCTGAAACACATGGGAAGCCTGAACCGAAAGGCTTTCCTGCCTTCAGTTCCCGACCAGAGTGGGAGAGGAGACAGCTCGGTGGCAAACAGCACACACAGCTCACCGGTGCAGACGCCGGGGCTGCACGGCTACAGCTAGAGATTCATTTTCTGTAATTTCGTTTTACTCAAGCCAATAATCATTCACCTGCTACCTATTGCTTAAAGCAGAGTTTTCATCTCATTCGCATTTAATAGGTCCGGAAAGGGAACCCTAAATAATAACACCTCCTTCGTGTATAATGCTTATCACCCGAGAAGACACCATCACCATCCAGACTCTCTAAAGCGCCCTGCAGTGCTTTTATAACGCAACACTAACGGGGCTATTAGCATAAAGAAACCAGGGGGCGGAGGCAGGACTGGTTCAATGGGACTTCATTTTGAAGGGGTCCTACCTGGTTTCCTTTCCACGTCTTTATTGCCTTAAATCAATGTTTACAGAGGCTTGTTTCATTCTTAAATCTTAAAGTGAAAAATAGCTTGCTTTAACAACATGGACCAAATGACTCCGGGTTCCTCGGATCAAATCTCGCTCGCAAACCTAGATCTAAACCAATCAATTTCCACCACCCAGCTCTCTTCAGGAACACAGGGCTCATCAGCTTACTCCACACTGTGTAACCTGTGTCTCCCCCTCCCCTACGAGTGTCATGTGACCATGTCATCTTAACTGAGTTTTGGAAGTACCTCTGTATTACGCAAATTCTGCAGAGATGTAAAATTATCTTTTTCTTTTTTTTTTTTTTTTTTAAGACAGGCTCTCAAGTAGAGCAGGCTAACCTTAAACTTACTATGTAATGAGAGGATGACCTTGAAATGCTGATTCTGGAATTACAGGCATGGACCACCCACCCGGTGTTACCTGATCTGAATAGTTTCCGTCCGGGGAAGAACTGCTTTCCCAAATTTCATGTCTTCCTTCATCTGCTCCCTTATTCAACACACTCTTGACCATTCATGCATCCGACTCAACAAACTTGGTTCCTCAAAGCACGTCAACACCATACGATCACAGGCTTCAGGACATGTATGAGCCAGGGAGTGTGCAAAGATGCCACACTGTGTGAACTGTGGTGGGGATGGAACTGGAGCTGTGGTTTTGGGAGCACAGAGCAGGGATCTGGCCAGCAGGCTGGTGAAGACGCCTCCTCCTGGAGCTGACCACTCCAGGAAGAGGGTAAGATGGTTCCCGGTCCAGGGAACGTGATGTGCAGAGACACGAACGAGTAAGACAGAGAGATTGCGTATCTGGAGTTTCTTCAGCTGCGCACTGCACGGGCCCCAGACAAACCCACGATGATTCTATAAGGGAATTGTCTAACTCACACTCAACTGGGTAGAACATACTCTGTATCTTCTATATCTGTACCACAGTCCTTCTGGGAACTTAGACTACATGAGGGATAACCTACAAAGGACAGCAGAAAATCACCAGCTCTCCAGTCCGGTCTCCTCAAGGTTCGTCTTCTCCCAATTTCACATCAGCTAAAATCTAGGGAACCACAGCTAAACTCAGACTCACTCTTCATGGAATCCAGTGGCTGCGCCATACCCTCCTTGATGGCTCTTCCCGAGTGCCCTGGCCACAGGAGAAATGTCAGAGAAGTCATGCGAAGCCTGCAGGGCCTGAAGCCCTGACTCCAGCTCCAGACTCCACCATCCTCGGGGGAAAGCTTTGCGGTGCGTCATACCCTCGTCTCAAAGAACTTCACAGCTCCTGAGCAATTTATAGAACGGCCTTTCCTTCGTCCAGTTGCCCTTCGCTTAGCAAGAACCTATGTCCTCTCTGAAAGCTACCATAACCCCTCTTTGCCCCTGTCCCACCGCTAACCTAAAACCTACGCTACGGAGACCATCAAGGCTCACGGCTGGAAGGCTGAAATGACTTCCATGATGTCTGGGCATCCCACCTTCCCAGCAGCCTCTCAGAAAACGGAAGAGCCTGGCACCTACGGTCATGCCCTCTAAAGGAAACACCACCCATACCCGCCTTCCCGAGCCCACCTTCCCTCCACACAGCCCGCCCTTCCTGCCTCGGTGGCTATGCGTTTTAGTCTCTTATTGGGCTTCCTGGTCTCTGTGTTGGAAGGTACCACGGGCTTGTCCCTCTACAAGTGCCCATGGGGTTGACTGCTTGCTTCTTTGTCCCGCCCTCCCTCCTTCCTTTTTTTCCTTATGTCTGTCTGAGACGTGACCTCACTCTGATCTCTTGCCTCCCCCTCCCCCCTCTTCCTCTCCTCCTCCCCCTCCTCTTCTCTCCCAACCCCCCGTACACATGCACACATCTCGGTTTCCTTTTTTTTCTGAAAAGGCCTGAAGCCATATCCAGCCTGTAATTCACCACGTAGGCCGGGCTAGCCTCAAACTCACGGCCACTCTCGTGTCTACCCGCCTCTGAAATTCTATTCACGAGCCACCACGCCTGGTGACACTGCTTTCGATACCGTGTTAGGTGCTGGAGACATTGCTAGGTGGTGGAGCTCTCACCTAGTGGGTTTGATCCCACGGTTTGATGACAAAATATATATATACTTAAAGAGACAAATAGCTGCCATAACAGCTCACAGCATGATATCACCCGAACTCAGCGCCTGGAAGCCAAAGTCAGCTGAAGTTTTGGTGGGACACTGAAGGGGAAGTTGAGTTGTCTAAAACCGTTCTTTGTTTTTGGGTGTTTTTTGTTTTGTTTTGGTCAGGGGAGTGGCGTTTACTAGAGAGAATGAAGTCTGGAGTGCATCAGAGAGCAGTGAGGTAGGCTGTCCCGACTCTGGGAAGAAGCTTGATTAACAGCTAAGAAGCTCCAGTTTACACTAAGACAGTGAAAATCAAGAGTTCCTGAAAAGAGACGAACAGTGATCATTCATACTGAGAAAGTGTAAACGCTTGAGGGGAGGTGGAGGGTGAGCGGAGTAAGGACCAGGAAAGCCAGCTAGAGCCACTGTGGGAGTCGCAAGATGGAAGTAAGGTCTGAGTCACATGGCAGCAGAGCAGTGGCCCATCAAAGGAGATTTGGAAGTAGCATGGAGGGCACAGGTATTGATCGGTGGAGGCTTGAGAGTGGAGAAGACTGTGATGCCAGTCAGCAACATTAACAAGGGCTAAACCTTGGGAGGGAGCGAGGGCAGAGGAGGCTCGCAAGCTCATGGTGACTGCAGCATGCCCTGTGCCAGCTGAGTCACCACAGTCCACGAGACAGCCTGGGGATGACGTCCAATGAGCCAGAACCCTGAAGAAAGGACGCAGATAGCGGTTCAAGAAGGAGCTAAGAGAGTGTAAACCCCACCCATCAAGAATAGGACCACCACATCGAGCCAAATGTGAAGCAAACTTTAATTAAATTAAATACTGGCCAGGAAGGTGGACTCTGACCAGAACCATGCTGAAGCAGGACCATGGAGGGCCCGGCTGCCTCTAAAGTACTTCTTGTAACACATCTGGTGCAGTAAGATTGGTTAACCAAATGGGATCTAGATATTTCCCACCCAACATTCCAGGAGGGAGATTCGGGATTCTCTCCTTTTGTACCTCACTTGAACAGCCCCACTCAGCATGCCAGGAAGCTATGCCTTTGTTCTATAGCTCTCCTAGGCATAGTAATTAAAATTTATAACATAACTTTTGCTCTTCAAAGAGGAACCTGGAAAGGAGCTCTTGGAGAGGTGTGTAGGAAAGGGACCAAGTGGGTCTACCACAGTGACAGAAGTGACCTTCCATGAAGAGAGTGATCAACAGTCCTCCATCCGGGAGCAGGAGGGGCTGGGCATATAGATCAGCTGGTAGAGTGTGTGCCTAGCATGCATAAAACGAGGTGACAGGGTGGTGTGTGTCTGTAATCCCAGAATTTGAAGTTTCAGAAGCTTGAGAACCAGCCAGCATCTGGGCCAGGTGTTAAGACAGGAGTCTTGAGTGTACCAGGTGGCTGTCTAGCCTCTGGTTAGGCAACCTTGAGTTTTTGCCTTCCAGGGAATCCAGGGAATCCAGTTCAGCCCGCCATGTTTGAAGTATCGGGCTCAGCACTTACAGATGCAACAATGTCGGCTTTCCATATGCTGCCCCACATCTGTCTCCCTCCAGCTAGCTTTCTCCCCTCTCCAACCTTGAGCAATATAAAAAACTCTTCCGTATAGCACTGTGCCTGCTAGCTGAAGGCCTTCAGCTGGCCCCCAGGTTCCGACTCACTCCACTTTTATGAAGTAATCCAGTTTAATACATACGTCCGCCAGCTGGCGGCTTTCCTCTAGCCAGCCGTAGCCTTACGCGTCAAAGTTACTTTGAAAGCGCGGCACTCAGGTGCAATGTCCCCAGCCAGTGTTAGCAATGTCCGAACCTAAGCGGGCGTCTCCCCTGTCCAGAACATAGCTCCTCTTGTCACACCAACTGAAAATCACAGGGATGTTCCGTCAGCCACTGCCGGCTTGGGGTGCTTCATAAGCACCTCGGATCTTGAAGTTTGTTTATGCTCGAGCCAGAATCTTACCCTGTTGCCCAGGCTGACTTGGAACTCTCTATAGCCATGCGAGCCTGCGTTGCAGGCTTCCTGCCTCAACAGGCACCGTCAGACCCAGCAATAGACCGATCTGCACTTTAAATGTCGACAACCCACCCAAATCTCACATTTATACAGTTAATATTTTAAACCAATTGCGACATTTACTCCCCGCCCACTAAATACTGTGTTTACACATCTGTTTATTCAGCTAGTTGTAAAGTAGCAAGGGTTTGGGAGTCAGGCTGATCTGCATTTGAATTCTGACTTTGTTAAGCAGCCTGGTGTTTTGGGATCCGGAACCACCTGAGAACAGGAGGTGTGGTGCAGCAGGAAGCGGGGAGGTGGGGGAGATATTCCTATTCCGACCATCCGCGCTGTAGAGCAGTCCTGAGGCGCTAACCAGGGCAGGCTGGTTCTGTGTGTAAGTGCTCAGTAGACTGGGTTTCTTGCCCTCCTTCTTTTCCAGTTTCTTGTGCCATTTTGAGTTGTTACTCAGATAAATAAACCTTTCTTTTAGTAAGAGAAATTAATTGAGCCCTTACCAGAGCCAAGGACCAAATGAAGATATACTGATATAAGTTATGAATTATGACCCTGACTAAAAACAAAATGAGAAGAAAACCAAAAAACCCAGAAAAAAAAATTTTTTTAACAAAGTTGCATAATCGCAGGCACGCAGTACTTCCCTGTCAGCAAGTCCTCGCAGCACGCCATAGCGGGAAATTCTTTTCATGGCATATGTGGACCAGAGGCTTCGAATCTCATTTAAATTTGAATCTCTCATTTAAATTGAAATTTAAATCTCATTTAAATTTACCCTTCCTTCATTCATTGGGGGCTCCCATTTCATAGTAAGTTTCTTTTTGGTAAAACTTTTTCTTTCTCTGATTATATGAGCTTGCATGTAGATTTGAAATACTAAGGCAACTTAGAATATACAAAAGTCATGAGGAAAACTAACTCAATTCTACTGTTGTACTTCATAACTCTCCAGTCTACTCTCCCCCCACACACATACTCTGAGGAAATGCATTTAAAAATAAATAACCAAGCCAAGGTAGGAGGCAGAGGCAGAGGTGGATCTCTGTAAGTTCGAGGCCAGGCTGGTCTATATAGCGAGTTCCAGGACAGTCAGGGCTACATAGATAGACCCTGACTCAAGATAAATACATACATACATACATACACACACACATACATAAATGTAACCAAATAACATCTTGTGATGTCATGACACCTTCCAAAACCTGTTTTCTATTGAATGAGTACATTCTCTCAAAGGACCTCACAAGTCACACGGTGGTTCCTCTTAGACTCTTAGGCTCTCTCCAAGTATTCAGGATTATAAAGAACGCCTCACTCAACAGTCCACATTAAATTTTGTGAGCATGTCTGGTTATTTTCTTCAAAGAAAGCCTTGAGAAATAAAAAATCTTATGTTAAATATTAAATGGTTCATATATATGAAGAGGGTTTTCACAGTTGCTGTTACTGAGTCTTCTTTCTTTGTTTAGGGTTAAGGTCTAGCTGTGTAACCCAGGCTGGCCTTGAACTTGGGATCCACTGGGCTCAGCCCCCCAGGTGCTAGGATGACAGGGGGCCACCATGCCTCACTGAATATGCTAAGGTTTTAAACACACAATGCTCAGTTACTCCCTAGAACTTCTACATTAGTTTACAGTCGCATTAGCGAACGAGTGCAGTGACTTCTCTGAGACTATGCATGTATTTAAATCACTTTAAAGTTCTTGCTGACGTGTTAGGAGACACAAAGGCTCTTACAAGTACTGATTGGTTGGTTGACAAGTACTGTGGATGGAAACCCGCCCCCCGCCCCCCGCCCCCACCGTCTCATTCATGTAAATCACACTTTCTTCGGGAAAGGCATGGGCAGGACCTGATAGCTCCCTGTTATTTCTTCACTTTAGCCCCAGGTGACAGTTCTACTCTGAACAGTCTCTCCCTCAAAGTCCCGTAACAGTGCCTCCAAACTCTCAGGCTTCATTTCCGGGGATGCCATTTCCAGAAAGTCCCATCCTCCTCTTTGGTGGGAGGGACTTAGTTCACGTGCCCATGGATGCCCTTCGCTAATTGGCTTGACCTGGGCCACATGATTTGCCTTCTGGGCAAGAAGGTAGACTCAGAAGGTAGCCAAGGGCGGCAGGAAGGTGCAGCAGGGGTGGGGGTGGGCACGCTCGAGAGGATGGCTAAGGCTGTGTTTTTATATCCAGATCAGTGTTTCCAACAGAAAATGAAGCTTCGCTATCCAGAGATTCATTTGTTTCACTGCTGTTAATACTGCAGACACTAGAGTCAAAGACGGAAAAGTCAGGGTCCTCTCCCTGGAAGGCCATGCTGCCTGCGAATCTCTTGGGCACCTCTTGGGCGTCCCTACAGGTCTGATTGTCCACGGCTGGAACACAGTTCCTTCCATGATCAAGGTCAGAGGTTGTCTGTATTCCTCTCCTAGCCTAGGTTCCAAAGAAGGGCTCGACACAAATGGTTCCAACTCAACACTGTATTCTGGTGTTGTCACCTGTCTACCTTCTCTTTTTAGACCATTCTTTGTCTTGAATTCAGTGAAATGCACGGGTTGACCAGGATCTCTCTTGACCACTCCACAGTGTCTCTTCCTGTTTTTTGTTTCCAAACTTCTAACGACGTTCCCAAAGGTGCCTTCCGCCGAGTGAGCTGGGCCCTGGAGCATCAAGGCTCTAAGTCAATCAATCACCCAGTTGATTCTGCTCAGAGGCAGGGCACAGCGATACATATGCCAATGTCCTGCTGAGGGCAAGACACCATCTCATGACCTCATCTGAGACAATGGCCCTCCATGCACCATGCCTGGCCTTTCCAATACGCATGCTAGCTCCATTCCCGCTTGCTCTGTGACCGCACGTATAGTGACCTGGCTTGCAATGGTCTCCTTTCACTATCTTGGGAATATTTATTTATTTTAAGACATGGAGGTCTTGGGAATTTTTGATCAGACTCTGCTTCCTGTTTCAGCCCTGTCTCTACTATTTGCTCCTTTTTAAGAATTACTCAGTAGTGCTCATTTAACTTCCTCTCCATCCTTCACAGGGTGAGTTACTTCCCAATATGGCCTCCAAACTCCTGTCTGACTCTTTCCAGCACTCCGGCGGCCAGGGGGAGAGCTACCACTTTCAGGACACAAAGTGCCCTTTATCTGCCGGGAACTATGGATCCAGACAGACCTAGATGAGTAGGACTCACCTCCTCTCTTCTACGGCCAGTCTGCAGAAGGGTGCAACGCAATTAATGATAGCAAGCCTCCTTAGAAAATACTTTCTCCTTCAGCGCATCCGTTCAAAGTATATTCAGAGTAGGAATACAGAGACCGGGGAGATGGTTCACTTGGTAAAGTACTTGCCATGCCAGTGTGAAGAGTTGAGTTTGATCCCTAGAACCTATCTCTTTAAGAAGCCAGACATGGTGCCATGTTCTTGTAATCCCAGAACTGGGGGAGGGAGGTGGGTCTCTGGAACTTGCTGTCCAGTCATCTTAACCTTGTAGCTGGGTTTTAGGCAACAAAGAGACCTGCTCTCAAAAGGTAAGGAGGGTGTCACTCAAGGTTGGCATCTGCCTTCCATGCAAGCACACCTGTACACTCCTGAACCCATATACACACGACCACACACACACCTGTACGTACATACACATGACCACACGCACACACCTGTACGTACATACACACGACCACACACACACACCTGTACGTACATACACACGACCACACACACTCCTGTACCCATATACACACGACCACACACACACCTGTACGTACATACACACGACCACACACACACCTGTACATACATACACACGACCACACACACACCTGTACATACATACACATGACCACACACACACCTGTACATACATACACACGACCACACACACACCTGTACGTACATACACATGACCACACGCACACACCTGTACGTACATACACACGACCACACACACTCCTGTACCCATATACACACGACCACACACACTCCTGAACCCATATACACACGACCACACACATACCTGTACGTACATACACATGACCACACACACACACCTGTACGTACATACACACGACCACACACACACACCTGTACATACATACACATGACCACACACACACCTGTATCCATATACACACGACCACACACACTCCTGTACATACATACACACGACCACACACACACCTGTACATACATACACATGACCACACACACACTCCTGTACATACATACACACAATCACAAACACCTGTACATACATACACACGGTCACACACAAAGACAAACACCTGTACCCATATACACACGACCACACACACTCCTGTACATACATACACACAATCACAAACACCTGTACATACATACACACGGTCACACACAAAGACAAACACCTGTACCCATATACACACGACCACACACACACACCTGTACGTACATACACATGACCACACACACCTGTACATACATACACACGGTCACACACAAAGACAAACACCTGTACCCATATACACACGACCACACACACACACCTGTACGTACATACACATGACCACACACACACTCCTGAACCCATATACACACGACCACACACACACCTGTACATACATACACACGACCACACACACACCTGTACATACATACACACGACCACACACACACCTGTACGTACATACACATGACCACACACACACCTGTACATACATACACATGACCACACACACACTCCTGTACATACATACACACGACCATGTACAAACACCTGTATATACATACACACGGTCACACACAAAGACAAACACCTGTACCCATATACACATGACCACACACAAAGACAAACACCTGTACATACATACACATGGTCACACACAAAGACAAACACCTGTACCCATATACACATGACCACACACAAAGACAAACACCTGTACATACATACACACGGTCACACACAAACACCTGTACATACACACAATCGCACACAAAGACATACTTTTTAAGTGGCCTGGGGGCCACTTAACATCCGTCAGTGGTAGAGAACATGATTACCGTGAATAAGGGCCTAAATCTAATCCCCAGCACCAATCGCCAGGCCTGGTGGCGCACACCTATGATCCTAGCATGGAGATGGGAGGGTTGTTGAGTTTGAGGCTGACCTAGGCTATAGAGTGTGACCCCGTCCCAAAAATCCAAAACAAAACCCCACAAATCCAAAATGAAACAAAACAGTTAACTCCAGTGGCTGGGACTTGAAAGCTCAGCTGGGGCAGGTGGTGGTGGTGGTGCTGCTGCTGCTAAGGTAGAATCATGTGTTCAAGGTCAGCCTCAGCCTCAGCTCTGTAACACAACCCCTGGGTAGAAGAAGATGAATGGACTGTATCGGGAAAGGACCTACACTTTGGGATCTAGAAAATGCTGATTTTCTCAGTTGAGTGAACCGATTTCCAGTCGGCTGGGTCTGCAGCAATACTCCCTCATCATTATGCGTAACTATGAGCATAAGCCAACGGGCGAGGGCGGATGCAGCTCCGGGTCGGGACAGGCGCTAGCACGCACGAGATCGGGTCTGATTCTGATGCGGCCACGCGAACAGAACCCGTTCTCTGTCCCCAGTCCCTTTCCAGGCTCCGGCGGCCCGCGCAGCGCTGTGCTCACAGCGTTTGGAGATGGCCCATTTATACGGGGGTTCCATTCATCTACCCCCCCAGCCCCACGTGGTCTCAGTTATACTTCCAACCGCGATCCGAAAACGTCAAATAGAACGTTCCTAAAAGAGACAACGCATGCGTCTTAAATACATTGCCATCTCAGCTACTGTCCTTAAATTATAAGCTACACTGTATCACAGGTCTGCATAGGCCACAGCCACAGTGCATACAACACCTCCTAGTCTCTCGGACCTCCCCTGAGGGGACTAGGCTTTGAGACACGGCCTCACCGCATAGCTGAAGACTACCTTTAGCTTCCGATCCTCTCATCCGCACCTCCAGCGTGCTGGGGTGTCAGCAGGGTGAACCCAGGGTTTCATGCTTGCTAGGCAAGCTCTCTACCAACTGTACTGTACTGTACCAACTGTACAAGGGGAAAGAGCCTTCCCCTCCTCAAATAAAACACACACACACACCCTTCAAAACCAGGAGGCGATCAGACCACCGCCTGAACAAGTAACTACTTCATTACTGAAATTATTAATTGTTCGGAAAGGTACTTTCCCAGACATTTCACTCCTCTGGAGCTTGCTTTCTTAGTTCGTGGCCAGGCACAGGTTCTCCTGCGCATGCTCTCTTGATCCAGGTGGGCTCAGCGCATGTTCTCTCCATCCTGTCCGGGCAGGCTCAGCGTGCGATCTGCCTTCTCCGGCTATTTCCGTTTCAAGGGAATAGCTGTTTGTCACTTCCATTCTGTCACCGCATTCTTCTTCAATAAGGAATTAGTTTAAATTCTAGTTGTGCCAACTTTATTTAATGCTTGCTTTCCAGCAGAGTGATACTGTCAGTTGATTCTAAATGAATTGAAGTTGGCCATTACCCCTACGTTATGCGCCTCTGCCTCTGATGCAGTCATCAGAGTCGGGAAAACGTTATTGATGTTGCCACCAAAGGCTCACAAGACATGCTAGAAACTGCTGATAATACCTAAGCAGTGCAGAGGGGGCAGGGAGCGACACTGGGGGGCGGGGTGTCCTACCCACGAGGACAGACTGGGACAGGAAAGCCCGGCTGTGAAAGGCCTGATGTCCCACACCAAGGCGGAGCTCAGCAAGCTGTCCTGAAGCACATCAGCCTTATTCTAGCAGGTTGCCCATGAGGAGGAGCATGGCTGGGTCTGAGCAGTCAGGTACAGACGGCTCTGGTAGGCAGCTGGTCAGAGCTGGGACCAACAAGACCTCCGAGCCATGGTGGAACAGGCTAGTGCTCAGGGCCGAGCACCACCTGGGGAAGACCGAGGGACAGAGCTTAGGGTGGAAGTCCAGAACTAGCAGGGGCATAATAGGGGGGACCTGTAGGTGTCTGGGGTTCAGATGACCTGGCTGGAGGAAAGCATCGTACGTTTTTACCCAGCTGCGATTGGCATTTAAGTGCCAGAGTGGGGGGACACTGGGGAGCTCAGTCTGCAGGTGGGTGGAGCTTCATAGGCAGCCCAGAAGCTGGTTGCTAGGGACAACAACTGGCCAGCTGCCTTACTGTATGCTCCTGTGACGACATCACTTCCGCTTTTATTTTCACCCAAATGTTCCTTATCAGGCTTGTGGGTTTCCAGACATGTCTGTGACTCTGTGACTTCCAGGTTACTCTGCTCTACCTGACTGCGCTTCTGGGAATACGCTTTCTACCTTCACGTATACCTTCACGCCCCGCACCTGGAACAACGTCTGAGATTTACCAGTTGTTCGCTGCGGCCCAGGGAGTAGCTGATTTATGTATACTACCTTATTTAACCCCCCAACCTCATTCTTGACAGTTATTATTATCCCCAGTCTGAAATGAGGAAACTGAAATTCATATGGTTTATATAATCAGCCCAAGGTCACACAGCTGGGACACAAAAGAGCTGGCATCTCAACCACCCACCCACCCCCGCCCCCCCGGCTGCCTTCAGCTGCTTCTGAAGTACGTTTTATGCGTGTATACTGTAACAAGTCCAGGCTATTCCCACTGATCTCTTTTGGCCTCTGAGTTTTCTAAGTAGCTACTTACCTATCACTGTTCCTTCCTCTTGTACCCCCTGATGCTCAGCATATCACCATGTAAAAGCAGATTAGCATCTGATGAATAAATTATGATGGTCAAAAAGATGATTAATTTGCCAAGTGTGGCAATGCACGCCTTTCATACCTTTAATTGGGAGGCAGAGGCAGCCTCTTTCAGGCTGTCCTAAGCTTGAAGAGGACTCGCTAACAGTGAGTCAGACTAGGGGCTCAGCTCACAGTCTGTAAACTCAATCCCTCCAACCTTGGTTCCTTTAGGAATTATCACACTAACGACAGCAACCCAATCAACGAACCACCAACCAACGCCCCGGGCTTCAGATCTTTTATACCCTAAGCCAAAAGTTCCCAGCAACCCATGCAGCACCCAATCCCAAAAACAAGCTACAGGTGCCAGAACGACTGCACCCAACCAAATTATAGCCACCTGCATCAAGCATTCCAAACCCAACTTGTAAACAACTATACCACAGCTGGGGTGGGAACGCAAACCTAATGCAAACACTATTTTGTGTTTTTAAAGAAACCAAAATAACAAAACCTTTTTCCAAGTGTTTTTATACACACACATATGTACTGCTCGCAGGGCCATGATAAATGAAAAGTCATATTAAATCAAACAGAAGAGAAAGCTATATGAGCTTGATGCCGATGTAACACAGCACACTGCCTTAAAGTAATCACATTTATTGGTAGGAGAATGCTCCAGAATAATGAGGTAATAGAAAGTGGAGCATTGTAGCATCGTAGCACACGAATGCAGACTACAGTCCTTCACAGTAGCTATCAAGCACTATGCACTGCGCGACTGCACCGCCATACTTCTGCGTGACCAGAAGTGCACAGGCTGCTGACACCGGCTTCACCTGCCCACCACGACAATGCCTCCTGCTCCAGCACTCTGAAAGGGATGCCATCACTAAGCAACAAGAACTTTTCAACTGCATCATGATACTATGGGCCATGATCACATATGGCGTCTCGCACTCACTGGCACACACATTACAAGAATGGAATGAAACAAGCAGAGGCGACTTCCTACGGGACACTTGCTCCCAAGGAAGTCAGAGGCAGATCAACGGGTGTGTCCATCCGAGCAAATCAGAGAATTGAAAATACAGGTGAAGAGATACAGAAACGAAGCAAGTTATCTTGGAAACCCAACTCTGAACAGCTTTTCCATAACAAGATGCTCAGCTATCTAAACCAGAGGTGGTGAAACTACTCCCTCGGCAGCCCACGCCTGTTTCTGTGTGGCCTATAAACTCAGAATTGTTTTCACATTTTAAAAAATGGTTGGAAAAAATATCAAAAGAGGAATGAAACTTCATGACATGGGGGAGTTGTATGAAATCCAAATTTTGTTATTCATGAATAGTTTTATTGAAACACAGCCATGCTTATTCAATATTCTCTCCCTTCCTCCCTCTCTCCCTCCCTCCCTCCTTCTTCTAGCCATCTTCTAAGTAACCTAGGCTGGCCTTGAACTCGAGATTACTTCACCTCCCGAGTGCTGAGTGCTGGTTCGAGTGTGCATACAGGACTAAGTCATTTGCATTTTGTGACGCCTGCTTTCTCAGTGGCAACAGAGCCAGAGAACCCTAAAATACTTCCTATCTCATTCTTACAAAGTTTGCTATCACTGATGACAACGTTAGGGTGTTGCAAGCCTTTCAATATTGTTAAAGCTACATCTATCACTTTAGTTTCCAGCGGTTTTTAAGATTTATTTCATTTTTACTAACGTGTATGTATATGCTACATGTGTACAGGTGCTCCTAGAGGCCAAAAGAGGGTGCCAGGCACCCGGGCGATGGAGTTACGGGTGGCGGTGAGCTGTCTGATGTGGTCACCGTGATTCAAAATCAGGCTCTCCAGAAGAGCAGGAGGGCTCCCGACTGCCGAGCCACCTCCAGCCCCACGTTCTAAAGTCTCTAGTTCTAGGATGTCCTTTTCCCCTTTTCTTTCTTTTTTCAAGACAGGTTCTCATGGAGCTTCAGCTGTGCAGAGGCCCTGAACGCCTCAACCTCCAAGTGCTGGCATCTTGGTGTGCTCTACTTCGAGCGTTTTGTTTTGCGTTTGTGCGATGCTCAGGTTTGAACCCAGTGCTCTGTGTATCTAGGCAAATAACTCTTCCAACTGAGAACACTGGTGCCAAGGGTGCTGTTGTGTCAGAGTCCCACGTCCTCAGAACGAAGCCCTCCCTCTTTTCTGTTGATTTCTCTATGGATCAACAGCAGACTGAGGAGCTGGTTGTGTGTCTGGGAGGGTGACAGGCTTCCAGCCTAGAGTCATCTTTCTCTTTCATAGGAGACTGACGCTGGGCATGCAGGAGAGGCTACCGTGCCTTAGAGAACTGTAGCAACCCCAAAATGGATTTGCCAGATGAGATCTGCTAGCTCTGGGTCATCTAACACCTAAAGAAATACAAATGTGACTTAGGTGGCCCAGACACAGGAATTACTTATCCGAGTGTTTTGAGAAGGCACTTGATATAAAGGAGCATGATCCTGTGAGCGTTTAATCTGCAGGTTAGCTCACAAGCAAAGCGAAGTGCGCAGGATTATCTGTTTCCTAAGATTCCTTGTGCTGAGCCTCAAATGGATCTTATTTATTTATTTGTTTGTTTGTTTGTTTGTTTATGGTTCTGGGTGGCAAAGCCAGGGCCTTCTACATGGTAGGTAAGTTCTACGCCTGGACTTCATTCTCAGTCCGTATTGGTTTATCTTCTGAGATTCAAACATAAATTCTACCATCTTTGTCTGTTTGTGAATTTCTGTCTTTCTCTCATTTAAGGGGAGTTCTCTGGCTATTCATTCTGTGTAAAGCCCTGGGCGTACAAAACTGTCTAAGAATCCCAACTCTTGAGATCACTCGGACTTAGGAAGAGGACTAATCTAAGCTAGTCTTGCTGTTTAGGTAATCCACGCCCCTCCCCTTTTGGTACGTTGGGCCCTACAGTCTCTTGGTTCTACTTCTCAGGCTCTGCTTCTGTCTCCATTGCCAATTTCCTTTTCCATTCAATCTCTATATTGAACCTCTTTTTATATTATTTTGTTTCATCTTACTTTGGCCCACCCTAGGCGATCTTCTAAGTTCACAAATCCAGTTCCTGTCGTTCTTCTGAGTTTCAGATGCCTATGCCTACCTACAGTCTACGGCAGACACCTTCACTGGGGCAGAGCTTCGTGTCCTCAGTCCCGTGGCTGTTGCAAGGTTCCCCGTCTTAGTCGCTGATGGCTCTGCTCACACATCTGACCTCGGAAGAGTCCTCAATTCTACTGACGATGACAGTGCCTCCTCTCTGTGTGTCACTCACGGTGTCTGTCACTAAGTTACTTACAACAGCTCTGTGGGCTCTGGTTACTTCTCACTCCGTTTCTGCCACCGCCAGCCATCCTTTCTCACTCATGTCTCTGAAACATCCTTCAAACAAGTGTCTCCACATCTGTTCTTGGCCTGCTGATCATCCCCCTGATGGTGTGTTTCAGACCAAAACATGTAAATCTCCCTTCAAAAAAAAAAAAAAAACCAGCAGCAAAGCATGTTTTGTTCTTCAACTTTTTTTTTTTAATTTGGTAATATATTGTGACTCTCACTTCTCACCGATGTGACTGGGAGGGTCTCACGGATTCCGACAGCTGTCTACGTTTCCCTTGAACCGCCGCATGGTCTGTAGTTAACCACTGTCTACTGGAGGCTTTTCTGGCCTCTAATGACTATAAGTAGTGCTTTGGTGAAGGTCTTGGAAGGGAGTAAATATATAAAGTGGACGTGTGAGGTCCGTATGTTGGAAAAGTGATCAGCGCTGCCAGGATGCCCTCTACAAGGTCACCACTGTTCTTCCCACTGACCCGGAACCAGTCTGCTTCTCCATCTGCCCAGACAACCAGATACCTGAAAGTTTATCTCATTGCATTTTCAATGGACATGCTTCTTGTGTTGAGAAAGCAAGTAAGTATTCTAACATATTTTAAATCTCTTTTGTATTTCTTTGGTTTCAATCTGTCAGATACTTGGCTCAATTTTCTAGAACTTTGGGTTGGTTATTGATTTCGTCTGAAGTAATTGTTAACTTCTAGGTTCAGTCCAAAATTGTAGCATTTTTATGATCACATAAAAGCTGGGAGTGTTTGGGGCTTGATGGCTGTAGACTATTTTTTAAGTCACCTCTCTGTCATTTTTTTACTACACTTACTAATCTGTGTGAGTGTCGGGTGGGATGCACACTTGTCCCACGGCATGGGTATGGAGGACAGAGGACGGCTGATAGGAGTTGGTTCTCTCCTTTTACTGTGCAGGATTCCAGGAGTCAAACTCAGGTCATAAGACTTGAAAGCAAGTGACTTATAAGTAAGTACCAAGAGTTACCCCACGATCGGGGGACCCACATTTGGAAGCTCTGAACTGGCATTTAGAATTCCTAACTTGCTGAAACAGCTTGATAAGATCATTTCATCCTCTACCTATGCCTCTAGTTTCATTGCCCAAACAGCTCGTTGAAGCACAGAGTATTTATAAACCCCATAAAGTGGGGTTCAGGGTGACACAGCTAGGAGCTCTTCTAATTCTGAAACCCTAAAAGCCTAGTGCTTCATCATCAATGGTCATTCCTCAACACAACAGATGCAGATTCCTTTTTTTCTGAGACAAGAGTCTCACTATATAGCCCAGATTGGCCCTGAACTCATGACCCTCCTGCCTCTGCTTCTAGAATGGTATGATCAAGGGTGTGTGCCACCACACCTACTTCTAGCAGGTGGTTCTTGGTATCTCTCATTTCTGCTAATCTATCACTCCCCTCTTCTCCATCTATAAACACCCAGTGGACAGTGTTAAACTCCAACTATGTGGCAAGAGTCTTCACTGGGCTTACATTTTAGAAGCCCTCAATTATATGCAATAAAGCAAATGGTAGTGTGGCTTTAGTAACAAAGTTCTGTTACTGTGAAAACTGCCCAAGGAGGTTAGGGAAGGATAGGAAAGGATGCTCGGGGTGGAGAAGGCCTCTAAGAAGACATGACGTTCAAAGAAAAAACAGAACGATCAAAAGAGTATCTCAGAAAACGGACACTTCCATGGTGTGGTGGGGCTGGAACCTGAGAGAATGATAGGAGACTGAGCTGGGGCCCGGAAGGTCAGGAGGGGAGCCTGGACTGTATTTCAAGGGCAAGCAGACGATATGGAAGGGGTCTAAGAAGAGAAAACATATGATGCGCTATGATTTAGGTCTCACGATGCTTGAATCAGTGGTCCAGCTGTGCTATAGAGAACAAGAACAACCATGGGAGCAGGAAACCTATTCAAGCCTGGGAGGAGAGCATACACTGGTAATCTCAACATTCAAGAGCTGAGGCAGGAGAATCACAACTCTGAGGCCACCTCAGGGTACACAGAGAGACTCCTATTTATTTATTTATTTGTTTGTTTGTTTGTTTGTTTGTTTATTTATTTATTTATAGAAAGCCATAGTGTGAGTATAGAGACAGCATGCTGGTTTGGATTAAGTTGGTAAGAAAGAGGAAGTCTGGCAAATGTTTTGGAGGTGGAGTTGCCTGCAGTCCTCATGAATCGGATGTACAAGTTGGGGAAGAGAAGAATCAAGCAGGTCTATCCATTTTTTCATCTCAAGTGGTAACTGGCGGACAGTGATGAGAGTTAATTTGAAGAATCCAGAGCTCTACCGTTTCCCTTTTGAAAAATGTTTAACTATATGCCCTCAGCCCTACAGACCACGAGTCCAACCCTTTCTCCCTAACACTCGCATTTCCGTCTCCACACGCCCTTTAGTCCTTCCTATCTGAAAGAACTTCCTCCAGCTACTTCCTCTGTTCTCGGGTGCCCTCGACCCGTCGCTGTCCAGTTACTCCTCCCCCTTAACCAACATGCTCCCTGCCAAATACACAGATGACCTCCATGGCCAAGTCCAAGGGCTTTTCAGTCCCGCTGATGTTTAATGCTGTTTTGTGTCCCCTCAAAGCATCTAAAGCTCCTTGGTCCTTCCTCTTCCTCTCCAGGTATCTTCCAAGTAACCCTTCCTTCCTCTCCTCTCCAGTGGCATTTCCGTAGCTCCTGGTCAGGCCTTCTCCTTGTCTTCTTCACCCTCCCTTCTGGGAACTTCATCTGTAACCATGAACTCTCACCTATTCTGATGACTCTAGCACAGATGTCTCCCCAGGCCCAGATGCCTCTGGTAAGTAGTCCACAGCTTCAAACTCAGTAGGTTTAAAATTAAACCAATTCTCTTCTCTCCGTGATCTGCTTTTCTTCCCGAGGTCACTGTCTCGGTGACTGATACCCCTACCGTTCTGCTGTTTATCTGAGCCATTCTCTCCCTCCTTTTCTCAATCATGCAGATAAAATAATCGGACCCACTTGTCTTAGTTATTAAATCTTTTCTTTGCATTTCCCTTCTTGCTGTCTTAGTCTAAGAGGTTCGTCTTCCCTTCCCCCATGATGCTGAAACAGCCTTCTGACTGTTCTGACTAGTCCCCTACTACAGTGTCGCTAACGAACTCTCCCAACACCAGTGCTCTTTCTAAAGTGGCCGTTTGATTATGTCAAAATGTCCCTTAATCAACTAAAAACATTTAAGAGGCTGGCGAGCTGGCTCAGCTGCGAGAGCACTTACTGCTCTTGCAGAGGACCCAGGTTCAGTTCCCGCCTTTAATTCCAGCTCCATGGGTATTGGACACCCTCTCCTGATCTCCTCTGGCTCCTAAATGCATGTGGTGCACATTCAAACACTCAGGTACACACGAATGGACACTAAATAAATAAATATAAAAAACCCCAACAGCTTTCCACTGGCCTTAGAGTAAGTCCAAACATCTCAGAAAGATAAAGCCTTTCACTATACAAAAGCCAGTTTATCTTTCAGGACTTCTGTCATGCATGTATGCAGTGTAAATATTTGTGGAACATGGTCTAATTCTAGGCTGTTTCTCGGGTGGCCTTTCACCTTAAGTTCTTGACATATAGCTCTTCCTTTCTTCCATTCTTCCTTCTTTCCTTTCCTTCCCTCCCTCCTTTCTTTCTTAACACACAGTGCTTTCTTTCATTCCTTCCTTCTTCCCTCCATCCCCCTCTCTCCTTCCCTCCCTCCCTTCCTTTCTTCCTTGATCTGGAATACCTCTCCTTATCACTTCCGGGACTAAGCTCCTTGGAGCTCTCCTGTGATACCCTCTCATGATTAGCAGTACTGTAAGGTCCTGCAGGGCACGGACTGTGTTTTATTTATTTTTGTATTTCTAGGGCCACAGCAAGCATCAATAATGAATTTGAATAGCAGAGTTGGGTTTCAAAGTCAGGACTTTTCTTTCCAGCACAAATCTCACATTTCTTCCCACTGTTTTTTTTAATATCTTGAATTTGAGGAATTCTAAATTATAACTGGGTATGCTTACATCTGTGCCTAATTAAAATACAGGCAAATAGATGTTTGGTTCCACCAGAACCCAACTGATAACTGTTTTGATCGCCTTTCCTCCATCATCCCACCCTGGCTCACTGAGGCCTCCGAGGCTAACCGCATCTGGAATAACTGGAAGGCCTTTGTCTCATCTCACAAACTTCTGTACTTTTCAGCCTGTTGCTTCTGTACCACTACAAGGCAAAGAGAGAAGACGTGCACAGGAGACAGGGCAGATCTCATTCTTGTGGCAGCGACATGAAAACTCAGCACATCAGCAACACATCACCTTTCACAGGAACACACACCGCAGTCTCTGCGTCTTGGTACTAAAGGTCGAATACTTAAAAAACGCAAAAACAAGAACAACAGCAAAACCCCGTCAGCTAAAAGCTGGAATCAAACGCAAGGAAATGCTGATGCCCTTTAGTAAGCTTCCAGAAGGACAAGCATGCAAGGACTGAAAATGGCTGCCCAAGCTCATGCGGTTCACAGGAGTGGGAGCCCATCTTCCTCCGATGCCATTTGCCCTCAACTTTTCATCGAGTTCTCTTCATCAGAACCCGCTTATTTACAGAGTCTTATCTCCCTGCTATTGCCTCGGTGATGTTCTCGTTATAAAGAGGAAGGAGCTGGAAGCAAGAATTACAGAAAGCAAGGCTGCCTCACCAGGGACATACGGAGTCAGTAACAGGGTTAGTGCGCAAGGTGGTGGGCTTCCTAGCCAGGAAGTAGCCTCGCCGCCCTCTCTGTGCTCTCAGGGACACAGCACCAACCCATACTCGTTTGTCCTTCCTGGGCCTGGACTGCATTCAATTCTGTGCCTTATTTAGTCAAAATGATTCCTCCAGCTCCAATGTGTACTTTTTTATGCTTCATTTTGGAAATATCATACTTAAATATTTTCTCTTCTTGAGTTTGTTTTAGTTCCAAAGCTGAGGAATGAAGATTCTTGGGGTGGGCTGTGGGTAGAAATTTTTCTTGGCTTTACATGTCAAGAATGGCTTTCTTAAATGGCTACTCAAGTAGCCCGGCACAGCCCTGAGCCTCCTAAGATGACGTTTTCCATGAGAATTAGCATTTAATTGGGATAATTTGTTTTCAACGGAAAGCAAAGATTCCTTTCCAAGGGGATCAGCGTGATGATGTCTTACCAGCTAGTGCGCCGAGACCAAATATAAACCAGTTCTGAGAAACAGGAAGTGAACCTGACTGGTCTAGTCTGAGTGTCCCTGGCAGTGACGCAGATACAGAAATCAAATTAGGAAAACAAGATACGTGGGTGCGAGGTAATCGATAAAAACCCAGGATGCTACAGCGTGAGCACAGCCTTTAACCAAACGCCGTTCATTTTAATAACACCCGAGCAGTCTGACTTCCCTGTAACACACTGGTGATTAGGGAGCCGGGATGAGCTTGGGTTCCCTAGCAACCGCATGTGCTTTTGAGACAGTCATTAGCCTTTCCGCTAATCCCCTCACCCCCTCACTTCTAAATGTATGACTGACATTAAAATGTTTCAGAAAGTGCTTTTCAAGATTTCCAGGAGGACGTGGACTGAGGAGATCATCATAATTATTAATAGTAATAGTAAAAATAATAGTGATACTAATAATGATGATGGCTATCCTGATAATTGTAGGCAGGTGGAGAGAGCCATGTTCCTATGTGCTCAGCTTGTCCCTACAAGTCACTGTCTAGGTTTCTGATACCTCTGGGGTGGAAATGGCAACAGAGGTGGGATTGTCACCAGTTTAAAGTGGTCTCCTTTTGCAATATGGAGTAGTATTGTTGTGTCTTTCAAAAGCACTTCTCTGGAGGCAGAGTGAACCCCGAGTGTACAGGTGGCCGTTTGTGCAGTGGCAGACTGACTGACAGCTTGGATAGGACAAAATATACCATATTTTCTTTCTCCTTTAAACCTTGTGAATTACCTTGGTCGAAGGAGCTTGGGGAAGGAGGGGGGGCGGGAGATGGAGCTTTTTCCTATTGATTGTTTAATTGCACCAGAGGCCGCTGGTCCAGGGCCAATGGCCAAGAGCGTCATTTTCATGGCTAGAGTGAAGTTGGGCCAGTTTCCCACCCTTTCCCCTAGATTTGAAGAAGACAACCCAGAAAGTCTAGAAAGTCTAGAGGAAGCTGGGGTGTTCCGGCCTTCGCTATTCGGGGGTGTCCTGCAGCGCCAGGGCTGCCGGGGCTAAGTTCCTGCAACACTGAATTATTGCCTCCAGCCGGGTCCTGGGTTCGGGATCCACAACTCCACCCACCGTGTGGCCAGCGACAACTGTGGGGCGTCAGGCAAATAGTTGTTTTCGCTGCTCCTGGCTGGCCATCTTTTCTACGGCCTGGGTCCCTGTTAGCTGGACACTTGGGTCCTCGGGGCCCGGGTCGCTCCCGGTGCCCCCGCCGTCCCACCTGACCCCCTGCGCATCCCTTCCCAAGGCGACCACCTGCGTCGCCCCACTTACCCTCTGCCCTGCGGGGAGGGCCCCCTGGGATAGCAGAGCCCTCCCTGCTCCTGTGCGGCTCAGGGGGAGCTCGGTGTTTGCCTCCAGCCCTTCGCTACCGAGGATCAGGTTCCTCCCCTCCTCCCCTCCGGCCGCCGCCGCCGCCGCCTTGCATGACACAGCAGAACCGCAGCTGCCGCAGCAAGTCCGAACCATCCGCCCAGGAAGCGCCGCAACGAGGGCTCGGGAGGGGCGGAGGGGGCAGGCAGGGGTCTGGTCCAGGGGTGGGCTCGGCCCCACTGGGAGCCACGTACCCCTCCCTGCCCAGGGCAAGCCAACAAAATGGGGTTCACGCTGACCAGGCCGAGCCGTGGAGGAATGCTGAGAGCTGGCTGCAGAGGGGAAGGGACCAGAGAGGAGGGGTTAAAGAGACCCCGGTAAAGGGCAGGACATTTCAGGTGGGAAAAGGTAAGACGAGTCGCTGAAGCCCAGGGCCAGGCTGTGGAGGAGACTAAGGAGGTCAGAGAGAGGTAAGGAGGCAGAGCTGCCGGAGAACCAGCTGCTGGGATGTCAAGTATTTGGGAAGGCCCGAGCTGGGCACAGAAGCAGCGGCCCGAGTGGGGAGGTCCAGGCAAAAGAGGGGAGTTAGACTCGAGGCCCCAGGCCAACCGGGTGGGGTCGATAGATACAGTGCGGTCATTTGTCATATGTGGCCAGGTAGAGGGACGAACAGTGAGGCCTGGCCGGAAGGTAGACATGTCCCATGTCACTCTTCAGGTTACCCAGTTGGTTTTTTTTTCTTTTCCATAATTCTGCCAATCCTTATAAGAACGGGAAAGTATGAACCAGCAGAGAAATAGCCATGTATCTCAGATTTATAGGATGACATTTCTACGGTCCATAAAAACTTTGAGACAGAGCACTGCAATTGAAAGTCGAACACCTCCTCCCCAGGTTGCAAGTCAGGAGGACTAAGTAGTTAAAACTGTCGGTGTCCAGTTAATACTTGTTCAATGCTGGCCGTGGGGGCAGGACGAGCGGTTGGGAACATCATGGAAACGCACACGCTTGCTCTGTCCACACGCATGCACGCATGTTTATGCACACCGTTTCCAGTGTGTCGCATGTGCAGTGCGATTCAGGGGTAGGCATGTTTTCCCGGTCGCCCTCTTTCCAACCAGACACGCGCTTTGTTGGGAAGCATGTGGTCAGGAGAGTAGTACCCGAACTGCCACTTGGGTTCTGTCTGCACCTTCCAGGTCATGGCTTCGTGCCTCACTTCCTGACACAAACAAGTTTTACTGTTGTCAGCAACAAAGCCCTAATATAGTCGCCGAGGAGGGAAAGTGCCCTGTATTTTGCTTCCTGCGAGCATCATCAACAGTTACCAGAGGAATGTCATTCCAGAGAGCTCTGAAACTGTGGTGATGGTAATTATGGACCAAATGCCCGGCTCTATCTGTTGTTATTGTTTGGGTATTTCTGTTCTACCAGAGATCTGCGAGGGAGCTCAGAGGGGGGAACAAATCTTTTTTTCTTCTTCTTCTCTTTTTTGACTTTGTAGAATTTAATCAGGCCTGATAGGAAACTCACAGCTCTTGGGGCGGGGGGGGGGGGGGGGGGAGAGATGAAGTAGGAACGACGAAATGTCATTTTAACAGAGCGTGGGTTTGGTGACTGCAGGGAAGGATTTAAGGACGCTGCCGTTCCGCCCGCTCCACGCACGCACCGACGCCACAGCTCCCGGATGCAGCGGCGGTCTTCTCTGGGAAGCGGCGAGGGGCTCCCGGTGGGAGGTGGTACGAACGCCGCGGCCACCGTCGCTACCGGTCCTGCCGCTGTTGTTGCTGCTGCAGTCACGTGGGCGCCCCTTTAAGTTTCCATAGAGAGGCCTCTCCGGTGTCACATGATGGACATGATATAATGAAACAACATTGTGGCGAGGAAAGCATCGGGAGCCCACGGCTGCGAAAACAAGCGAGAAGAGGTGGGAGAGAGAACGACGCCACCTCGCCTGCAGCCGAGCGCACGCAGCAGCCGGGGTCCGCCGGGGTCCCCCGCGCCCACCGCGGGCGCACACCGCGCGCCCCGCAACTTTCAGCCGGCAGCCCCGCACCTGTCTCGGAGTCTCCATCGCTCCCCGCGGCCGTCCTGGGAAAATTCTAGAAGAACTCGCGCTGGGAATCTACGTGCGCATCATTTTCCTCCTCGCTCCGGAGTAAGGAGCGGCGTAGTGCCGAGTGCGTAGGTGAGTTCTGCGGGGACCGGGCCCGGGGGACCCGGGGCTGGGGACGGGATCCGGGGACAGGGACCCGGGGATGGGGATCGGCGACGGGGACTGGGACCAGGACGGGGATCCGGGGATTCGGGGACGCAGATCGGAGATCCGGGGATGGGGATCGGGGATCCGAGGACAGGGGACCGGGGATCCGGGGACAGGGACCCGGGGACGAGGTCCGGAGCCCGAGCCCACCTCGCGGGTGGGAGGGCGGCCCCTCCCGGGGAGGCGGAGGGTCGGCGCGTCGCCCAGCCGTGCTCCCGGAGGACTGTCGCGGTCCACCCTCGCGCCCCCGGGGCCCCTCGCCGCACCCCAGACGAGCCTGCGGCTGCCGGCCAGGATGCTCGGGGGGCGGGCGGAGGAAGGTAGGGCTGCCGCGCGGAGCGGCATGTCGGAGCTATTTCGCCATGTTTGTGTTGCTAAGAGCACTTTTTCCCCTTTGCGGTGGCTTGATGCCACATGGCTCCTCCGGAGCTGCCGGTTGAGAGCGAGTGTTTTTTTTTTTTTTTTCAATGTCCGCATTCCAGCTAATGTTGCGCAGATAAAATTCAAAGTTGAGGTAAACAGACGAGGAGGAGGAGGAGGAGGAGGAGGGAGGGAGGGACCAGCGCGCGGGGGGCGGGGGGGGGGAGAGAGGACTGTTTCCATTTCGAGATCCCACCTCTTCACTCCGCGGAGACCAACATCCCGAGCCTGGAGGTAACTCACGCGTGGCTCCCACGCCCCCCACCACCGGCGTCAGCAGCAGAGGCGGGGGCGTGCGGTGGTCGGGGGGCGACGGCCCGATGTGGGGGAGCCCCGGGAGGCCGAGCTGTGACTTAGACAGTCATTTTTGCGGAGGGGAGCGGGGTGCGTCCCCCTTGCTCCGGAGATGAGGGGTGGGATGCCATGGGGCGCACGTCCCCCCTCTCCCGTGACCACCCCAGCGTGTCCTCCCCTCCCCCTCCCCACACAGGGTCCCCCGCAGGTGGGTGGGTGGGGCCCGGGTTTCCAGAAGGCAGGGTGCCTAGCAGGTGTGCGGGGTGGGCGCTGGATCGGGTAGGAGCGCGTAGGTCGAGCCGGGGCTAATGCTTCCGTTACGGGGTGGGGGTGGGGGCGTCTCTATGATCGGTAGAGGAGATCAAGAGGGCCCCCCCATGATAGACGAAGATCAAGAGGGCCCCCCCATGTGTCTCTTCCAGCTCGCGGCCAGGCTGCTGCGTGAGCGGCGGGGACGAGGGCGAGCGTCGTCATGTGGCTTCTGACAGCTCGGAGCCGTGCGCCCCCCCCCCCCGCGCGCCCGGGGCGGAAGGTGTGGGCTGGGTGGTCCGAGGGTGACGTCCGAGGCGGGGTGGGGACCCGGGCCGTGTCCGGGAGGGGGCGGCCACGTGAGGGGTCCGCGGCGGGCCAAGTGCGTAGCGGAGTCGTGACGGGGGCGACGCGCAGCCGGGCCGCTCTCCGCCCACGCGGGGCCGCGCCGCGGGTGGGTGCGCACTCGCGCGCCGCGCCCGCGCCCGCGCCCGCTCCCGGGAGGCCGCTTCCGGCGGTAAACAGGGTGGCGCCCTCTGCCCTCCCGGCCCCCGGGCCCGGCCCGGCCCGGCGGAGGCGCGCGGGCCCGCGCGGGCACGAGCCGCGGCGGCGAGGGCGAGGGCGCGCGCGCGCCCCCCGCCGGGCCCGCCTCCTCTGTTTTTGTTTTGATGGAGCCCGCGTGCAGCTGGCGCGTGTCGAGTCACGTGCCGCGGCCGCGCGGGGGAGGGCGGGCGCGCGCGGGGACCGGGACCCCCGCGGCCGGTCCCACCCGGAGCATCCCTGCGGCCGGGGCGCGAGCCGCCCCCCCCCCGGGCCGGAGGACCGGACGGGCCTCACAGGTGCGTTGTCGCGGGCGCGGGCGTCCCTGCCTCCGGCTCTGCGGCCGGCTGTGCGGTGCCCTCCGCCCACCCGAGAGCTGGAGAATTAGTGGGGTGCCCTCCCTCCTAGCCGGGGACCCGAGATCCGGAGGGAGTCTGGACCGAGGGCCATTTCCTCCTCCTCCTCCTCCTGTGATTGTGACGCAGTAGAAATAAAAACTGATAGGTAGCCAGCTTGGTAGGCCGGTGGTGGTTGAATCACCCGGATTTATGCATCAAAAAGTGAAAAATAGCCCCGATAGTTAATGTGTCGATCTGTCTCTAAACGGGCTTGCATGTGCCAGACAGGATGACTGCGCAAACATGGCGATAACCTGGAGAAGAAGAGTTTTACATTTGGGCGAATGGAAGCCAGGAGGTTCTGGGAGAGGTGGTGAGTGAGGACTCCCAGACTGGTACCCACAGGGGCAGGCCCCAGAGCTCAGTCTTGGAGCCTTTCCTTGGGCTGCTTAGGGACTGCGCACCTTCGTGAACAGCCCAGGAATAGTGCTGTTAGCCTCAGGGCCCGAGTTTGTGTACACGGCTTTCTCCTGTTAAAGCTTTTATCTGGAAAGGTTCCCTTGTTTGAAAGGGAGGAGAACCATTCATTATGGCCTCCAGGCTACCTGTTCTAGAAATTTACTCTATAAAGGGGTGGGGGGGGTCTTAGTAATTTAAACCTGGCAGGTGGATCCCTGGAAGGATTTTCATGTTTGTTGTTGTTGAACATAATGAGGGTCCAGAAGCTGCATCTCGGCTCCACCTGTGTTCAGGAGTAAGGACGCCGTGGTGGTCACAGTTTGGATGCTGTCAGAAGTGCCCCCGTGGGGTACAGAGGCTGGGAGGTTCTGCCACAAGAATTTTGGAGGAAGCACATACTCTCTGGGGTATAGAAACTTCGCTTTTTACAAAAATCTCCTCTTTCTCCTTGGATTGATTTGGTTTTGGTTTTAGACATTGGGAACATTGTGATGTGAGGTCCTAGTACTTGTTTGTAGAATATGCTTGCTGATATTTTAATATTGGAGATACCAAGTAATGCATTAAAAGTTTCTAATGATCCTGGGACTATTTGCATTATCATCATTGTTTTTCGTGTCCTAAGGAACTCTGAATATGCGCAGTAATGATTCTCATGAAACAGCGTTTGCTGCGTGGCGGACACCGGTAAGTACATTAGAGGTCACGGTTTAAAGGCGGAGTTCGGTGAGCAGAACTCGAAGACCCGTTCAGGCTGACCTGGAATAAATCGCGGTGCGGGCACCACCAGTGACACTTTTCTAAAGCATTGTTAGACTGTTCAGGGGTCCTCTCTTCAGAGGGCTTGTTTACGTCTTGGGTACCAGCTACAGGCGCTTTCCCTGCTTTCTTGTCAAAAACTCTTCCTTAAAGGTTCATCTGTTTGTTTATGTATATGGGTGTCTAGTCTGCATGTACATCTGCACACCAGAAGGGGGCATTAGATCCCGTGGGACTGTAGTTAAAGACCGCTGTGAGCACCATGTAGGTGCTGGGTATTGAACTCACGCCTCCGGAAGAGCAGCCAGTGCTCCTGACTGCTGAGTCATCTCTCCAGGCCCCGACATTTTTCCTTAATAAATGTTATCTGCTATGCCTTGTGCACATCCTTGGCTCGTTTTTGTCAGATGCAGCTTATCACATCGCAGTTGTCACATGTTGATCAACTTAACAAGCGATTGCTCTCTCCAAAGCTAGGAACGATTTTTTTTTTTTTTTTAATTAGTGTATCAGTGGCACACGTCGGCTTTGGTTGCCATTGGAGTCTCTGTGTTTGCCTCCCCCACCCATGTTCCTTCCGAAGCATCTTTACCATCTCGGCCTTGAGCTGCGGGGTGTGCAGCACGTGACCTTTTTCCAAAAACCCGGGATGTGGTGCTGTTGACACGTTCTTGTTAAGGGAATAGAAACGGTGATGCAGCATACGGTGATCTTCTGTTATTTTCCAGGATCACCTCCTTCGACCCTCTGAGAGCGGCTTTTCTGGTAGCACACACTGGGAGAGCAGCTAGCCGCTGTAGCCGCTTTCCTCCTCATTTGAGAAGGAAGAAGCGGCAGCCATTACAGGCGGATGTGCTTTCGTGTGCTGTGGTAGGACACAGATGCTCCGTCAGATTTCACTACACTGTAATTTTCAGATTTAGTGAAGGAGGTATGTGAGACCCACTCTGCCCTGCAGGGCTTTCCGAGATGAAGAAGCGGTTTTCAGAGTTGCAATCTGCAGTAGATTACATGACTAGGGGCTCCGAGTTGATCCAGAGGCAGGTAGCCGCTAGTGGCTACGGCAGGGCAGCACGGAGGATTTGCTGCTCTTCGAGTCTAACGTAGCAAGCTAACATTTTTCAGAAGACAGATCAGGATGAGTCTAGGGCACCGTTACCAGTGCTTCCTGATCCTAGGTTGTAGGTGCTTGCTGACGGTGTTCTCTGACCTGGGTGAGGCCTTCATCTGTAGACCGTCTGCGTTGTTACATAAGCTGGTGGTGAATGTGGTCTCTCCCTTTCGGGAGCGGAGTGGAGAAGCTGGTGATAGCCGGAAGGATGAGTAATTGTTTACAAATGGCTGGAGGTAGTTGGTGCATAAACCAAATGAATGCCTCACAGGTCGAGTAAGCATCTTTGTTTGTGTGTGTGGGGGGGGGGTATGGTAAGGAGCCGGCAGGATTTGTGTTGCTGACGGTCGGGTCTCCGGTGCTTAGCGCAGTGCTGGACATCGGGAGCACGCAAATATTTGTTAAGTCAGTGGTCACGTGATTTCAGCCCCAGAGCGCGTGTGTTTCGAGAATTGAAGAAAGACTGAGGACAGGTCCTCCGACCTCACAGGCATTTCTGGTTACGTTTGACCTTGATCTCCTTCCCCTAAGATTTGGAGCAGGAGCCATTACCCTTGCTAGATATCAGATTAAAAATAAAGTCACAAGATGGGGCGTACAGGTCAGAAGGAGACGTGGGAGGAAATATACACAGCCAGAAAGGGAAGTATTTATTTCAGTTGTGACTGTCCTTGTACTTCTGGTGGAGAGAATAAAATCCATGCTTTGTAGAGCATTAATTAGGTTATTTGGCTCACGAAGTTAAAAAGAAAAAAATGGTGGATGTTAGTTCTGAAAAGAAGACCAGAGATACAACCCCAGCATGGCATGACATTGAGAAAACAGCTCCACCGAGGGCACGGAACAGAGTCTGTTGCGTAACCCCTCGGTCTCCGTCCAGTCCGTGGTAGTGACAACACACAGAGCTTCTCCAAGAGGATGTTTAAGGTAGAAGCAGAAGCGAGCGTTTAATGCTGTAGAGAACTCCTAAGAAATATTTACATGACAAAGGTACAGGACATGTCAGAGATATTTAGAACAAAAAGCTTGAAGGTGGAGAACTCCCGATTTTATTACACATGGTAAATTCTGTACCCGGGCTGGTTGAAGATGCGGGTTAAACCCTGTGTTAGTATTTGCGGAAAACATTATGAGGTCCATTCTCCATCTTGTGCACCAGAGGAGCCTGCTTGATGCTCTGATGTACACCTGGGCTAAAGCTTGCTTTTTTTCCATGGTAGATTCTTCTAGAACTCGGCCCCACTGTGTGTCTCGCAGTGGAAACTGATTTTACTATAGAATAAGTACAACACAATTGGAAATGCAAACCGGTCACACAGAGCAAACTCAAAGGTCACAGGTGAAATGTGAACTGGGGAGGGGGCAGGCCACCTTCTCTCACAGGAATTCCTGTCTGTTGATCTTTGTGGATAGTTTTTAATTAAGTAACTCTGGAGTGAATCTTTTTTTTGGGGGGGGGGAGGCGTTAGGGTTTGACTGTGTTGTCCTGGCTGTCCTGGAGCTCACTATGTAGACCAGACTGGCCGGCCCCGGCCTCTTCAGGGTTGTATCAAAGGTGTGCACCACCACGCCTGGCTGAGTCTTTTTGATAGGGTACAATTAATAATACATAAATAAGAGCAACCTTCTCGAACTGTCAACCAAGTGTTCCAGTAACTGTTGTTGCCTTAGAAACAAAACCAAAACACAACCATAAGACGGAACCAAACGGTACCGATAGCAACAGAAGCGAACTGAACTGTGTTTACTTGACGTGTTAGAGGTCAGTCATGTGTAGGCTGCTTTTCAGGTGTTCGATATAAATTACTTAGTATAAATAACTTGCATCTGCCTGAGTCCAAATATCTGGTAGTGCTGTCATTTTGACCATGGAGAAATCGGGGTGCATTTTGCCTGTGAGAGCCCATAGGACTGGTTGGATTCAGATGTAGTGTTAAAGAATCCCATTGAGGTTTACTGAGAACGGTTGATAGATGAGTGGCCAGGGTCACTAAGTTCATATAAGAATTTAAGGAAGCTGAATGTGTTGCCACTGACCATCCTGGCAGGAGATCACGAGTTCAAGGCTAACCTCTGTAGTGAGACTGTCTCAAAAACAAACAAAAATGAATATGAGGAAATGGCTGGCTTCAGTTCTTTGTGGAGTTGGTTACCCATGGTTCTCAAACCACAGAGGACTTGTCAGAACACATACAGTTGGCTTTCCAGACCTCCTGACTCGGAGGCCTAGAGTAGGCTCAGTAATGTACACTTAGATTCCCAGGATTGCTCGTCGTGATGATCAGAGGACCACACGTTAAATTAGGTAACGTTTTTCTGCTCGTTGTGATCCACCCCCGACAGACAGACACACACACATACACACACGCTTACGTTGCACACCTTACTGTTGCTTGATCTCTCCATCATGACATTTAAACATTGTCACATGGATGTGATGATAACCCTTTGACAAGTCTCTTGAGCAATTCCACATTCTCAGGAAACTTTGGGTCTGTTCAGACTCAGATGAGACCCTCCTGAGTATCCAGGGACTTCTCCGTTGCCAGGGTAGTGTCACATGCCTTTAATCTCAGCAGAGGCAGGTGGATCTCTGTGAGTTCAAGACCAGCCTAGTCTACATAGTTCCAGGACAGCCAGATCTACTTAGACCCTGTCCATTAAAATATTTCTGATGGTGAGACAGAAGTGTTTGCTGCTGATTTAACTCAATGATTTAATACTAACATGGCCTTTTGTTTTTGTTCTTCTATGTATGTGCGTATTTTTCCTGCGCGTCACGTCGGTGTACCATGTACATGCAGTACCTGAGGCAGCCAGAAGAGGGCGTCAGAAGCCCAGAGGGTCCCCTGCAGCTGGAGGTACAGATGGTTGTGAGCTGCCCTGTGGGTGCTGGAAATTGGCCATCCTCCAGCCTCAGGAAGAGCAGACAGTGCTCTTAACCACAGAGTCGCCTCTAGCCAGCAAATTGCCTTTTAAGATAGAGCTGCAGGGTGGCAGTTACAGCACAGTGTTGGGGGCTCACTGACAAAGGGGGGTCCACAACACAGGTTTTTCTTCTCGTTGAAATTACGTAGCTTTGGGTCTGTGCTAGACAGTAATAGCGATCCCATAGATGTCTCCTGGGAACTGCTGACCCAGAGAAGAGCTGTGTGCAGGAAGGAGAAGCCCGGGTCTCACGTGCAGGATACACAGGAAGTCAGAGCACCGTTGGTCTGTAGTTCACGGACTGTGGGCACAGTAGCTGCTCTGAGGCCCGGAGGCTGGTGTCTGGTAGCAAGGGGTCAGAAGTACCAGGGGCTTGGCCTAGAGCAGCCAGCAGAGTGTTCTTGGGACGCGAGGCTCTCCCTGTGGATCCTAAAGGGCGTTCTCAGAGCATTCCACATGATGATCAGGTGATTCAGGGTCTGACGTGAGCTGAGCTGAGGTTTCACAGTACATTCTAACGTGAAGGAATTCATCGGGAAGAAAAGTGATTCCCAAGGGAAGTCTGTAAAACCTTAATCCGAGAGGGAAATCAAATGGGATCTGTGAGGAGAAACTCGGGCAACAGCGGCAATTTAGGATCTAAAAACATTTTAAAGATGTGTTAACGAGGCCAGTTACAGCAGCACAAGCTGAGCTGTCATTTCTTGTGACCGTCAACCACATACCGTCACTTAGCTCATGTCGGACTTTTTCCAAAGTTCTGCTCAGGGCCGGAGCTCACGCCGTTAGATGGCTTTAATAACCATTAACGTTTACATCGGGTTTCTGGAAGGCAGGCATGTCGCTTCTCCTGGGCTGTGTCTGATGGGTTCGGGGTGTCCGTAGCAGGCAGCAGGCACAACCTGGCTTCTCTGCATAAGGTTAAGTTGTATCTTGAAATTCTGTATTTTGTTACTGCTCTTAGGAAGTACTGAAACTTCCCCTCTCTGGCTGAGATAGGACCATAGGTTTGAGTCTGTTCAGTTCTTTGAAAAGGTGAGTGACCGAGATCTACAGCAGTCTTTTCCTTTGTGTTTGGTGCTGGGATGGAGATGCTGTCATTTGTTGGCTCTGACACCTGAACGTGTTTGTTCTTTGCAGTGGAATCTTTAGGTTTGATTTTGTTTTGAGGCAAGATCTTACACGTAGGCCAGGAGTCCCTGGAACTCACTTATGTAGCCCAGGCCCACCCTCAAGCTCAACAGCACCCCCCCCCCCCCCACACACACACCCCTCCTGGCCTCCTGAGTGCGGAGATTGGAAGCATAACTAACTAACCAACACACACAGTTAACGCATTGCAAGTGAGTCTGTGGCAGACAGACTGCTGGGCCCATAGAGTCTGCTGTCAGGGCTATGACCGGACGCCCTCTCCTAGTTCTTCGTTGAGCGTCCTGTGCCCTCGTCCCTGGAGCAGCGGTTCTCAGCCTGTGGGTCATGACCCCTTTGGGGGGGTCAAATGACCCTTTCACAAGGGTCACCTAAGACTATCTGCATATCAGACATTTACATTACATTCATGACAGTAGCAAAATCCTAGTAATGAAGTAGGAATGAAAGTGATTTTATGGTTGGGGTCACCACAGCGTGAGGAGCTGTATTAAAGGGCCGCAGCCTTAGCCAGGTTGAGAACCACTGCTCCAGAACTTTGAAAAACCTCCTGGAGGCCATGCTTAGGGCGTGGACTCCTCCACCACCAACCCACGTGGAAGGATTCACGGGACACTCTTCTAATCTGAACGTTGGGGTTTGACCCCTGGGCTTGCTGGCCAGACTACTTAATCAGGGGTGTCTCAGGTCCTGGTGAGAGATCTATCTCAAAACAGACAAAAAATCCCGAGGGACAGTGCTTGGGGAGGGACACCAGAGACTGACCTCTGACCTAGGAACATGCCTATACATGTGTCTGCACATACACATGTACCTGTGGGTGGTACTCGCTCTCTTTCTGTCACACACACACACACACACGCTCGAACGATCCTCTTATGCCTTAGAGTTGATGTTAAAGGTAGTCACCATTTTTTCTTGTGTTTAATAAAGACCTGCTCTGTACGGGATTTTCTGTACAACCCAGGAGAACTCTGGTTCTGCCCCAGCCAGGCATGCAACCTCCCGTCTTGAGTGCTGGTTGGCCTAAGCTGCTGTGTGGATCTTCATGACTCTATCCCCACACGGCCGCCTTTTCCTGACAGTTCTGTCTGTAGTTTGAACATTGAGGCTCTAAGACTTGCATACTGTGCTCGCTGCTGCTCCCGTTGCTGTGGGGCCCTGGGAAAGGCTCTCTTCCCTCTCTGTTCCTTTGACAGTTTGGACAAAGGACGTCCTGGCCTTAAGATAGATGCTGGAGAACCTCTTCATACAGTGTTAAGGCTGCAGGCCCTCACAGGAGAGTGTGATTGTTGCAGCATGGCTGATAATGGAGAGAGGAGTTTTGGTGTAGGGACCAAGGTGAGAGAATCCAGAATCCTTATCGCTATGTTGAGAATGCTTAATCACGATTGTCCTTTGTATTTATCACTCAAATTCCTAATTTAGCTCTTTGAATTGTGTCGTTTTTCACAATTTTACACTGTTTAATATAAGCTCTGTCACAAGAATTGTAATGGCTCTATAATGGTTCCCACTTCTTGCTGGGAAATGCACGAATTTGGCCTTGTCTTCCCCTGGAGTGTGAGGAGCTCCCAAGGGCACCCTCCACATACGGTGCCATTTGCAGAGTCCTGGGGGTTGAAATTGAATCCTGCACCCAGGAAAGGTCAGCCACCAGGAAGATGGTGGCTGCTTGGAAGATTTCTGCTGCTTTTTGGCTTCCGGGAGGAGGCGGCTTTTAAAGGCAGCCTTCTGAACTGCTGGGGAGTTTCCGGAAATGGGCTTAGGGGTTTTGTGACTTCTTGTACACTCATTCAATAACAGCCACCTAGATCTTCCTTTTGCACAACTTGTACACGGCCCGTGACCTTGAGTGCTTGTGTCCTGTTTTCAGGGGAATTATTGCCAGCAAGGAATCTCTTTGTTCACAACTACACCAGGCTGTTTATCTGTCTGTGGTCAAGGCCACTGCCCAGTTGTTTCTGCTTGCTGCTTACCTACAGTGGCACACACTTACCACACGTACGGTCCACACTTTAGAAGTGTAGTGCTTCCCAGGGAGGTTAGTTTCGGCTGTGGTAAGAAGACTTACCTAGTCACCTTTGTCTTACCTATTTTTTTAAGGTTTTCAGAATTGTATGCGTTATATAAGCTCTGTCAGAAGAGAATCTTGATGGCTCCGTTTTTTTAAAGCATTTCTTGGCCTGAAAATGCTTATGTTTGCTAGGAAGAAGTGAAACGTTTTTAAAGGTCATTGTCAGCCCTTTCAGGTTTCATCTTTGAGATTGTGGAATGTTACTGAGCGTGCATGTGTGTCTTTCTTCTGTGTTCATGGGAAAGTGTGCGTGCTCACATCTCTTCTTGCTCCCGCTTTTAGAGAGTTCCAAGTTGAGATTCTTCCCGCTGCTAATTTAGTTCTTCTGGACGAGGAACAGAGGGCTCTGCCCATAGCCACCCATCCTGTGACTGTCTAATGAGCCGCGTGCCACAAGGGCTTCTCTGGCTTAATGAACCAGTGTCCTGGTTTGCCATTTCGTTTTTTCTGCTGGATATCTTCAAGACAAGAGTTTTTTGTTTGTTGGTTTTTAAATACAAGATAAGTGTTTGGGGTGCTGTTCAGTGTGGGGGTGGAGCTTGTGTGTAGTAAATGAGGGCCTTGGGTTCAGTCCTCAGCACCACAAGACCCAAAAAGATCATTTGGGAATTCCAAACAGCAAACTTGTTCTCCAGTGTCTTAAGGGTCCTCCCGATCATAGCTGTGGAGTCTGCATTCCTGTTCTGGGACTGTGGTGGTGATGTGGCACCCCGGGTGCATTCTCTGTCCCCGTGGGCCCAGGTCCTTACCCCAGGAAGGCACCCTGCCTTCTTGAGGAAAGCCACGACAGCATCCCCAGAGCCGGCTGGGAATGCCTGAGAGCTCACTGTTTTGTTCCTGCTGGAGGGTACCCCTGTTCGCAAGCACAGACCTGTAACGCTAGCTAGCGGACCCGGGGAGCCCTTCTGGAGTAAGAGCTCTCAACTCAGGGGAGGATATTCACCAGGGATCTGTGGGTGCACAGCCACAGCAGGTAACCCCCTGGCTTATTTTAGGTTGTGGACACTTGAGTTACTTTTCAGTAGGATCCTCCTGGTCTTCAGTGTGGAGTCTTACCTAAAATGTACAAGTTAACATGACCCCCCGCTGGTTACACTTTGTCCAAAAAGAAAACAAATAAAAAACTCTGAGTGTGTTCGGAATGCGTCTTTGAAGTTCTGTGGGACGCTGTGGTTCTGGCATGCCCAGCTTCGGCCTTTTCCTCCTCCTCTCTTCCTTTTCTCACTCGTTTCCCCAAATGCCTGTTTTTTCGATGTGGGTTTTATTCTGTTTATCCGCCTTTCCTGTTTGCTCTTTCCGGGGCTGCAGATATAATAACCTGTACCTTGTTCTTCAGGAGGCACTCCAGTGGAATTCAGTCGTGTGTTTGAGGACATTCTGCTGGGGTTTAAAGCGTCTTTTAAATAGCGAATCTCAGGATTGTTTTCTAACGATGAATTTGTTGAACTAAAGTGTTGTTTGGGGTCAAGTAATGTTTTTAAATTGCTCAAATTGTTAGATACGAAGAATGTGACTTTCAGATTTATTTGTGTTTAACACCACTGTCAAGGACAAGAGCACTGTCTAGCTGAACGACCTTCAGATCTAACATAATTCAGTGCTGTCAGTCAGAGGTCTTACCATTGACGTCAAATGACGTAGTTAGTGGCAGAGACCACAGGTAAGTAATATTCCTTCTATCAAAAAGTCTGGAGACTTGTAAGTGGCTAGGCCAAGCAGCATGAGAAGACTGTTGGAGTTCGCAGTGGTTCTGATGTAGAAATCACCTTGCTGTCAGCTGTGGATTAGCATTTGACCTCTTCAGCATTGAGACTGAGCAAGGCCCCTCCCAGGTCTGGATTACAGTTTGCATACTTTGGTTCCTGGGTACGGTTCTGTTGAGTCAGGCCTTCATCCGTGCCGCCAGGCCTGGTGCGTGGCTTCTTGCCAGCACTTCAAGGGAAGATCGTCCAAATTTAAAATCTGGTAGCAGGGGTCCCCCAGTCATATTCAGGTCGGACCTCTTGGTGGGGGGGTTGCTTAGTTCAATTTTTATTCTTCAACAGTTTGAGAGACCAGCATTACATACATTTACAAGGATTTTGCTGCTTCCAACTCAGTTGCTTTGTTTGTGGTCGGCGAACAGGTTTCAAGGTTCTTAGTAGGAGAGCCTGGCAGTTGGTAGAGGGAAGCTAGTTGGAACAATCTGGAAGGGGTAGGAAGGAGGAGCTTCCTACTGGACAACCCTGAGAGGTTGGCACTGGCTCTGAGACCACAGCCTCGAGTGTCAGCCTTTTCCCTGCTCAGCACCTTGTCGGCATGACCAGCTTGGCAGTGTATAGGACACTCTGCTTCTGAAGAAACAAGAAAGAGGCGTGGAGGTAATATGGAGAGAAGCCTATTAAATTTTTACTTTGTGAGGGTGTGCTGCCCACCAGGGGCGACCAGTATATACCACACACAGACTGAGGGGTTCAGAAGCAGTAAAAATTGGTGTCTCAGTTCTGGAAATGCAAGATAAAACACGGCCAGACTCTTGTCTGAAGACTAGCTTCCTGGCTGGTGATAGCTTCTTGCCGTGGCCTGGATATGGCACAGAGAGGAAGTGAGCTCTGTGTGGTAGGGTTTCATCGGCGTAGGGTAGATGTCAAAGCGTTCAGTCTGTAGGGAAAACTCACTTTGTGCCCCTTAACTTAGTAGACATTTTGGTTGTAAGAAGGCGTTTTTAGGAGCTTCTGGGAAAGAGGGAGATGTAATGGGGACTGATCCTTGGGAAGCCAGGGAATCTCATCGGAAAGCACAAAGGAAAGTGTAAGACTGTCTTCCTCTCCGAGAAAGGGATGATTTGTCCTCTGAGGAGGAGAGGGAATCTTGGGAGTTTATTTCAGTAGAAAAATCTAGAAGATGACAAATGGAACTCAGTTTACCTTGAAGATATATTTAAACCACTTCTAATAAGAGAGAAAATAAGTTGCATAAAAGGTGAACTAACCTTATCAGAGGTAGCACAGCCTGATTTTTCTGTTTTCGCGTTAACAAAGTCAATGATAAATTCTTAGGTGCCTGTGCTCCTGAGGGCCCGTGTTGTTAGTGTGCAGTCATTCCTAGTGTCCAGCAGACTTCTTGTGCTCACGAAGGTAGGAGGAGGAGTCTTCAGTGGTCCGTCACGGACCCTTGTAGCCATGATGAAATGTTGTCAGGCCAGATCTTTCCAGTCTCGTGTGAGTAATGGCGGCGTCCGTGAGTGCTTGCGTGCAGTGTCTGTGTCGTGTTCGAAGACCGTCTTGCTGTCCGTCATCCCGTCCTCTGGCTCTCACTTAAAAAAACAGAAACCATGCAAACAAAAGCTGGCAAACCACCAGGCAGTCGTGGCGCACACCTTATTCCCTGCGCTCGGGAGGCAGAGGCAGGCGGATCACTGAGTTCGAGGCCAGCCTGGCCTACAGAGTGAGTTCCAGGACAGCCAGGCTCACAACAGAGAAACCCTGTCTCAAAAAAACAGAGGGGAGAAAAAAATTAAATTAAAAAGTTTTGAAATGAAGCAGGTGTGGCTATTGACCGTACATTTTTTAAATAAATATTTTTATTAATTTTAAAGTAATCTTATACAGTGAAATTTGATCATACCCATGCCCAATCTCTTCCTGTAACTTCTCCCAGAGCCTTCCCTTCCCTATATTATCCTCGTTTTCATGTCCTCTTTGGGATCAATTTAATAACCCTTTGGTGTTCCTGGCTGTGGGGCCGTTTGGATTGTAGTTGACCTCTGAGGAGCTACCCTTTAAGGAAACTGATTCTCCTTCCCCCAGAAGCCTTCAGCTGCCCACAGCTTCTCAGAGCTGCACTAATCTGTAATATCCAAAGGCAGCTTCTTCCAGAGCTATAAAATGTATCCTACTCTGTGAGCAGAGAGGCAAGAGGGCGGTTCCGTACCGCGTCCATAGGAACGGCAGGTCCACAGCAGGCTGTGAGCTCCCCAACCGCAGCGTCTTGCCTAGGTTTGTAGTTTCCAGGTGTGTCTCCTCTTGGGGAGTGGGCTTATATCCAATCAGGAAGCAGTCGAGTAGGTATGCCCTGTGGTGCCGGTCACTGCGGTTCACGGCACCCTCAGGTCCCCGGTAAGACCGTCGGTGACTTTTTCGCCTCGCAGTCTGCAGAGCATTAGGAGAACTAGTATTAGCATGCTTCCTGGTCAGTACCCAGGAGGCTTCCTCCATGTCCTGTGACCAGTGTTTGTGGTCATCTCCAGCAGCTGTCTTCTACGGCCTCTCCCCGAGTTCTGCCAGCCATCCAAGAGCAGCGATGATAGTCTGTATTGCTGGGGGTCTCCGGAACATCTCCAACCACAGATCTGAGGAAAGTATCCTACATCTTAGCACTGGGCTTATTATATTTGGCATCCTGTATCTGAGTGAGCATGAACCCCGGAGTAGGGTAACTCCAGTTAAATGAACTTTTATCAAGAGGCTTACGGAATTGTTTCCATATGCTTTCGGAAACATCCCTTGGGTTATTACCCCTCCCCCAGCCCTCTTCAGTTCCTGCCTCCCATCCTGGCGTGATTGCGGGCTCATGCTAACCAGTCGCTATGGAGAAGCCCCTTGAGTTTGGTTTGTTTGCTGTCTCCTTCTGTGATCCTCAGGTGTTGTGCTTTGGGAGACGTGTCACCCAGGGGACACTGTGTCCTCACTGTACTTCACTGAAGGCACACGGTGCAGCCCTTGATACGGTTGACTTTGGCACCACAGTGATACCAAGGGCGTAGAGCGTCTGCCCCTCCTCCACCCTCTCAGGACAGTTACCCCACCACCTTCAAATAAAAAACAAGTTCAGGGAACGGTCTTTTTAGATTTTATTACTATCCCATTACATAGAAGTCTGAGAATGTTTAAATTTTACCTATTTAGAAATATTTTATTAAAAAACAAAGCTAGCTGGGCTGGGGTGGTGCACGCCTTTAATCCCGACAACTGGGAGGCAGAGGCAGGAGGATCTCTGTGAGTTCGAGGCCAGCTTGATCTACAGAGTGAGTTCCAGGACAGTCAGGGTTACAGCAGAGAAACTCTGTCTGGAAAAAAGAAAAAACAAAAACAAAAAGGAAAATATTTATTATTTGGGGGGCACGCAGGCATGCAATGGGGCAAGTGGGGGGCTAGAAGACAATTTGAAGGAGTGGCGGTCCTCAGGCTGCCTGGCTTGGTGGCAGCAAGGGCCTCCACCCACTGAGCCGTCTTGCTGGCCCGCTTCCGAGGCTTTCTCTACTAAGCTCTGGCTCCTTGAAGCCTATTGTCCGACTGGGTTATTCTTGGGATGGCGACTGTGGTTTTTAAAGTTTCATGGTTTTATTATTAATTGGTCTTCTAAGAACTGTTCCTCTCAAACCTTTCATATCAGTTTAGACTGACGGATTTTTACATTGGCCTTAATAAGTTGTCGTTTCTTTTGACACTCAGATCGTCCCACAGTGGGCTAACGGGCCCGTCAGAACTGGCTTCTGTGTCTGTGTTCTGTTTCTGAGATAGGATCTAGTGAGGTATCCCAGGATAGCCCGGGCTCTCCGTCCTCCGGCTCTAGCCTGCGTGCGTGGCACGGGGACGCGGTGGTGCTCCACGGAGCACGCCTGGTCCGTGTCCGCCTCACCTTTCCTGTGTGACATGCTCGTGTTCTACCCCAGCCTTAGAAGCAGTGGTGCGAGCTCGCCTGTGTCCCAGCAGCCTTAGAGCAAGGCTACCCCCCCCCCCCCCCCACAGCTGAGGGAAAAGGTCTGAGGGTGCTGTCCGTTTGCATTTCTCGTGTGTGTGTGTGTGTGGAGCCGAGAGCGTGTTCTTCTGTTAAAATGTGTGCGTGTGTGTTCACTTTTCTAAGTATTACTAGTCTGTTTTAGAATTCTCGTTTAGGGAGAGGAGGTCCTCCTAGATGGGCTACATGTTTTCTTCTGTTTTTACCTGTTGCGTTTGTTCATAGTGCTTTTTGGTTCTGGCCATAGTTTTTTCTTTGGTTGATGGGTCAATTTTTTGTTGGCTCTTGAGTCGGGGTCTCAGTCTAGCCCTGGCTGGCCTGGAACTCGCTGTGTTAGCCCAGGCTGTCCCTAACTGCTGGCAGCCTCCCGCCTTAGTCTCTCAAGTGCTGGGGTTTACAGGCGTGAGTCCCTGTACTAGGTTCTCAGATTTTAAAAACATCTCTGGTGTTTTGCGCCTACCGGCAGCCTGTCACCCACCAGTGGAGAGAACACGCCCATCCTTCCTCTGTCGCTCGGCTTCACGGTCGCACATTGAGATCCTGATTCGTTTGGAACTTACTCTCCCAAGCGTGAGGTCCGAGGTGGGATCTAATTTTATCTGTCTCCAAGTGGCTGTCCAGTCTTTTTAACGCCGTTTCTTAAACGGTTTTCCTCAGGTGATTGTACACGTCTCCTTGCACCTGCTTTTGACTTGCGTGCGTGAATTCCTTGGTGTGTCTGTGTGTCTGCATCACACTTCGCATTGTGAGGCTTTATGACAGCGCGCCACCCGGAGGGTGGCGGTCCTTGGTGCCCGAGCGGTCCATGTTGTTTTGCTCATTGCTTTCTCAATATACAAATTTCTATCAGTCATCCACTTAAAAACTTGATGCGTTTGTGGGGGTTAACACTGGTTTTGTAAGTTTACCTACAGTGAAGTGACATTTTTATGATCAGAAAATAAGAGCTCTTACTTGGTTCAGTCTCCATTTGTGCCTTTTCTGGAGTGTTTTAAAGTTTTCCTCTGATGGCTTTTACGCATTTCTTCTTATGAAACTCCAATTTTTTTCCACCAAGCAGGTCAGTACATGTTGACCTATTTTATTTTGTAAAATGAATCCAGGGAAGTCTGCCGTGCCCTGATTTGATACCGTTGCCTCTGTTGATGTATGCGAGTTACTTTTGATTTTTCACTCTTCTAAGCAACTGGAATTGGAATTGCTTATTCATAAGCCATCTGGGTTTTGGGGGGTTGTAAGTGCTGCCAGGTTACCCTTTCAGACCGTTTGACAAAGTCACGCAAACATTAGTGCATATGCGCCTTGTTACCAGATCCTTAAACTTTTTTTAAAAAAGGAAATTATACAGGTTAATTGCTTTCTGTGTGTTGTGTGTTCATCAGCGTGGGAAATAGAAGGCAGCAGGGGCTGGGTTTGCAGTTCAGTGATCCCTGCTTGCCTAGTGAGTGGAGACCTGGGTCCAACCGCCAGGGTCCTACAGATGTTAACCTTAGGTAACTACGACATAGTCTTCGGAACAATATTTACATGCGTTTGGAAGTATGGAAGGTTCTCATGTAAGTAGACCTGGAGTTGAGCCCAAAAGCAAGGGTCCCCGGTTCTGGTAACACACCGTCAATCCCAGCACTCGGGGACAGGTGGATCTCTGTGAGTTCAAAGCCAGCTCAAGTTGGACAGCTCGTTCCAAGTCAGCCAAGGGTTACATGACGAGACCTTATTTAATGCCCTCCCCCTCCCCAAAGAAATGCTGAAAGAGGCTTGGTGTGCTAATGGCATAGGTTAAATTGACCTCACTTTACCAGTGACATTAAGGGCCTGGACTAAAATGGTGTCTTCATGCAAAGATGCGGAGATGGCAGGTGAGGGGGACTGATGTGTGGCCCTGCGTTGGCGTCAGAGAATCTCCTGGCAAGTAACAAATCACCTTCAAATCCAGAGATAATAGAGTCAAGAACAAACACTGATCTTGTCTGGCAGTGCACTCGGCAGTGAGCTCAGGACGGGGTCTCTTCCGATACTGACCCAGCAGTGTTCGGTTCCAGCCGGCATGTTGGTTTGGGCTGGAGGATCCTCTTAGAACGTGGTCAGTACGTGGGGCTGGTGACCTGTGGAGACCTCAGTTCTCCCTGTGAGTCTCTCCACAGTGTCCCTCAGACCTGGCGGCTTCACCCCCGGATCGAGCGATCATTGAGACAAGGCAGCTGCTTGCATGCCTTTGTCCTTCCTCTGGAAGCCATTTGCTCACTCCCGCCACATCCTGTCCCTTAGAAACAAGCTGTAAGTTCAGCCCACATTCAAGAGCAGGGGAACTAAGTCTCACGTTCTCAATGGCGAAGAATCTGGGAACAGATTGTGACACCTACACACTGTCCTGTCTGTTCTGAAGAGGAGAAGTGATGCTAACATCTCGAAAAGGAAGACCTCTTCCCCCCATGGTATCTGAGGAAGATCAACCTGGTCGTAGTGTTGAAGATAAATTGAGGCGAGATCTACCCAATGCAGTAACCAAGCATTTAGTGATGATAGGTGTAATGGAGGGGTGGGGTGGAGGGGTGGGGGGTAGAGGGTGGAGCAGGTGTAGGGCAGAGGCAGCAGAAGGCTGATCACCTGATAGGGAGAGACCAGGCATGTCAGAATTGGGAGGAAAAGCTAAGTTTTGAGGGGAAAAGGAAGCTGGTTTGGTTCTGTGAATTCCTGAGAAGTCGGAATGCACAGCCAGGACCAGACTGAAACATCAGGGAAGAGGCCCCGCCTTCCACCTCAGCCTGGCTAGTACACTGGTCAGAGGTGGTGCCCCCTCGAGGGCAGAGGAAGCTTCTGGTGGAAGGAGAATCCAGTGTGGTCCAGAGCTGTTAGGTGCTGGGTTTGAGAAGAGCTGTGTACCTGGGGAGTTGTGGTGGCGACAGAGGGTTTTAACTGGAGTTGAACGGTTTCGGAAATTAAAACATCTAATCCAACGCTCAGCTTTTCTTAAATTGTTCAAGACTGGGAGGACGAGTGGCTGGCTTTCCACTCCTCTCTTTGGTGTTAACATCTGTCTTCTTGGTTCCTTTTAGAACACCAGACCTCCCAGGGATGGTCCTTCTGCCGGACGAGTTCGCCTCACTTTCAGGAATCTTAACTGTAAGTGAAATCTGTTTGTGTGTGTCCCCCCCCCTTGAAATGTGTTTATTATGTGTGTGCTTGCACAGGTGTGTGCGCCACAGCACACCGAGGGGTCAGAGGACAGCTTGTGATGCTTGGTTCCCTCCTCCGAAGTGAGTCAGCTCATCCTCAGGCTTGGTGGCAGACACCTTTGCAGTCTGAGCCATCGCTCTCCCGGTCCTTCCTTCCCCTCCCTCTGGCTGCCGCTTGGTAATGTAATTCCTTGTATCTCCTCCATTGAGCACGAGTCTCTTAATGTTTTTGCTAACTGAACTTGAGATTAATATGTAACAAAATGTGATTAGAATGACTGTCTCAGGTAAATGGTAGATTGGGATCATGCTTGGTACTCTTAGATACGCATACATCTCTGTAGTACATAGTCGGTTTTCACGCCAGGAGAATGGTCTGGAAGTCTCCATAGAACGTAGCGTATGTTCAGTAAAGAGGCTAAGTGAAACAAGGACTTCTACAGATTAAATACTAAGGCCCCTCCTCTACCATGTGGTATAATGATTATTTTCCTGTTGATTTTCATCAAGAGAAAGATTTTAGGTTTACTGAATACTTAGAGAAACTAACCCACAACAGCAGTAATTAACCATGGTTCCGAATTAAAGGGTTTGTTTTTCTGGTTTTTTCTTACGTTGTTGTTGTTGCTGTTGTTTTGAGATGGGATCTGGTGTAGCCCATGCTGGCGTGAACTCACTGTGTAGCTGAGGCTGACTTGTGGAACCCCATCCCCCTCCTCCTTCTGTTTCCTGTGCTGGCTTTGCAGGTGTGCACCACCCTTTCTAAGGAGCAGTCTTTATACCTTTCGCTGGGATAAAGGAGCTACTGTTGCTAAGTTCCTTTTAGCACAAAACTAATCTGATTGTCTGATTGTGGTCAGTATCGTCTCTAAATCGGTGGGGCAGCGGGGCACAGATGTGGTCCAGTTCTGCAGAATGCTGGGAGATGGGCTTGGGAGAGTCAAAAGGCCGGAAGTATGAGAGGAAGCCCTGGAAATGGAGGCCCAGGAGGCCCTACTAAGCACAGCCCAGATGATAGGGGGAGGCCCAGGAGGCCCTACTAAGCACAGCCCAGATGATAGGAGGAGGCCCTACTAAGCACAGCCCAGATGATGAGGGCATGGAAAGGTGTGGGCTGCAAACCTGCCCTGGCTCCAAACTGCAGGTCGTCCTGGGTTTTCCTTGAGAAGGTGTCCTCCTCCCCTGTGCTCATAGTGAGAGAGAGAAAGGCGGGGAACGCGGGGTGGGAGTGGGCGGCTCGGGAGAGTGCTGCACTGGTAAACACATACCTCACCCTGGCGTTTGCCGCTGCACTTGGGCAGTGGACGGGAAGTCTTCTTAGTTGGTGTCTTCCCCTTTCTGTTTCTACACGTTCTCCTTGGGGCATCAATAGATCTAGAAACTTCTTAGGTCGTTTATTCTGTTCCCAGTGCCCTACACTCTCCGGATACTATCATCCTCTAAACTCTGGTTGCAGAATGTTCTAGAAACTGCTCTATCACTAGGCTTCTGGGGCATGTGCTACTAACACCCATTTGCAAGTTACTATTCGTTATCCCAACTGACAGGAAAGACGCTCATTCGAGCAGCCCTAGCTTCTGTTGAGCAAGTGCACGTGCTTTCCCTTCCCGCCGCACACATCGGAACGGCAGTGGCATTGAGGCTGCAGAGCTGTGACTGGGGAGGTAGACTGCGCATGACCTGATGCATCTGAGGCGGACTGAGGTTGAGTGACACGCAGTTCCTTATCCGAAGTGTTCCTCTGGGTACCTGTCAAGGTTGCTTGGGAACCAGAAACTGATGCAGTGCTGCACGGTGAACACTGCCTCCCCGTGCCCAGCCTGCTGGGTAGTTTGCAGTTCACTTGCCTGAGGTGGTCTGGGGAGTCTGAGGTTTATCTGCGGTCTTCTAGAGAAATCACTGCTCATCACACTGGGGGGAAATGGAAGCCTTTCCAAGGTGCCATGTGGCAGACTGTACGTGAGGACGTAGGAGAGCTTGAGGCTCTCCGCAGCGGGGAATGAGGTTGGAGAGGGCCCTGCGTGCAAGTGGAATTCGGATGGCCGGTCTTCATTCCCCCTGTTGCCCCTGGCAGACTCTGTTGGAAGAATGGTAAAGGTTGGCCAGAGGGCTTGTAACAATGGTGGCTGCTTAGAACAGCCATTGTAGGCATTTAGAAAGACAACAAGGGCTGGGGAGGAAATGGATGATTTCCCAGTCACCAGGGCATGGCATGGTTGAAGGCAGGAATTATAGGATGGGGGGAGTTCCCAAGTTTTCTCTCTTGCTTGAGAGCTTTTTGGTTTTCTTAAACCATTGTTATTTTTCAAGACAAGTTATTTAAAAGACATTGTTTTAAGTGTCTGACTTCTTTTTATTCATTGTGTGTTAAAATACAGTTTTCTCTTGAAGTGCATAGGTGGTACCCCATATATCAGCACCACCGGCTCTTCGGCTAGACTGCAGATACACTAAACAACTCTGCTTTCAGATGAGTCAGGCAATGTTAGTACTTTTGCGGCAGGCTTATTTCGTTTTGATTAGTGTCCTCAAGGTTCATCTGTGTTTCAGCGTGTATCAGAGTTCACCTCAGTGATTTTTGATAACAGCATCTCATTATGCAGCCTGCACTGGGCTAGAACTAGCCATTCTCTTGCCTCAGCCCTGCAACTGCTGGGGCCACCGGTGTGCCTTTTAAGGTGCAAATGTATCTGGCTCCTCAAGACATCCAGCAGTTCTTACTAGTACTTAAGTCTTAAAGAATCAGGAGCTGGAGAGATGGTTCAGCAGTTAAGAGCACTTGTTGCTCTTGCAGGGAACCCAGTTCTCAGAACCACATAGCAGCTTACAACAAGTTCCGGGGTATACAGTACCAGCTGTGGTCATTATAGGCTTCAGCACACACGTGGAGCACATAAATACATTCAGGCACAATACTTAACACATTTAAAAGAAAATAGATGACTCTTAAAAAAAAGTTAAAAATCAAAACGGTATCAGACCTTTGCTCCAGATGGAGAACTGGTTGTATGTAACTAATTCAACCCACGGTCATTGGTGTGTTGTGGATTCTTTTAAATTCAATTTAGTTCTGATTTAACTATCAGAACAGATTGGTAATTTGTCAGATTTAAGAAGGAAACTACCTTAAAAAAACAAACAACAAAACATGTAAGAAGTTCTGTCTTAGTCACAATTAGAAAAAATTCAAAATGGGGAAAATAACCTACTCGTTTTTAAGGCTATCCACAAACCAAATATTATTCAAGCAATCTGGATTTAAAATAATATTAATAAGAAACCAAAAAACCAGCTGCGTTTCTCTGGATCCCTGTGTATTGTGCCAGTGAAAAGTGTTTCTCTCTGAAGATCTAAGAGTGGCAGCCGTGAGATGCAGGCTGCGGAGTGGCCGATCTGAGGAGAGCTCCCAGAGCCAGCCAGGGAGAAAGCAGGGCCTCCGGTGTAGTCGCAGCTGGCTCTGTCTGACTGTCAGTGTGTTGCTTCGGAACCTTCGAGGGGCCCTCTGGTTCAGAGTTTTATGGCATCCTGTGACCAGTTGTCGAGAGAGCCGGGGTCTGAAGCGTGTGTTGATTTTAGAGCGTCGTTCTCAGAAGCCCTTTCTGGAAGGCGATAAGGGAGGGAAGAGCACCAGCAGCCAGGTTCAGTCTTGTGGATGCTCAGGAAATGATGAGTGGTTCTCTGGGACCATCTGAGGGGATCCGATCACAGCCTGCCGTGAAAGTGGAAATGGCTAGTCTATCAGAGGGGTGTCAGAGAGCCTTGGGTCTCCCGCTGAGCGGTCCTGGAGGCAGATAGGTGTTTTGTCTATGCATTTCTGTCTTTAAGAGGGAGGTTGTGAATTTCCAATCTGTGGTTTGTGTGTTTCAGCTTTCAAGAGGCTCGCAAAGGCAGATTGTGATTTAAGGTGGTTGTCTTGTCCAGACCACACAGCCTTTAGAACGACTAGCTCTGGCTCTGGTGAAGGACAGCTAGTTAATTTCAAGCCCGTGGTGAAGTTTTCTCATCTTGAGAGTCGCTGGTAAAGGCATTTGACTAGAGCCAGGGGTGTGAACGGTATCTGCACATTCGCGGCTCCCGTTTGATTCCAGTGTAAAGGGTGAAGGGTGCACACGCCACAGCGAGGGATGTTTTTCTAATATGCAGCTCGTGTGCGGCACGCTGAGTCAGGCGAGGGGGTGATTCTGGGCAGAGACCCTGGGTTTTCAGGGAGAACCGAGAGTACCTGTTGAGAGCAGGAGTGAGGGCTAGGGAGAGAACCCCCTTCTGGAAGGGGGAAATGGAGACGAGAGACGGATAGATGCTGGTTTCAGCAGCTCTACGGAGGGGGGGGATTTTTTGCTGGAAACGACTAGACCTGGTGCCCAGCAGGCAAAGGATTTCTCTCTGTTCCAGACTTGAGAATTGCTCGCCCTGGGTCTAGGTGTGGCGACGGGCTGACCCCTGGGGATGGGTAGCCAGCCATAAGGGTTCAGAAGAGTCCCGTATATGCTAGGCCTAGCCTGATAATTGAGTACTGTGAGATTATTGTGCTGAAGACATACAAACGGATCTGACTTGTATTCCAAGATGTATCATAGTAGAGTTTTTGATGTACTCAAAGTCTGATTGTTTCTTGCTGCAGAGCACCAAGTAGGTGTTTTTAATAGCAGACTAGAGAGCAGAAAATGTCTTCATAGATTTTGTTTTCTGTTTATTTAATTAAGATAGGGTGGCAGAACCTGAGTGTGAAGCCTTCCCTGGGGGCTGGCAGGAAGACACCGCGTGGCACAGCCTTCTGCCTTATAGATAAAGTTACTAATTGGCGTCTCTCACAGCGTGGCTGGTGAGGCTCACTTAGCCGCAGGGTCAGGAGGGCCAGAGGGACGGCTGGCCAGTGTGATGGGCAGAAGGGAGTGTCTGCAGCTGTAGAGTTACGAGGTGTGCGTCCTGCAGGATAGCTGGGATCTTGCAGCCTAGCACAGCTCGTGGTGCGCGGGTTTCAGGAACCCTCCGGTGCTTCAGCCCTGCCTTTCGTGCCTGGTCCTTGGCTTTGGTGAAACCCAGTCGCAGAAGGCATTGTTTCTGAGAGGTCACGCCTCAGCTGATACTCAGAATCAACATATTTAGTCACGTGCTAAACACAAGGGATTACACGTTACTTAAGTGTATTATTACACGCTTGGATCAGTGCGTACAAAGAGGGGTTACTGAGCTGAGTTACTAACTCTCAGTAGAGTGCTTGCTGAACAAGAATAAGGATCTGGGTACCCGGAACCCACGTAACAGCTGGCCATGGTGATTCACACTTAGAATCCCAGCTCTAGGTGGGGGTGGGGGCCGGACTGGTAGACCCCTGGGCTTCCCTGGCCAGAGAGCCTCCTTACTGGGTAAGCACCAAACTAATGAAAGACTTATTTCCAAAAAACAAGGTGGCTAGTGACCGAGGGAAGGACATTTGAGGCTGACCTCTGGCCTTCACACATGCACACCCATGAAAAAGAAGATCAGATGGTGGTTTTATTCTTGTCTGATCAGTGTGTGTGTGTAGAATCACTAACATTTGATGGTTGAGAACTCGTGAGTCTGCAGTAGACCCTGCTCAGCTTCCGATCTCGGTATTGACATGTACCGAATGTTTAACCTGGAAAAAGATTCTCAGTCACCCTGAACCTTAAGATGGACCCACATCTAGCACATGCCAACAGGAGGATCTGTCCTTACGTCATAGGGTGCTAGCGGCCTAAAGCAGGCAGTGGTTGTAAAGGGTGCAGGAGCCCCGGTATATCACTCCTTTGTTAGAAACAAAAAAACAAAACCAGCAACACCTCTGTGAACTCAGTGCAGTTCCAGGAGCCCAGGGCTTGTGACGTAATTGGAAGCTCATAAGAGATAAGGGTTGGAGTTCTCTCTGTGTGGAAGGGTCACCCAGACGGGATGGGACAGTCAGCCCTGAAAAACAGGGCAGGGCAAGAACTTTACTTCGTTTCCCACAAAAGCGAACAGGTAGTTATACTTCTCGTTTCCTTTGAAGTTAGACGGTTGAGTTAGACTGATCCAGAAATGACAATAACTCAACCCAGTCCATTCTTGGAATGCACTCGGTGAGCCACACCTATCTAGGTCTGCCATCCGGTCACTGCAAGAGCCATGTTGGCAGCTGACTGTCACATTCGCATGGTTTATAAAAATTTGAAGGTTTCAGGAAAAGTGAATAAGACTGTGAAGTAATAATTGGCAAATCATAACGGAGTTGTATAGAAATGGCTGAGTAGCTAAGCGAACTTAGCACTCTTGTGGAGGGAACTCTGGGGTTGCTGCGGTTCTTCCAGATCCTAAGAAAGTTCCTGCCTACTGACCCTGGCCTAGAGCCGTATGTGGAAGGGGATTCTGGGAAATGTAGTTCCTTTCAACCAAGCCAGTTGCAACACAAACACCCGGATGTGTGCAATAAAAACATTTCTCTACTTGTTTGTTGTTTTAGGAGCTGGGAAAGACACGCAGAATCATTTCTGTTCTAAAATATCAGAAAAGTTTGTTGTTATATCAAAGTAATGAGCAAATACTGAACTTGATTATATCATTTCCTCTCAGTACCCTTGTCTGCTTCTGAAGTACATAATAGTTTTTAAAAAACGGAACTGATTTTGAAAAAAATGGGAGCGGTCCCACTCTCCTCCCCTGAAAGCAAGCGTCTTCTAATTAGACAATCAGTTTGCATCCCATTATGCAAGGTTTCATGCAGTCACCCTGTGTAGTGCCGCCTAGTGAGGAGCGATTCACTTGCTTCTGGACAGCAGTTCACATTTTATTTCCTGACAAATGAGAACGTCACTTTTAGACATGTTTCATTTATTAGATGTGTTTAAAGAGACTGTGTCTAAAAAAAAAAAAAATCAAATACTTGCAGATGGGAAAAGAATTAGTAACTGGGCGATGGTGGCGCACGCCTTTAATGCCAACTCTGGGGAGATAGAGGCAGGCGGATCTCTGTGAGTTCGAGGCCAGCCTGGTCTACAGAGTGAGTTCCAGGACAGCCAGCGTTACAACAGAGAAACCCTGTCTAGAGAAGGAAATAACCGGAAAGGATTTCCTGCAGTTTCTTGCACAGCAGAGCTGCTCACATAGGGAGTTGGCCTTTGTTACCTGACAGCAGTTTAGGCATACGATCATTTGTTGTTAGTGAGAGCTGTAAGTTCTTTCAGAGGGCGAAGTAAGGAACATGCCTCAGCTTTGAAATCAGGCCCGCACAGGCCTTGTGCTCTCTGCCAAGCGGTGTTGTGGCTACTCTGTGTGTACCAAGTCATTACATATTCCCAGACGTGGATTTCTCGGGATAGGACCTACCTTTACTGCATAGCCCCTCTGCCCATGATTGTGATGTTAATTAAGTTTTGCATAATGCCCAGCATTTGTGTCGTGATAACTTGGAGCACGTTGTTCACCGTGCAGTGATAGAATCCATAGTTAGCTTTTTGTTTTGTGTGTTTTTAGTAATTGCCGGTGAGGACTCATTCCCGAACTCTTCCCCAGACTTACATCTAAAATGTTGTCCTGTGTTGACTGTGTCACTCGGGGATTGCAGTTGCTAGCCAGCATTTCCCCTCCTCTCTGACCCAATAGACTTTTCTCCAGTAGCTGTGGTGTCTTTGTTGACTCCAAGAAAGGTCTGGCTGTAAGTGGAATCCTGCTTGTGAGGCTAAGGGTTCTGGTCAGCAAGCGCTCAGTCAAGCATGAGAGCTCTGCAAGGCAGAAGTACTAATTACTTTCGATAGTGACCTATCAGAAATAGAGTGGGTGAATTTTCTAGGATAGCAATAAAAACGAAATCACACACATGACAAGAACAAACAGTAATTAAAATCTCATTTGAAGCAAACAAAAAGCCAAAAGGATCCTTGGCTTTAGTTTGGTAGCTTCCCAGTCTGGTCAGGAACTGGTCATCACGTTGGGGACGACCTACCCACCTTGGCTTGGTTCGATCCAGCAGGATCTGCGACGTCTCTCTCCAAGTATCGCCATTACCCGCGTAGAACAGTAGAGAACAGAAGGCTGCTTGTGCTTAGTTTGCTTGGAAGCGTTGCAGAGCTGTTACTGAGACAGAGACTGCCATTCTCCGTGGCCAGCACTAGGAGGCCACAGGGCCCGGACTCTGGACGCAGGTTCAGTCTGCATCTTTCTCATGGGGAGGAAAACAGCAAACCAACCCTAGGGAAAACAGCGCCGTGATAGCAGAGCAGATTGGCTGGTTTAAAGAGGTCGATGCTTCATAAGGCAGTGAACAGGCAGTACCACTCTCTGGTTCAGGACGTTGCTCGTAAATGAGATGAGCTGAGTATCTCTGGTTAGGATAACCCCTGCATCGCAGGTGCTACTCGTGTGCTTTGCTTCCTCGAGTCTTTGGAGCCAGGCTTTAGATGTCTGATGGACCAGACTCTATTCCTCTGTCGTGTTAATTGAAAATGAGTATTTTTATTAAAAGCAGTGTTAGCCACAGCCATTCTAATAAGAATCTCCTGATTAACTATCGAATGTTATTCCAAACTCAAGCCTGTGCATCCTTCATTGAATCATGACTTCCAACAAACTGTTGTCGAGTGTCTTTGGCCTCCGGGCCCTGCTAGCTGCTGGACACCAAGGCACATCTTCATGTGCGGCCATTCATTTTCCCAGCTTATCCCATCTCCCCTACTGATGAACGTACATACTTTCTCCCCCAAATGTCTGTCTTTTTGCTTTTAAAGGTAAATTGGCATGTCTTGTCATAATTCTCTTCACCCGCTACCTGGCCTCTTCTGCTGCCCTGATCTCCGGGCCTCTGTACTGTCCAATCCACACCATGTTGATTTCACGTATTTGCCGTTTCTCTGTTGCTTAAGGTCTGGTGGTCTTTATTCCCTGTGTTTTCCAGTAGAACCCAGCGTGACAAATCAAAGGGAATCTACTTTCCCCGACACCAGCAGGTCCTCTGGGCGGTTCTCTGTTAACTGATCCCTCCCTTCGTCATCCCCACTCTCCCCTCCCTCCCTTCCACCTCTCCTCCTCCTCTCTCCTCTACCCTTCCCCCCTTTATGCCGTGTCATATTTCTGAAAGGGGCCTCAAAGGTAGCTCGCCGATAAGGTGCTTAGCAAGGCTTGAATTCAACCCAGAAGCAAAGACAAGATGGTGATGGAGCTTGTTGTCTCAGTGCTGGGGAGGTGGAGTCCTGCAGAGTCGCAGGGCTCGCTGGCCAGGCAGCCTGCCTAGCGAGTTCCAGGCCCTTGACAGGAACCAAAGGGGTGACTCTAGAAGTTGTCTGCACATGCGTGGCCCTGCTTACACTCAAACACGCACACGCACATCGCAGATACACAGAAAGCTTTGGCATAATGAGTTTTTCGGAGTACTCTGGTATTTTATTTGTCCTTAATACTTTATTTCTCATTGTTTATGATAAATCAGTAATTTCTGGGAAGCAGATTACCTAACTTCTCTGCAAGGTTTTTGACTTTTCTTTTTTAGATGGCACTTATCATGCTTCTTGAAAGACTCCATAAAGATTTTAATTAATGTCAGTGAATCCAAGTTCAAGTCAGAGGCATTGATCCTTTCACAGAGTTTGCTCCACCTGTGAATTTTCTCTGTAACGGCTTTTTCGTTAGACTTATTCCTTAGAAAGTACATAGTTTTAACAGACGTGTTAAGTGAAAGTCTTTCTACTCTATGGAATGGCTTTTTGGCTTAAATTATGAGTTACTATTTTTTATGTATTGATCTTATACCTAGGAATATGGATGAACTTATATTTTATTCTAATAGTTTTTCTTTGTATTTATACAAAGAAATACAAATACTATAGAAACCGTTATCACTAGAAGATGCAGTCCACATTTTTGCATTTCATTTGTATGTTTTCTTGTGTATGTGGTTTGTATATGTGCGTGTACGCGTATGCGTGTACCTGTATGTGTGTATGCGTATGCATGTAGAGGTCAGAATTTGACATCTGGCATGTCCCTCCAGCTTTCTCTACTCTATATTTTGAAATACAGTCTCGCTCTGAACCTGAAACTGGGAGATTGGGCTAGCGGGCTCCAGCGGGCTCCAGGGATCAGCGGGCTCCAGCGGGCTCCAGCGGGCTCCAGCGGGCTCCAGGGATCAGCGGGCTCCAGAGGTCTGCCTCTGGCCCCCTGCTCTCCCTGTTCCCCGCCTTGGGGCTGTCGATACTCCTGGCTTCCTTTGTGTGCTGGGGATCTGGACTCAGGCCTTGGTGCTTTCACTTTATTGACTGGGCCATCAGCCCAGCCCTCTTGTTTTTTTGTCATTTTAATTATACTAAGACTCCTACTGCATTATTAAATAATCATCTTCGCTGTGCTTTCTGTCTACTAAAGGAAATGCTTCATTTAGCAGTTGAGCTGTGAATTTGTGGTGCCCTTTAACTAACCATGTCTTTTCTGTTCTACTATGTCAGGTTTTTGTTTTTTAAGTGAAGATAGCCCAGGAATGACTAGACCGTTTATTGTTCTTTAAGGACTTAACGCTGGATATATATTCAGCTCACTGCCCCACACATAGACGGGAAGGTCACCCACGTTGCCTAGCAGTGCTTGGTTCATGTGACCTCTGTCGGGTCAACTTGTCTGGTATCGGGTGGAACCGTGTGTGATTTCTGAGATCTCGGTGTGTGCTGCAGCTTGCAGCCTCTGTGGGAGCTCACCTTGCACAGTGGGTGGATGGCTTTGGTGGGACCGCCAGAGGACACTGCTTTCTGTTTGGAACGCCAGGCTTCCGAACCTGCATGCTGTCCCACCCGTGTGATCTTCCTCAGTCACCACCTGGGCTCCAGAGAGAACATCTTGTGGACAGACACGTGGACTTCTCCTCCCCACAGACCTGAAACTCAGCTGACTGTTCTGTTCCTCCTAGTCCTCTGTTGGCATGCTGTGCTCGCTTCCAGGATCCATGAGCAGGTGGCTGTGTGTGGCCTTCGGGAATTGGGGAGCTCACAGTGCGGCTTCTAGTCCCACGTGGGCAGTGCACAGGATGTCCAAACAAAACACAGAGTCGGTGTTCACTCCCAGCTCTCACACCCTCGAGTTCTGACTTTTAACCACTAGTAGAAGAGTTATGTATCACTAACTGTAGATACTAAAAATCTGAACACAAGGAAAGGCAGTGTAATGTACTGTCTTTCAAACGATGCCACGGCTCTACATGTCTGTACTTTGCTTGAGGCGGTCTCTGCCTCCCGAGTCCCAGGATTGAAGGCATGTTCCTCCACACCTAGAATGATACATACTAATTAGTATATATAAATCTCAAAATAATTATTGTACCAAAAACTTGTACTGTCCAGTGGGTAGGTATTTACTGCTATGAGTTAGCTACTAAACCTAAATCTGGTTAAAAGCACGTGGCCACAGTGTAGCTCAGTGGTATATTGGGGCCCTTGGCTCAGTTCAAGTTACTCTAAGCCACATGTCGCTATCATATTTGATAAATAATGTAATTATTTCATCAACCTAAGAAGTTTGGTTGCACACTGTCTGGTTTTTATCACATTACATCATCAGAGAGCTTTTCGCTTGTATCTCATGTATGTACACTCATATACATGTACTATATATACCGGATCAGCTAATCAGCATACCCCACAGGGACAGTTCTGAAGTCCCCAGAGTATTGTTTACGTGATAATCTGCTGAGAAAGTTACTTCTCAGATAAGTACCAGGACAAGTCTTATTTATCCTGAGACTGACTTCCCAGCATCCCTGGGGATAACTTTGTAGTTGATTTTCTTCTGTTTTTGCTTTAATCCTCAGGGAATGTAGAGCCAGAGTAACAGCACAGTTGAGCTAGTTGCCCTGGCTTGTAGGTCTGTGTGCTTCCTTCTCCTCTCCCCAAACACTTTAATTCTCAAAATAGTAATTAAAGAGCTCTTACTGATGGAATTGACAGAACTCTCCAGGCTTGTCAGTGTTGCTAGGGAACTTCAGCTGGGGAGTATATTTGTATCTCAGTCAAGCTTCCTGGACACGGTTTGCATAAAGAGGCCAGAGGGCTATTCTGTGTCTTTCTGGAGGAAGAGTCCTTTCTGACGACACAGAATTTCATTCTTAGCAGCTATTCTTTCTCAGAAAAACATGCCGCTGTGTTTTCTTCTTTTCCATCTTATTCTGGAACTAACGGGCCAAACGGTACAATAGGTTTATATTAAAAATAAAACAGAACAGAAAAGCCTCACCTATAGGGAAAGTTGCCGAATTAGGCATCTTGCTGGGCAGAGTTAGTGAATATATTTGATTTGGGGCTTTCTAGTTGCCCCAGTGAAAAAAGGAAAACATAGAATTGCATAGTTTGTGTGTGTTGACAACCAGAAGCACACAAACATCTGCAGAAACCAGACGTTTCCTGGAACTAAACTCAAGCAGAAATGTGTCACATGGGCCTTTGTTAAAGAGTCTAGTGAAAAGTATCTTCAACCACAGTTACACAACAGGCCCAGGAGCTCAGCCTATGCAAACCGACCAGAGCGCAGTCTGTACCCAAGCACACGGCAGGAGAGTGGGAAGGAGATGGGGCCGGCGGCCAGGGCCCATGCTGTTTCTGTGGGACGCTAGATGCTTCAGGGTGGCTCTTCCGCATCCCCCCCCCCCAGCCCTCCCGCAGTGACCAGTGTAGGTACTTTGTTTTGATGACTAATGTGAAGCCCTGGAGGAAGCAAAGAACGTTTTTCATGGAACTGTAAGGGCTGGCCCAGGGTACTTTTTTGCTTTCACAGAAGTCTAGTTCACTTCAGAGTAAAGGGTGATTGATGGTAGAACATTTAGTTTTTCAAAGCTTGCATTCGTTAGTACAGGTTTGTTTTTCTTTTTCTTTTTTATAACAAAGCGGCTTAACCGTTCATAACTAATGTAATAGGGCAGAAACAGCTTTTTTTTTTCCCATATGAGGGACAACTGTAGCCAACTGCCTGTCTGAAAGAGGATGCTCGTAGAAGAGCAGTTTCTTTTAAGAAAACACCCTTTCTTGGGTTGACTGGGTGTGGCATCTTGAATTACAGTGGCCCCGTGGGCTCCTGTATCTGAGAGCTAGTCACCGGGGAGTGGCAGTGTTTGAAAGGATTAGGAGGTGTGGCCTTGTGGAGGGGGCGTCACCTGGGGGTGGGCTTTGAGGTTTCGAAGTCCAGGCCACAGCCATGTCTCCCTCCTCCCGCGGATCAGGATGTAGCTCTCAGCTGCTCCTCCAGCACCGTGTCTGCCACGGCCGCCACGCTTCCCGCCACGCCGATAATGGACTAAACCTCTGAAGTTGTAAGCAAGTTCCCCATTACATTCTTCCTTTTGTAAGGGTTGCCTTGGTCATGCCGTCCCTCACAGCAGTAGGGGCCTCACAGCAGTGACCCAGACACTAGGTGCATTCACAGATAGGAAGCACACCAGGCCATCCTGATAGGGCAGCCCCGCGGAGGGAGGGAGCGGAGCCGACGGAGCCCCGCGGCAGAGAGGAGAAAGCCTCGTGCTCTGGGGATCTGAGAGCAGGCCTTCGAGGCTTTAAGGCTCAGGAGCTATCGGGGGCTCTCCGGAACCTTTGGAAAGTTCCGTGGCAGAAAAGGACAGCGTTTAGTTCATAGCGTGCTGCCGTGTCAGCTGGTCAGTAGCCGGGAGGGACAAGTCGGGAAAGACCAAGTGAGGCTGCGCAGCGCCCGTGAAGATCCTTAGTGCTGCGGCACTGACGGTTCTGAGTTAACCGGAGCAGAGCGCAGCGTCCTGTAACAGCTCCAGCCCCTGTGAAGAGCGCTTCTTGTTACGTTGCCACTAGAGGAGGGTGGGCCGAAGGGACTCGTATTTTCAGATGACGTAACACGAAATGCAGCTTTGAGTAAGACTACAGGATCTGTGAAAACCTGGTACTAAGATGATGCTGATTTTTTTTTTTTCTAGAAAAAACAGCAGTGAGACATTGCGAGAGAGACATTGTGAGAGACATTGCGAGAGAGACATGAGAGACAGTGAGAGAGAGAGAGTCGTCTGCTGGGGAAACAGTGATGGTGCATTACAGTGCACGCTTCAGGGAAGAAGGCACAGGGCAGTCCGTGCTGGGTCTGGGCAGGTCTTTGGTTGGAGGCTGAGAGCCACGGAATTCCTGAGAGACTGTTGTCAGTGGCACGGCCCAGTTTTTTTGAAGCAAGGGTGGTTACATTTATAGGGGAATAGGCAGGGCAGGGTCTGTGGCACCAGGGATGAGAGCCGTTGGTTAAGACAGGGATCCTGGAGTAGCCCCATTTGCATGTGGGGCTTGTTGTCTAAGGGTCAAAGTCTGGAAAAGCACCCTCTGTGTAAGGTGTGGTCCCACGGGGGAAAGAGGAAGCCACCTAATCAGAAAATGGGCTCAGCCTAGGCCTTCCAGCTACAGTGATCAGACAAGCACCAACCAGGCCACATTCCTTTGTCTCTGACCTGCTGTGAAGCAGGCAGTATTGAGAATTTAGCTGGGTCTTGTCAGGGCTAAGAAAAAGGGGAGCAGCCAAAGCCTTCCCCTCTCAGGGTGAGAATTCCAGGGCTCAAAGCATGCTTCAACCCCCTCTTAGTTCTAGGACAGCCCTGCAAGTGTTCACACATGGAAAGGCAGCTTTACAATTTTGATTTAACATGAACATCCAATCACCTTCATATTTTAAAAATAAGCCCAGAGTTTCAATCCATCTTATCGGCCAGTGATTCCATCGTTCTCTCTTGCCTTCTTTCCTTTCTCTTCCCTTAAACTTTTGGCTGTGAGTCTAGCCTTTCATGGCTGAGCCATCTCTCTAGCACGTCCTGTCTCGTCTCTGTTCTCTCCCTCTTCCTTCTCAGTCTCCCTCCCTCTTTGAGACAGGACTTCACACTGTATCCCAGGATGGTCTAGAGCTGACTGTGTAGCCAGATAGCCTCCAAATCATGGTGGTCCTCTTACCTTGGCTTCCCAGCTCCCTTGGCTGTAGGTGTACACCCCTGTATACAGCCTCAGTCTTTTAAATGTCTCCCTTTCCTTCTTGACTCCAGTGGCTCCAGTTGTTTGGTCAGTTCTGTGGCTAGAGACAGTAGATCCCATTTCGCGAAGGGTCGGACTGGTAAAAAGGAATCGGGACACGGCACAGGATGCACGTATTTTATCGTGCCGGTTTAGGCTTCTGCTCAAAGGGCCGTCTCAGAGCAGAGAGGACCTAATTTAGGTCGGAAGATTGCTGTGTGGTGTCGCTCACTGTTCCAAGGCCTCGGACTAACTTGCTTTGTGCCGTTACTTAAAAACACACAATTATGCAATTAAAAAGAGCGAAATGGTTTCTTTCTACTCTCCTGCGAGCTGTGCCCTGGGTGTAATGCAGTCTCTTCTCTCCCACAGGCATTTCATGGCCTCTTAGAGCTAGAAGACTTGAGCTCCTAGGAATCTGAAGCCTCTCTGCCTTCCCGGTCCACCAGGGTTTGCGGGAGAATGTGACCACAGCTCAGAGCCACTGGTAAGTTGATGCTGCCCCCCGCCTTCTGATCATGGACAGCTTTTTTAAAAAAGTAGCATCCTCTGCCCCCGAGACACACACACACACACACACACACACACACACACGCGTGTGCACACACAGGGTGGAATCTTAGAACGTTGAGATTTTAAAATACTGTGAACTTTACTTGGTTTCTTTAAATTTTTGTTACTGGAAAATGGTGGTGATTATTATAATAAATAATTTAAAATCGTAATTAGCAAACGGGTGTTCGTGAATGAAGGGGTTCTGAGAGAAGGCAACTCACTGATGGTAAAATTAATGCGAGCGGTCCATCCCTAAGAGCGCAGTCGGGCTTCCGTGCAGGCGTACACGTTTGGAGCGTTCTCCTTGGTTATCTGTCTCACTGTGTGTTACTAAAACGCAAATGTGTAGGTGAGGCCATTGCTGAGACCCTAAAAGTCAGTTGTGCCTCTGTGAATCTTGCCTTTCCGTTCAGGGTGGGCTTCGCTTCACCTGAGATCCATGCCAGTGCCGGACAGCTTTTCTCGGTTTGAAAATACTGGTTATGTTACGCTAGTGTAGATAAGATTACAGAGCCTTTCTGGACTTGTTTCTTAATCACAGGGAGCAAGGAGAGGGACACTGACCTTTACAGTTAAAGCTGGAGCCAGTAATCTTGATAGCAGAGACTTCTCAGAAAAGACTGTTTCTTCTGTTCTGTTCTTGGAAGCTTTTTCTGACAAGTAGTGAACCACGAGGCTGGCCTGGAGTCTTGTTTGGGACTCTTCAGTTAACAACAAAGAACAGATGTTAAGCTAGTTCTCATTTCTTTGGGTCAAAACATAGCACTGTCCAGTATGGTAGTCCCTGCCACGTACAGCTCCTGAGCACTGAAGGAAGTTAGTGCTATCTGAGAGGTGCTCTGCATGAACTATACACTGTTCCAAGTGTTTAGTATAAAAAGACCACCATGCATCAGGGTGTGGTGGCACACACCTTTATTCCCAGCTCTGGGGAGGCAGAGGCAGGTGGATTGCTGTAAGTTCCAGGACAGCCTGTCTGGTCTACAGAGTGAGTTCCAGGATAGCCAGAACATAGACCCTGTTTAACAAAACAAACAAACAAACAAAAACCCCGAATTCCACGATATTTAAATTTTTCATGAACTAAGTGTTGAAATAATGTTTTTGATCTATTGAGTTAAATAAGACATTATTAAAATTAATTTTACTTTTTACCATGTGACAGCTAGATGTTTCTATTTTCCCTCTCTCTTACTCTTTCCCTTTCAGGTAGGGTTTTGCTATGTAGCCCAGGCTAGCCTTCAGATCAAATGCCTCAAACTCCTGCGTGCTGGATCTCAGGCATGTGTCACTATGCCTGGATTAGAAAGACTTTAACTATCTGTACCTTGAATCTGTCCATCGCTTTCTCTTTTAATTACTTACCTTTTATCTTTTGAGGCAGGGTTTTGCTGTCTATCCCAGGCTGGCCTGAATCTCACAGCCAGCTTTTTGCCTCCAAGTGCTAGGCCCCAGGCTTGTATTACCGCACTCAGCCCTGAGTTTATCTCTTTTGACAGGCTGGTCTCTGCCGTCGTGCGTGGCCATTCTTAGTCCTCCATTGTTCCGTGTTCTTTACTCCTTCAGCTTCCTTGTCTGGGTTGATAGTTCATATAGTTGGTATTTTTGATGAATATGTTTCTTGGATTTGCCTTATTTGCTTATTGAACACCTGATAATTCTTATAAATATTGCTTACTGAATACGCTTCTTTGATTTGTCTAGTGTTTATTTAGTACCTACTGTATACCAGAACATACTGGAGGAACTCATGGCACAGTGGCAAGCAAAGCTGCATTTGTGGAACATTCTAGATAGAGGTCTAGAGAAGTAAATGCGTGAAATACATTTTGCAGTGCAGCATGAACTTTGGAGAACCGCAAGGCAGGCAAGGGTTGGGGCTCAGTGATACATCTTGGGATGCTTTCTGGAAGGCTTCCTTCATGGGGAAGGGGGTTCTGAACAGAGACTTGAATCCCCAAAGGAAGGGATCCCTTGGGAGAAAGTGGGGCAGCAAACCAGAGACCTTAGGATGCAGCTGCGCCAGGTTTGCCGAGCAGGAGAGAGGCTGGTGACAAGAGCAGAGTGAGCAGTGCGAGGAGAGGAGAGAGCCACACATGCAGTGTGGTTCTAATAAGATGAAAAGGGATTGGTGGGTTTCAAGGAGGGAGGGGAGGGGTGCCTGCTCTCGCGAGGCTGCTGTAGTGCTCTGGGGTCGGGGCATTACAAGGGGGAGTCAACTGTCCCGGGGTAAGCAGTGACCCAGGTCAGAGGTAATGGTGCCCGAGACCAAAGAGAACCAGAGAAGTGAGATGGTGCTGGGCATGGGGACGGGTTAGATAGCAGCTGGAGCATGTGGTACCCTAGTGCCGAAAAGCCTGCCTGGTCAGTGCACTGACGGGTTAGATCAGGTGGGCCCTGAGGGCTCATCACAGGGTTTAGCCCTGACCTTGACAGTAGCAAGTTCAACAGAGTGGATGGGGGTAATTGGGAGGACGCTAAGAACCGGAGTCTAGGGCCTCTCGAGAGGAGCCGAGGAGGTGGTGGTTGTTGCACAAAGTCAACACCTTTTTCCAAGACAGGTGTTAGATTCGTTTTCCTGAAGCCGAACTCCAGATCTGTGTGAGGCTGAAGACCAGCACCTGAGCGTCAGGATGTGCTGGGCGCAGAGCTGCCTCTCAGGCAGATGCCGAAGGCATGCTCTGGGGAGGGAGAGTGAGCGGTGACAACGGAGGCTGGCACTGGCTCTGCACAAGGTGGCTTCGCAGTCATTATGGAACTTGGCTCAGTTCCTCCTTGCTGACAGCTTACGTCCTGACAATCAAAATTCTTAAGAAACAAATGTTAAAACTAGTTGTTGACAACCAGGAGTGTCAAAAGGCTGGTGCTGGGGGCTAATTCCCTTTTCTTTTAAGGAAGTTACCATTTGAAGAAACAGAGCCGGAGACATTGTCAGAGCCACAGAAAGAGCTAACAAAAGAGTGTAATGTCTTCCTTAAGTGTTCTAACAGGGTGGCATTTGGCCTGCCTGTGAAGGCTGAACGAAGCCATCAGTGAGCTGAGCGCTCCGGCATGTTGTTAAGTGCTCATGTCATAAAGCAGCGGTTCTCAACCTCCCTGCAACCCTTTAATAAGGTTCCTCGTGTTGTGCTGACCCCCAGCCATAAAGTTATTTTCATTGCTACTTCATAACTGTAGTTTTGCTACTGTATGAATCACAATGTAAATATTTGATAGGCAGATAGATGGTCTTAGGCGACCCCTGTGAAAGGGTCATTCATCCCCTAAAGGGGTCGCGACCCACAGGTTGAGAACCGCTGGCTGCCATAAGACGAAAGGGGAGGTCGAGTTTGACTGAACGTTTGTTTGGGATATGTGGGAAAGTGGAAGTGATTTCAGTCGGTTAATGGGATCTCCAGAAGTTTTGCCATTTTCCCTGCTCAGGTGTGGTGCTTTGAATAGGATTGGAAGGATAGAAGGCATATCTGTGTCGGAGGCAGCGTGTCTGGGGCTGGCTTTGAGGTTTCGAGAGCCCAAGCCAGGGCAGGCCCAGGGTGGCTCGCTCTCTGCCTGTGGATGTGCATCAGGAGTAGCTCTTGGCTCCGGTTCCAGTGACTGCCTACGTGTGGCTGCTACAGCAGGATGGTACAGGACTACACCTCTTAAAACTAAACTAGCGCCCAGTTAAATGCTTTCTTTTTAAGAGGTGTCTCTGTGCAGCAATAGAGCAGTGACTGTCAGGCTTTGCCGGTGACACCGCGAATCGATCCTGTTTGGGTCACCGTGGAGTTTCTGTGGCCAGGGTTTTGACTGAAGTCCAAGCATCAATCAGTTCATCCCCAGAAACTCAACATTTCAGAATACCTGCTGCTTGGGTCCTTTAAGGCAGTGTTAGGGCACAGCATGTGGAGTCACTCTCTCTGGGGAAGATACTCGAGTTAGAAGTGATAAATTTCATGTTCCAGACCGAGAGAGCACAGCTATATTTATACCTGAAGTAGAAGTTACGCCACATTTCAGTGAAGCCCTCCTTTACGTGGAGGAGACAGAACTGAAACACATTGCCGAGGGCATGGTGACGCGTGCCTTTGACCCTAGTACCCGCGGGCAGTGGACGGGAGCCAGGAGGGACCCTAGTACCCGCCGGCAGTGGACGGGAGCCAGGAGGGACCCTAGTACCCGCCGGCAGTGGACGGGAGCCAGGAGGGACCCTAGTACCCGCGGGCAGTGGACGGGAGCCAGGAGGGACCCTAGTACCCGGGGCAGTGGACGGGAGCCGAGAGGGAAATGTGCCCACCGAGGCCAGAAGAGGGCATCGAATCTGCCTGGAACCCAAGTTATCAATGGCTGTAAGCTGCCCTGTGAGTGCTGGGATCGCCTGGAAGGGCTCATCCACTGAGCTACCCTCTGCCCTCTGCCGTTCCTTAATCCTATTATGTCTAAGGAACCTTTAGGCTGCCTGGAAAATGAGAGTGAGTTATAAATCTTCGTTCAGTGGGAGATTCACTTGAAGGGAGAGGAAGGGAGAAACACACAGTTTGGTTGGGTAGCTGGTATATGACTAAGGAGAAATGGCTTAGTGAATTCCAGCCAACTGTTCTAAACAACTTCCTTCCATTTGTGCTAGATGAGGGCAAAATGTTCTAAGATTATTGATTTTTTTTTTCATTAAAATGGTAGAGGAGATGGAAGAAGGGTGTGTTGGGAGGTGTCAGAAAGGGGTGCAGGGGGGTTGTGGGTGGATATAGTCAAGATACACCATATGCACGCATGGAACCTTCAAAAAATTTAAAAAAAAATGCCTTTAAAATTTCTAAATGTATGGTTCTAAAAAGACACAGAAATGCAATCTATTTTATTTATGAGGGTATTCTGGGGCAAAACGGCTAGAATTTGGTTGCTGGTCCAGCACAGGCAATGTCCCTCCTGGCTCCCGTCCACTGCCCGCGGGTACTAGGGTCCCTCCTGGCTCCCGTCCACTGCCCGCGGGTACTAGGGTCCACACAGAATAAACATCTGAGCAGCGGGGAGTCATGTCTAACGGCCTCTGCGAGGGGAAGGGCTGCGATGGTTGGGGAAGCCGTGGACAAGGGGATCAATTGAACACTGAGACCTCTGTTGGACTTTGTGGATTTTGTTTGTTCTTGGTTTTGTTTTGTTGTTGTTGTTGTTGTTGTTTAAGAAAGAGCCAGCGTAGAACAGGGTAGATGCACACTAAAGATTCTCCTGCCTTAGTCCCCAAATGCTGGTATTGTAGATAGGCATACAGCACTCTGTCTATCTTAGGAACTGAACTTTGAAGGATGGTATGACTGGGCTGTTGGCCAAGTTGGGGGGAACTGGCCAAAAACTAAAGCTGGAACCTTGAGGTTAAAGGTCAGAATAGAATCAAGAGATTCAGTAGCTAGGAGTGGCCAGTTCTGTAATGGACTAGGGAGATGAGAGGAGTGAGTTTGGGTTCTACCTTGGCTGTCATTGCAAGCAGTGGGGTACCACTGAGTTGGGAGCACAGAGTATGCGCTCAGGGGCTTGCTTTGCCGGTTGGTTTGGGCCTTGTCAGGGGAGTAGATGATTAAATCCTGCTTCTTCTTAATTCATGGTCACCTTTGGTGGGGGCAGTACGTGGGTGAATTAGGGAGGAAAGTGACCACTGGTCTGTGGTCAGGCAGCATTACAGGCTACAGCCTTACCTGACTGTAAAGATGCTACCGGGCTTGTGAGGTCATTCACCGAGTAGAAGAATTCTTGATGGAAACCTGAATAGCTAGAAATGCCAGCAGCCCCTGCTAACAATTACATTTTCTTGTTGGCTGTTTGTCCCCATACATTTGCAGAGATGGAGTTCTGATGCCTAAAGCCACTCACCTGTAATCGCAGGGGTGAGGAGCTGAGGCGGGAAGGCTCCTTAGGGCTTGCTGGCCAGCCAGTTTCGCTTAATTTCATGAGCTCAGTGAGAAGCCCCTGCTCAGAAAACAAGGTGGAGAGCCAGAAGGAAAGACACCTAACATGAGACCTCTGCGCATGCACATGGTAATTTACACGTGCATGTAAAGGTCTATACTTGTATTTCTTTGGGGTAAATGCTTGAAAAGTCTTAAGTCTGTGTGTATGTTAGTTTATTTAATTAGGAAAAACCTAAAGGGGAGGTTTCTCTTTTTAAAATCACAGACATTAATATTGAAGACACATAATAAAAGTCCCTCCCTCCTCTACTGTTAGAAAATTCTAGAAGGCCCTCAAAGCCCGAGTTCCACTCTAGGAAGCAGGCCTTTCTGTGCCACAAGAGGGAGCTCTTGAGCTAAGCCTGAATTCCTCTTTATTTTGCTAGTGTTTGTTTTGGGTTTTTGTTTTTTGTTTTTGTGTTGTTGAGCTGGGGTGTTATGTATCCCTGGCTGGACTGGAAGTAGTAGACAAGGCCAGCCTGAAACTCACAGGAGAGCCTCCTGCCTCTGCCTCCCAAGCGCTGCGATGAAAGGTGTGTCCCACCATGCCCTGCTTCCGCTGGGATTTACGTGTGTAGAGGGAAACTGGGAGCACGTCGTGTTTAAGTGTAGAGTTACTGTAAGGCTTTCAATATTGGAAGAGGTTCAGAATTTAGAAGTGATAATCTCAGGCCTCTCCCTCCACCCTGGGTCCTTCCATGTTTTCCTCTCCAGCTTTTTGTGGGGCAGGTTTAAACGCTACCCCGATTCGCCCGGCCCGGCCCGGCCTGGTTCCCGGTTCCTGTTACAGTGCTGCTCCGGGTGAAGTCTACGAAAGCCTTCTCTTTCCTCTCACCCACGTGGAATCCGACGCTGCCTTGAGCAGACGGAGGTGGGATTGCTGCAGAAAGCAGGCATAATTTTATCTTACTGTGTCCTGTTGGTCACAAGAGGTCAGCCCCTTGTTGGGGAGGCTGGAAAGAAGGTAGAAAATGGCTGACTCAGAGCCAAGCTGTCCTCTTAAGTTGCTCTTCAAAATCATGGATCACTTAATAATACAGAGAAAACACGAGGAATTCAACATAGAATTCACAAGGTGTGTGGTCATTAAGACGTGATGTATATATATCTTCCCCATGAGCCTTTGCTCCTCACTGCCTTCCAGAGGGTCCTTAACCTTTGTACTGAATCTGTTGTTTGCCATTCCAGTGTATTAAAAAGGAATATATATAATTTATATACATATATATGAATGACCAAATAAACACACGTATGTTCTCAAACATAGCGTCTTCTTCTTACAGTGGGCTGTATTGTGGTGCATGCTCTAAAAGAAATTATCAGTTGTGTCTGTTGTGAGTCGGGTTCTGGGGAAGCAGAGACTGCAGGTTAAGACGTAAGAAGGTTGTTAAGGAGATTCCAGGGTAATGCTTACGGAAGAGAAGAAAGCAGGATCGGGCAGTCATAAAGCCTAAGGAAGGCCTCTGCTGACCCCAGGGGAAGGCTAGGGTGACGTAGGTTACCCTTGAGGCTTGTCCCAAGCTGGGTGAGCGCCCGGTGGCTTCACACCTTAGCCTCGTGAGGGATAGGCAGGCTGGGGCTGTTCCCTCTGCAGATAGCTGTCATCCAGAAGCTCTCTGCTTACGAGGGACTGAGGCATCCCTGTGTCCTCCACAGGCCATGTGGGTGCGCTTCTGACTTCAAGATCATTTATATCAATTATCTGTAGCCTCTCAGGGTTTCCATCGTCTTGAAGTATGTTCCCTGTGTGTGGTGATGCACTTGTTAACGTACGTGTGTGATTTCAGGTGTGGAGGCCGCGGTGATGTCTGGTGCCTCTCCTCGGTGGCTCTCTACCCTCATTCTTTTGAGATGGGTCTCTCAGTGAAAGTGAGCCCCGAGGATCCACCCTCTCTGCCCCGCACCCACGGCTGGGTTACAAGCATGTGACGTGCCCATCTCCCTAGATCTGTGTCACTGTTAGAGTATGTTTCCCTGTTGAAAGACTCCCGAGTATTTGTGATTTTTCACTATTAGAAAAAGAGTAGCAGTTCAACAACCCCCCCCCACATACCCACAAGCACGCACTTGTGTGCTTTGTAGGGCGTGTCACTGTCAGAGTTCAGCTCTTCAGAATTTAGGGTATGAAATGGGGTCTTGTGGTTTCAGTTAGAATCTTGCTGATTGTATAGAAGATTGAGAATTTGCATGTGAACTTTGCGTTCCAGTCATTTGAACGTTTTGTTTGTTGTTTGTTTTTCCAGACAAGGTTCTTTTTTTTTTTTTTCTGTTGTAACTCCGGCTGTCCTGGAACTCACTCTGTAGACCAGGCTGGCCCCGAACTCACAGAGATCCGCCTGCCTGTCTCCTAGTGCTGGGATTAGTGGTGTGAGCCACCACTGCCTGCCTGGCTTGAATATTCTTTTTTAAAAAATCTTTTATGTAGGTGCTTGCAGAGGTGAGGAGGGCGGGAGCCTCTGGAGTTGGAGTTGCAGGTGGTTGTGAGCTGGCTGATGTGAGCACTGGGCTCTGTCCTCTGGAAGAGCAGGAAGCATTCTTAACCATGGAGTCTTCTCTGCAACCCATGTGGCTATTTCTGTGGGCGTCATTGACTTAGTAGTTTGGAGGAAATGTACGTATTGTGTGTGTAAGCTCCTCGGAGTCTATCCGAACACAAACATCTACCTTCACCAGGTTAGGGCTTGGTTGCTTGTTTTAAAAACAATGCCTTTTGTTGAAAAAGTCTTTAACCTGTAATGCACTAAAATTCACCAGTGCCCTTCTTTTGGGCATTGTTTCTCTGTATCTTATTTTTTCAGCTCTTCCTTGGGCGTGACTCGGGTAACATGCTCCCTGTGAAGGCCTTCCACACTGGCCATCAGTGACCGAGTGCAAGGGTGGGGCGTGGCTGCCCGTGCTTTGTCCCGCTACCGGCTGTTGCCCTGGCAACACGTGTCCAGCAGAACTGCTCCTGGTGGATGTGTCTGCCTGTCTGTCCCCACAACTCTGTCTAGATTTGTTGCTTATAGATTCCTTTGTCCGCTAGAACATTTCTTGCCCTGTTTTCTCGTGATGACTTCATTTTGTTATCACACTGTAGCTGATTATTTAAACCTCTGTTCCTAGAACTTGTTTGAAACGGTCCTGCCTGTGGCCCTGGGGTCTTCCAGGTACATTTCGGATTGTGTCCCATCCCGAGAAAATCTGCTGTTGATTGGGATCATGCGCTAAATTTGTAGATGAATCTGAGAATCGCTTGGGATACATAGTTCTGACCCTCTTCTTAGTGTCACACTTAGCTGTGGCATTCCTGAGGACATTTGGGCCAACTCAATTTCACAGTGACTGTTCTCGAACCCACATCTTTCCCGTGATGGGGTTTGTGTAAATATCTGCTTATATTCTACTCGAACAGTGCTAGAAGTTTTATATTGTGTTGCTGGGAGATGCATTTGCACTGGAAATAGAAGCCAAGACTTCACTTCGCCTTGCCCCCATACAGCTGGTCAGTTGGGGGGCTCCAGCTTCCAAGTTGATTTGCTTTGTTTGCCCTGTGGCTGTCAGCAATGCCAGACATTCTGTAGATGGCGATTGCGTGACTCCTGGTGGCACTGGCCTAGTTTGCCGACGTTTTACTGTTTTCCGTTGACTTCTGCGTGTTCCAGATCTGTAGCCACACTACGTTCTCGTGACTCAGGCCGCAAGAGTCTGTGTGAGGTAGCGCACATCATCACCGTTACAGTCTTTTTAGGGTCTTCTAGCTATTTCTGCATTATTCTCTGCTTTAAGAGGAATTTATCATAAACAGCCCCCACCAAAAAAAAAAACAAACAAACAGATTTTGAATGGCAGTGTGTTAATTTTCTGAAGACATTTATGTTTTAATCTTCTGGCCTGCTGAGTGCTGTGTGTTCATCTGCCTCATACATTCTGGATCTCTCAGTTAGAGCAGATTAGTCCCCAGATTTCTTTTTCAGTTGACATTCAAGGCAATTAAACAAACCTATTTCAGTATGCACGATGACGCCACACGTTTGTTCTGCGAAGACAGAATGCTATTCTGCGTTGAGCAGCACCTGGGAGAGTCACACAGCTAGCTTGCTTCCACGCGTTTCCCCACCGGACTGCTTAACATCATCGCTTGTGGACTGTTGGGTTGGGAAGTCTTTTCACGTGGGCTGCTTTGTCCCGTGAAGCTTTAAAGGAATTCCACGTGTGTGATTTCCTGTGTTTACAGCGGCGTCTTGAGACGCCGTGACTCTGCCCCACCTGCTCGGGCCCTGGCAGTGGTGTTTCTAAGTGAAATGTGAGGGCTGGCTTGTCATGGGCTTTCACAGACACTGATGGCTCTTGGCCAGCCTGTTCAGTCTTAGCTTTTTTTTTTCTTTCCTTGCATAAAACTGCCTATTTTTCACTTCAGATGGGGGTGTGAGGCAGTTCTGAGGTGTTTCTTTCTTGTTGCATGCGCACCATCTGTGGGCTCCTGGCATCTCAGACAGTTCCCCAGATTGTCAGAGGCACCGTTGGTCAGCTCCGAGTGACCAGGATGCTAGCCCAGGCCTGTCCCCTTTGTATCTAGCAGTGCCACTGATCTGCAGGACCGAGTATTGGTGCTGTGGGCTCAGTGCTTTTAAATTTTAATTAAACTCTGCAGAGTTCAGAGAATTTGCACGCGTCCGTGCGTTCAGTCACGGGAACAGACACGGGAACGTTACTGTGAACAAAAACTCCCTTTACGCAGGACTCGGTAGTTCTCTAGTGTCCATTTCCTGCTCAGAATCTCCACTCGGGGACACCTCTTACTCTAGTCTCGTGCCTTTAAAATCGCCTTTTACCTTAAAGTCATTGACGGCGGGAGTTTGAGGCGGGGTCTCGTGTAACGCAGGCCGGCCTGGAGCCTCCATGCAGTCAAGGGAGACTTTGAACATTCTGATCGTCCTGTCTCTGTGTCCCAAGTGCTGGAGGTGCATCCCACAATGCCTGGTGTTCTGCAGAGCTAGGGAGCCAACCCAGGGCTTTGTGCCACACCCTAGCCCTACAAAGTCCGTTTCAAGGCATTGTCTCAGTTACTCTTCTGTTGCTGTGGTGGAGCCCTATGACCAGTGCAGCTTACGGAAGAAAGCATTTAACTGGGGCTTAAAGTTTCAGAGGGTGAGTCCATCATGGTGGGAAGCATGGCGCAGGCAGGCTGGCTTGAGAGCTTACGTCCTGATCCAAAGGTTGCCAGAGAGAGGACTGGACCTGGCATGAACCTTCTGAAAGCCCATTGCCAGTGACACACCCACTCCAACAAGGCCACACCTACTCCAACAAAGCCACATCCACCCCAGCAGGCCACATCTACTCCACAAGGCCACACCCACTGGCAAGGCCACACCTCTTAATCCGTTTAAATAGTTCTACTAACTGGGGACGAAGTATTCAAATATAGGAGCCTGTGGAGGCCATCCTCACTGAAGCCACGTCGGGTTGAGTCTGTTGGATGCTTGTCACGTCTGTTTTACTGATTATTAGATGAGATGGGTTTAGAAAGGAAGACCACAGAGTGCAGTATCACATTGACATGAAGGGAGCACGCTGTCATCCGAGAATCACTAGTCGCGTGGCTCCTGTTGGCCAGTTTCCTGTAATTTCTTCCCCTCGTTTCTCCCTCTACCGTTGGAAGCAAGTCACCAAGGACAGTCACCTTGGTCGTGAAGTTTTAATTATCTTTCCTGTAGGTAACTGGAAACCATGCCTGATTTCAGGTATCTGTAGTATGGACTTCATGTTAAAGCCCTGAGTGCAAGAGTAAACAAGAATGTCCAAACGCGGGAACGTTTGGAAGCCGCGTCCACAGCAGCTTGCTTGCGCTTCGGTTTGTAGTTACGTCACCTGCTGTGCTGCTCTCCAGTGACTGGGGGATTGCTCAGACTCCCCTAGCGTAAGAAAGCCTCACATCTTTCTCTTACAGAGCGGGGACACTGCCTAGCCCCCATACCCACACGGAAGCTCGTCCAGTAACACCAAAATACACTGATAACTAATTTGATGGGAGTGTTTTCGAGCATAGAAATGTTCTTAGGATTCATGAGTTTTACCCTCTGTTCTCTACTTGTCTCTTCCCCCTAAAAGAAGTTGACCGTAGGGGTCCCCATGTCTGTAGCCAGCTCTCTTATCCTTGTGTTGCATGAGGGGTGACGGTCTCTTGTTTGGTTAATCTCTTAAGTCAGATGGCCTTTTTCACATTTACGAAAAAAGAATAAGAGACCATTACTTTAGCGTATAAGCAGAACATTCTGGAAGTGGTGTCTGTGGGTGATGTAGTTCTTGTCTCACCATGTGTTTTGGGGTACCGTCTCAGAGTTTGTGATGAGTTATGTGGGTGAACTTGCTAAGTCTTCTTCAAGACGGTGGAACCCAGTGTCTCCTCATGTTTGCATAACCATGACCTCGGAACTGTGCTTAGAGTTGCTTGGTTTTGAGCCAGTTTCGGGGTCCTGCACTGAGGGAAGAGTTGAAGAAATACATCCGAAGAGACTTGTGCTTGATTCATGGACACTTGGAAGGACAACTGAAAACAAGAGTCGTGTTTTTAATCAACTGCAGGGGAAATCCTTCCCTTGGCTTTCCGTTCCACTTTCAGTCAGTCAAAGGATCCCCTCGGCTCAGCGGGGATTCCCAGGCCGACTGTCAGAAGTGTGTGTAGCGTACAGGGTAGGAACGCACTGAGCTTCCTCTTAAGTGAGTGGGGTCTGTTCTCACATTACTCATTCTTACCATGGACTTGCAAAGTCTGAGCGTCAAAAACTTAGAGAAGATTGTTGTCTAATAGGTTAAAGGCCATTTATAAGGTCTTTGGATATGCATTGTATATAACCTTTATATTTTATCACACATACATAAAACTTTCTAATTTCTTTTTTATGTAGCAAGTAAAAGAAATAAAAAAACCCACAGATCTTTGAATGCAGGATCCCAGCTTATGCCTGCCCTCTCTCCTCTGTGCAGCGCCTTCATCGCCAGCTGTGTGGCTAAGGGGATAGGATGTGGGTTTGTTACCCTTGTTTGTGAATTTTATTTTATGTGTGAGAGTGTTTTGTCTGCAAGGATGTATGTGCACCACACGAGTGCCTGATGCCCAAGACGTCAGGAGAAGGTCCTGGACCCCTGGACCTGGAGTTACAGATGGTTGTGAACCACCGTGTGGGTGCTGGCAATTGAGCAGAGGTCCTCTGCAAGACCAGCCCGTGATTTTAGATGCTGAGCCATCTCTTGTTTTTACGGCTTAGTTTGTAAGGCCTGGACAGCATTCCAAACAGTCACTGTTGAGCCATTTAGGGGACTTTAACTGATGGGACATCTTCGACCTAGCTAACAATCTCAGTGTAAATTAGGTGACTCTGAAATCATGATACTATGATACTATGCAAGAAAGTTAAAAAACCCCGTGTGGAGCACCTTCCTTGTTCCTTGAGTTTGTGGTTTCTGAGGCTTGACACTCACTTTGATCCGTCACCCTAGCTTGTTCCCCTAGGAATGGGGTACCCCTCTCCCCACACGGTCACATAGGAGCACCCCCCCATTGTTCCTCCAGCTCTTCGCTGGAGGAAGCTCTGGGAAGAGCTGGGGGGAGGGGTATGAGGCTCACTTAAGACTCCAGTCTTTTCCATCCCGTATAAAACCCCAGGCCACCCACAAAAAAGGGATTTTCATGATTCACCGTCAAGCATGAATACATACAAAACCTCCTCCTAACTTAATGTATTGTTATTTTGGGGGCCACAGAGATTCAGCTTCAAAGAAGGATGCTTTAAAATTGTAAGCTGCCTTCTGCTTGCTTTCTCTAAAATTCGGCCTTCCCCATGGCATCTTTAGGAAGGTCACAAAGCCATACGACAACCTCTGTCAACACTGTTTTTCCTTGGCCTTTACTTCGCCACTGAAATGTGGAAGCAGCAGTCGTACAGCCGGCTGCTTGTTGCAAACTACAGGGGACTGCGGACAGCTCTCCCCGGAGTTGACTCCCACTAGCCAGTCACATCCAGTCGTCTGTTTACCAGTCAGCAGTCACCGCTTCGGGGTAGGGCAAGGCGCAGGGATGGCAAGGCCCGGAGATCTAGGGCTTGAGAGGATGGATGAAAGCCTACTACCTGATGAAAGGTAAGGGTTGCAGAGGCTGATGGGACATGCCAGGCCCCGGTGGACTCCCCAGGAGAGATCCTTCTGTGTTGGAGGCCAATGGAGGTCAGAGTCCCTGCTCTGAGGTCTGTGGAGCGTAAGTTCCTGCTTTGGGTTGGGTAGCAGTTGAGAAGGGAAACTCACTCAGTAAGAGCATGTGCTGTCATTTTAGACCTTTTGTAGTGCAAGGCTCCTGCAGGCGTCTCAAGACCCACTCTCAGGCGGACGGATGACTCGGCAGGAGTGTGCTTGCTCACTGTTCCAGAAGACAGGACTTAGGTTCCCAGCACCCGTGCCAGGTGGTTCACAACTGTCTGCAGCCCTAACCCCAGATGGATACAAACCTGGCTTCTATGGGTACTCGTAGCGATGAGCACATACCCACACGCGCACTCATAATTCAAAGTAATTGTTTTAAGTCATTTTTAAAAGAAACTCTATTCCTAGTAAGGACTTAGAGAAAGAAAGGTCTGCCTAGTCAGCACTGAACAGACTTCAAACAGGCGTAGTGGTGCACACTTTTAATCCCAGTACTTGGGAGGCAGAAGGCAGATGGATCTCTGTGAGGTCGAGGCCAGTGTGGGCTCCATAGTGAGTTCCAGGCCAGCCAGGGTCCATCTTCTATAGCCCGTCTCCATACTTAACTCTGATTGGAGCATCCTCCTGCACAGCTGCCTCGGCCCAGCCTCAACTCTAAACTCTGCGGTTGACGACTGACTGGGTCAGCTTGGCATACAGCAGAGTGAGCTATTCAGCAGCGATACCAGGCCACCTCGTAGAGTGTCACGGGGAGCCTGAGCTGGAGTCAAGCCAAGGGGTGACTGCTGGCTGTGTTTCCCCCGGGTGTTTCCGTGGCCTGGCTTTTGCAGTGTGTTCTGTCACCTTTTGTTATAACAACCACTGTCTTGTCAGCATGGCCATAAAATAACTCTCCATAATTACTTGTTACTGGACTGTAAGTTTTTAGATTTTTTTTTATGTGTGTAAATGTTTGTCTACATTTATGTATGCGCACCACATGTACGCCTAGTGCCCATGAAGTATAGGAAAGGGCGTCAGACTCTGGAGCTGCAGTTACAGACAGTTGTGAGCGGCCACGCGGTTGCCAGGAATTGAACCGCGGTCCTCTGCAAGAGCAACCAGTGCTCCTATTCACGGAGCCATCTCCCCAGTCTTGGGAGTAGGATTTTTGAAAGTATCCATTTCTCCTCTAAATTAGATGGGAACAGGACTTAGATTCTTTAACTTGTATTTTTTTATTAGAAATAACTCAAAGTCAGTCATTACTCCCATATCTTTTTCTTCCCAGGCCACCAGGCTGCACAAATGACCGACTCCAGTAGCTCAGAAAGACTGACTACCAAGTAAAGATGGAAGTCGCCTGCCAGCGGGGAAGCCAGCCAGGAGGTTTCCTAGGCAACCACTTAAGCAGTAATTAAAGATGGAGAACTCAAAGGTATGCACTTCAGAGTCTTAATCCTCAGATGCTGTGGTCGCCAAGCTGGGATCAGGGTGTGCGTTCCCTTCATTTAACATTAAGTAAACAAGGAGCACCCCAACATCTAATTAGAGGGTGCACTGCAGTCAGGATGTGCGTGCTGGACTTTCACTTTTATCTTTTTCACACTCTCCTTGAACAGAATATCGCGCGCGCGCGCGCACACACACACACACACACACACACACACACACACGTATTTTCATGCTGGTTTGAGAAGGCAGAAGTAAGGGCCTTGAGTGGCCTCTCCTGCCTGTGGGGAAGTGACGCTTATTAGTCATGCTTTCTGTGTGCGGGTCCTTGCTGAGGTGTTTGTTTTTTATGTAGTTTCTACTTGGTTGACCCAGCATTTTCCTTCCCCTGAAGCATGAGCACTTAACCTCCAGGCTTTAACTTGAACGTTTATTCAATTCCAGATAAAAGAAATACGTGCCTTTTCCTAATACGCCAGAGAAAAGGAAAGGCCTGCTAGTTCCGAGACAACTCATCCAGGTTTAGAAATAACAAATACTCGTAGAGGAGCAGAATATAAACCGTCCTGCGTGCCTGATCGTGGGTCACGTAACGTGGTTCTGCGTGGAGAAGGGGTGGTAGGCTAGGATGCTCCTCTGCTGGGGAAGGAGGGGGTCTTCCCCCACTCTGGGCTTCTGTGGACTTCGTGGGCACTTTGAGTGATAGCCACAATAGCTGAAAACTTTCAGATGTCACAGTTGTTCTCCATCTGCCACCAACAGCCTGGAGACGCTTCTGCCGTAGGGCGGTGGCAGATGAAGTCGCTTACAGTTCCCCTCCCCACATTCCTGGAGCTTCAGATGGAATTGTCACAGGACGGCTGGGGAGCCAGGCTCTGGAGTTTACTGTGGTTTGCCTCCTTTCCTGTGGCCAAAGTAAAAAAAAAATTAATTGCTGGATTTAAATTACGTATTTGAAATGTCAGGTTATACTTTATGAACTTAAATAATATTTTCAGAAAAGGAGGGATTCTGAATAAGGGAGTATCCTGGCTTATCTTGCTGTTGTTACCTCTGTTTGTTGGGGTGTCTGTGACTTGCATACGGAGGCGAGGGTCCTACTCAGGCCGTCAGGCTCGGCAGCAGGACTGTTAGCCCGTGGCCCGTCGCATGGGCCTGACTCATCATTTTCAGTGTCTACTTTTTGGTTTTCCTGTGAGATGAACATTGACTTTGTTTAATCAGTCACCACTCGGTCTCATTAGCCAGTCACGGTACCAGGCATTGGATACCAGGGTTTAAGACGTGTGTTGTGTTCCTTTTTTGAATGTCCTAACAAATCCTAAAAGAGGAGGTATAGAAAAGAGTACGAGCAGAGGCTTCTGTAGCACTTAGTAGGCACACTCCAGGCTCTCTGGGCAGTTCGTAGGCTGGTACGTGGTCTAACGAGGCACTTGCCACTTCCTCCTCTCTGCCCTCGAGTCAATTAACCAGAGAGGTGATGTGTTTGCCCTGGGTTATGAGTTGTGTGTGCCTGGTATTTCAGTGTATCAGGTGCAGGAACAGGGCTGTCAGAGAGCGTTCCAGCAGAGCAGGGGAGCTGTTGCGAAGACAGAAAACAGGTGTGAATTTTAATGGCAGCTTCAGAGGTCGACAGGTCTGTTCCTATCTGTGCCATGCAGATGCTGTTTTGAGTCTCCAGGGTTGAAGCGGTTACACTGGAGAAGGGGCAAGGTTACAAACAGCAGAACCCAGATCTCTGCCTCTTCAAAAAAGACACGATTCTCTACCTTTGTCAGGCCAGTGCTTGTTGGGTTTTTCTGTAGCAAAAGTGAAGGATCTGTAAGATAAAAAGCAGCACTTAGAATTAGTAGAACTGTTAATTTACTCATACCCGTTAAAAGGATACGGGTGACTCTGTGACCCCCGCCCCCCCCCACCCCCCCCCACCCTCCCCGCCCAGCGGTTTTAAGACGAACTTTATATTCCACAGACAATTCTCTTAGGAAGTTGTGCTACCCTCTTTGAATGCTCCTCTAGAGTTTGTGCTGCATGAAGGGAGAGGAAAGGCTGACTTGACGAGGCCTATCTGCAGGAGACAGCATATACGGTACGCCTGCTTCACGGGTAGACACCGCCTTCGGGAAGGTGGGACCGGATCTCGACATCAGCTCTCATCGCTCCCCGCCTTTGTGTCCTAGCCTGTCGTGGGGACAGGACCCGGGTGCACAGCCACACTGCTAGACACCGTGTCATTGAACCCCACTCACTTCTCCCATCCGTCGGCAGTGACGGGCTTGTTCCCGGCCCTGCCTAGACTTTATTGGACTTCGATTGCCCCGTATACCTCTCTGATAGATGGATTTCACCCCGTAATTGACTTTTTTGCCCCATCCGATTACCTGACTTACCGGGGTTTTTTTATGGTTCCTTTACCGGTGATCCAAACTATCCTGGATCCCGCAGCATCTGGTGCCTTTGCCCCGGGTCTTATATCCTCCGTGTCTAGACATGAGAATTTCCTCCTCCTCTCAATATTGAGTTGTCTTCACTGGTCTAATCTCTGCCGTAGACTCGTGAGGAGGCAAGTGCAGATCTGTTGGGAGATGGCCTGACAGTATGGCTCAGGCTGGCCTTGAACCTGAGATTTTGCTTCCTCTTACAGACATCTGGTGCCTAGTAGCAACTGTGTAGCAGTACGCTACAATCTTTTACCCTCAATTCAGGGATAGAGAAAGGAAAGATAGAAAGAAATCTTCACCACTTTTGCAAGTGGACTTGATATAGAAAGAGAGAAAGGTAGAAATCTTCACAGCCTCTTTTAGTTTGTCCTAAGCTTGGAGAGGACCAGCTGACAGTGAGTCAGACTAGCGTCTCAGCTCATGGTCTGTAAACTCAATCCCTCCAACCTTTATTCTGTAAGGAATTATCACACTAAAACGACAGCAACCCAACCAATGTACCACCAACACCTGCCCCAACTCAGATCTTTTATGCCCTAAGCCAAAAGTTCCCATCAACCCATGTGGCACCCAATCCCAAAAACAAGCTACAGGTGCCAGAACGACTGCACCTAACCAAATTATAGCCACCTGCATCAAGCATTCCAAACCCAACTCGTAAACAACTACACCACAGCTGGGGTGGGAACGCAAACCTAACACAAACCTAATGCATTTTGTATTTTTAAAGAAACCAAAATAACAAAAACTTTTTCCAAGTGTTCCTCTACCCAGATGTCTGTTTTTTAACAAAGTACAAGAAAACAATTGTGATTTTTGTTTTGTTGTTGCCGTGCTGGGCACAGAACCCAGAGTCTCTCTTAAGCTAGGCAAAAATTCTGCCACTGAACCACTGGCCACCTAAGGAGGCGGCGTTGAGGTCTGTCCTGGGGGTCCTGCTGGAAAACTGGGGTTGCTCACACGGCCAGCACCAAACCGCTGGCACTGTGCGATCTCACCTCAGTGCAGGGCTGGAAACCTCCCAGGCTGCCGGAGACAGGCCCCTGGGTGGGGCGGTCGGTGTTCCCAGTATGAGCAGGGGGAGGGTTCATCAGCAGTTTTCAGATTAAAAAAGTCTCTCGGACAGATCAGCCCCTGCCAGACATCTTTGTTTTTTACAGCGTCCAGGAAAGCAGTTCTGATAGTGGGTTAATAAGCTGTTAGGACTAGGAAGTGTGGATTGAGGGTGTCAGCTTTGATAGGTATCGTTTGGGACCGCTAGCTGCTCTGTGTCCAGAGGCCACGAGGCCCATGAGAAATGTCAGGACTCGTTGAAGCGTGCTGAAGCACGCCTGGCACCAGCAGAAGGAGTCTGCGCGTCTCGGCACGGTTGTGTCAAGGTGTCGCAGGTGATGAGGACTGTTGTCCCCCGCTTTGGTGTTGTGTTTTCCTGGCTTCTCCACTCTCGTGTTGGGGCTTCAGGGAAATCTACTATTATAAGCTCCAGAGACTTCCCTGCATCTCTACCTGGGCAGAAAGGCCATTGTCCAACTGTTCAAGAGCCAGATGTCAGAAGCCCTGAAGTTATATTTACAGAGACCCACAAGGAAAAAACAAAACAAACAAAAAAATACCACGGAGGAAAGGGAACTTCCACGCTTCCTTCCGTTAAGGAACTGAATGTTCGCGCCCCCTGCCCCCTGCCCCCCACCCGTATGTCCTCAGCTGAAGTCTTGCTTTACATGTGATAGTGGCTAGAGCTAAGGATTCTGGGAAGTGATACTGGCAAGTCATGTGGGTGGAGCACACCATCAGTATGCCAAGTGTGTGAAAATACACCCAGCCCTCACCGGGCACCAAGTCTGCACGCCCTTTGACCCTCATAATTCCAGTCTCTTGAAATAGGAGAAATAGCTGCTGCCATTTAACCCATCACACCGTGGGCGGGCTTGTTCACTTGTGTTTCGCACAGCAGCCCAGGCAGAAGCCTCCCGTCCTGTTTAAGGCGGCAGCTTATTGTCCGCTCCAGCCGATCGCTCTCCGAGTAGCGAAAAGTTGGGGGTTTGTTTTGCGACTTGCACCATCTAATGGATCGCCACTGGCCAGCTGGGATTCTTTCAGTTTAAATTAGTTAAACACAAGGAAGGCCGAGGGCATGGCTCGGTGGGTAAAGTGCTGTACTACGGGCAGGATGTCCTGAGTTCAATCCCTGGACCCCACATAAAGAGCTGCATGCAGTGGCTAGCACCTGTGATCCCAGCGGATCACGATGGGAGACGGGAGGTGGAAAAAGAAGGCCCAGAGGCTCTCTGGGCTGGCTAGTGTGGAGACTGTTGCACAGTGGAACAGAGAGCAGGAGAGACCCTGCCTCAGCAGAGTGAAGTCAAGAAATGGCTCCCTAAAGCTGTCCTTTGACCTCCACAGCGCACACGCGTGTGCACACATGCACACACACACACATGCACACACATGTGCCCCCCCATCACATAAATTCAAATTAAGTGCAGTTAAATTTAAGCCTCCTCAGTCCCGCTAGCCACTGTGAGGCTCAGCAGCCGGCGGCTGTCGTGTGCACAGGACAGGTGAGGAGTGTCCCATCGTTGCGAACGTTCTGTTAACAGCAGGGATCTAGATGGGTTCCAGTCGTATGTAAACATATACACACAGTTGGCGTAAACATTGTACGCACTGTTTTGCAGTTTGTTTTTTCACCCAACAGAGAAACTGTTAACTGAGTGTGATCCACATGCAGGATCATGCCAGGAAAAAAACCAGAAGGGGCGTGCAGTAGCAAATGCAAAAGTTGAGTACATCTGAGCTTTCCAGTTTCAGGTCTTACAAGTCACTGCACCGTCTCAGTGCTCACTCTAAATGCGCTGTCTGTAGACCGAGTCCACTCCGTTCTGGGCATATTCAGAATATGTTCGGAATGTGTGTTCAGGCTGACCCTGTGCAGACCCAGCCGTACACCCAAACATGCACAGTTCCCCTTGCTCCGCTGTGTCCAAAGTTGCTCCTTTGGTCTTCTCACTGGCCAGCCGCTGCTGTGTCCGTGCTGTTATTGATACATACGTTAAATGAGACGAAGCTAAGATGAACGAACTCGGCTGTACTGGCAGCCGGGGGTCCAGAGCAGTCCCCATGGCTGCGGGAGGCTCAGCTGGACACTGGTCACTTGCAGTGACATTTCCGTGGACGAAGGATGGAGCGTCATGAGTGACAAGGAGGGCAAACGGGCGTGCTGGACGCTTGCGGTGGTCTTCATACCCTTTCCCCCTGGGGGCGCCGGCCCCTTCCTCTAAAAGGCAGGCTTTCCTACTGTCTGGGGAATTGGCAATCCCCCGGAAGTTAGGAGAGAGAATTTGGTGTGTGATTTTGTTTGCTAGCTTGCTTGAGTGTCTTTCTTTCCCTCTGTTGAGATATCTCGTATAGCCCACGCTGGCCTTGAACCTCCTTTATGGCTGAGGACAACCTCGAGCTTCAGAGCTCTTCCCTTCCCTCCCAAGCACCAGAATTGCGTCACCTTGCCTCGACCTTTATGGGTCATTGTGGGTCAGACCCAGGCTTCAGTACAGACCCAGTAAGTGATCTGCCAACAGAGCTACATACCCAGCCCGGTCCTGACGGTTTCTCGGGTTAAATCACGCAGTCGTGTATCTGCGGTCAGAGATGACGGTCTGTGAGTCTGACTGTTGAGTTTAAGCTGGAAAGTGTGTTGACAGTAACTTACAAAACAGGGCGTGTTCACGCCCCGGTGTGCTCAGGAAGCTGGGACCTGCAGGGATTGGCCGGAGTGAGAATAGTTCCCTCTGAGGAAGGAAACAGGGAAGAGACATGTTTCTCTGTGTTGCCTTTCCTTCAAACACTCTGTAAACCTGTGGCTGTCACCCCAGCCTCCCGAGGCTGTCACCCCAGCCTCCCGAGGCTGTCCCGGTGCACAGTGGCCCGAGACTGGCACGGCTCTGCCTCTCAGAGTCATCGCAGCAGTCAGGGAAATGTAGGACTGTTTTTTCTTCGTATAATTCTAAGTGCATGTATGAGGAAAAGTATTAATACCATTCAACACCCCCCCAGCCCCGTGTAATCATTCTTAGCGCTTGTGGAAGAGCGCGCAGGAGATGCTGATTGAAACTCGAGATAATTAGAGCAGAAAGATGAGGGCGATGAGAGGTTATCCCAGGTCTGGGGCACCCCGCTTCAGCTGGGGCACCCCGCTTCAGCTTGTCTTTGAAGAACATGAACGCGGGTGTTAATTGCATTTGGGTTGAATAGTGATGAGGATCTCGTTCAGAGCCTACCGCCCACACCGCAGAGCCCGCCTGCCCTCTCCCCTCGCGCATCCATGGCTCCTAAGTGACGGGGAGCTGGGGCACAGCTGTCTCCCACCACTACCACATAGTTCAGCGCCCAGGAGACCGCACCCAGAGAAGGTGAAGAAGCACTTACATTTGAAATAACTCTTATATTTCAATAATTCTGCAGCATTCGCTTTTCCCCTAAAGCAAGTTGCTAGATCTGTCTTCCGGAAAGAAGACAGCAAAGACTTGTTGTGGGGAAGAGACACTGGGAATTGCTTAGCTTGTGCACCTGATTTAAGGGAGGCTTTCTCCACGCCAGAGTGACTTTCACAGCATGAGACTGCCTGGTAACGGGGGTCTGGTCACCGGGGGTGTGCACCCTTACACATCCTTGAGGGTGGCACGTTTTATGAGCAGCCTGCTGGCTGTTCCCTAGTGGACATCATACCTTCCTCTAACTCTTCTGTTCTGTTTCTGAGGTAGGGTCCCCTCTGTGGTGGGGAGAGGCAAATACGTTACGATGTGATCCCTTCTGGGGCATGCCTTTGGGGGCAGCTGTACCTTGTCTGTCCTTGTCTGCTCTGCCTGGAATGTGGACACCACTGTCCTAGGCTAGACCACAGTGTGAGAGCTATAGACAGGTTGAGCAGGCTGTCTGCCCTCGGTTCCTACAGACTAAGGGAGAAAAGCTGTCCGAGCTAACCAGACTTGGGCTTTCCTTCTCCCCCAGCCAAACCTGGTTCTTACATTGGTTCAGTTCGGTAGAGGTTCAGTTGGTCTTACTTAAAATGGCTAGTGATCTTGTAAACTTGGCATTCTCTTCCTCCTTCATTGCATTAGTAGGCTGAGGTGAAAGAAGAATTCGTAGAGGTGTCCAGCCCCCCCCCAGGCCGAGGCAGCACTCCGGTCCTCCGGCTGCGCCCCTGGAGCTGCACCCGGGCCGAGGCAGCACTCCGGTCCTCCGGCTGCGCCCCTGGAGCTGCACCCTCGCCTTGGCGTGGTGCTGTCTGATGGGGCCTGTGGCCCATGGTTTTGTAACTTTCACATTTGGCAGAGTCCCCAGTTTTGTGGATTTTTTTTTTTTTCTTTTAAAGAAAGACATTGGGTTTTTCAGAGAAATTCATCTGTGGCTTTATGAAAGTGACAAACAAGTTAACTGTTTTTAGTCAATAATTGTTATCAGAAAACCTCGTTCTTAATTTCAGAGAAACCCATGCCATTCCTGTCGTTTCCAGTGCTTGTCATTTAAGCGTTAATGACATTTCTGTGAAAGAGTGGTTTAAAGAGACTGTCTCGATCCTTCCGTTCTGTCTGTATCGAAGAGGTTTTCGAGACTCCAGAACATTCCGTGGCGACACAGAAATCAGGGGCCACTGACAAGAAGCTAGAAGATCTGTTTGGATTGTCGTGTTGGCGCAGCCTGTGCAGTCAGCATTTCTGTAAAATGTCGAGGGAGAACAGGCCTGACATGGCTGCCAGGGGGCAGGGCAGCTGGCAGCTGGTGCGTGGTGGGCAGGTGCGGCCCAGTGGTTCCGGAGCGTGCTGACAAGCAGTTGGCAGCAGAGCCTGCAGTGGAGGGGGCTCTTGATCTGCCACCAAGCTCCTTCTGGTGGTGCCAAGTGACCTCTCCGAGTTGTCCATTCCTGTCCTCTCTGAGGAGCTCAGACAGACAGACGGCTTAGCACAGCTGTCTCCCAGTGCAGCCTCTGGGTGTGGGCCCTGCTCAGTGTGCAGAGAAGACAGGTCCGCGGCCAGTGAGTTGGAAGTCCTGTGTTCTGTTCAGTATTTTAAAGCCGTGTGTGTGTGCGTGCCTGCGCTGGCTGGGGGTCAGGGAACAACTCTGGTTTCTTTCCTTCCACTCTTGTGTGGGTTCCAAGGACAGAACTCCAGTCACCAGGGTCACGAGTCAGTCGAGCGTCTGCACCCACTGAGCCTCCTGCCTGCTCGCTCACGTTGACTTTAAATGCTGTTCTGTAATACCGCTCCTGTAAATTCACCGTGCACACTTGGCACTTTGAAAGTCCACGTAAGCTGGGAAATTGATTTAACTCTGATCCAGTTTTTGAAACTTGCTCAAAAAAATGGTCATTGACTCTAAAAAATAAAGAAGCGTTCTGGGGATGGCACAAACCTGTAATGCCGTCGTCACTTGGAGGCCCTGGACGATGATAAAAAAAATGTTCTCTGTAAACAAAACAGTGGCAAAGCCCCTGACGTCCCTCAACTCTCCCTGCCTCATGGCTGTGATGGAATAGCCTGACAAATACAGCCTAACTTCCCTTGCTTGGCTTGGGGCTTGAGGAGAAGGAACCTCCAGCTTTAGGGAGCTGCTTGGCAGTGGAGCCCGGGCTTCTTGCTAGTATGTGGATGTCCCAGAGGGTCCCGAACTTCCCCAAACTGTTCATACCTAAACCACAGCAGGAACTGTTTTATGGGGTCTTCAGACAAGCAGTTAGCAGTGGTCTTGGACACGACTGTTCAGTATTGAGTTGCTGGGATGTAAGGCTTGAATCCAGCAACGTGGGGCTTGGGGTGTGTATGTTCGTTTTCTTTAGTAATCCATATTCTCAGTGTGCTTGGTGTTTATTTCATAAAGCAAAACTGACCCTTGAGAAGCTCTTTGAGACCATATCACCCCACCAGCTCATTTGCCAGTAGGAGGAACTACTTACACATAGGTTAAAGAAGCTACTTTGCAGAGTTCAGACATGGAAGGATTCTGGCCCTCAACTCTTACAGCGTTAGGTTGGCAGGTCCCGGGGTGGTTACTGGAGGGACTCCTGGAGTCCTGAGACTTTGTCAGGCTGTCTCCAGTGTGGGATAGGATAAGAACAGAAGTTCATGTTGGATTTCTCACCATATTTTGAGTCTGATAAGAGGAACAAGACGTGTCCTTGAGGCTGTGGGGAAGCAGGAATCACCCCCGACTCTTGGGAACAATCCCTTTGCACAGCTAAGAATGATTTCAAATAAGCTTCCATTGTAAGAGACGGTGCAGTGCAAAGTATGCGTGGCTCTGAAGCAGTGGAAGATTGACAGCCAGCCAGCCAGCACTGCAGCCGTTCCCAGGCTTCATAGGCAGTAGCTACCGGGAGCCTGTGCATCCTCATTGGCTGCAGGAAGTATCTGGTTGTCATAGTTACAATCTGAACCTGTTGACATCTGAAGGCTCTGAATTATTTTTGCTTTGATTAGGGTTTTCCTTCCTTTGTGGGGGTGTGAGCTAGCCCTTGCTTATTAACTCGCATGTGAAATTGAATCATTTGGTTTTGTAATATGTTCCTTTTCTGTTTTATTTATGGTTAGAGTATCACCTGACAGGATTTTTGTGTGTTCATCTTGGGCATTTTTTTCTTCAAGTTCTTATGAAACTATCTTCGGGTCAAAGACTCCATGTCTGACCTCATACCAGGTCTCCCCAGCAGCCCTGGAGAGGGAAGATACCTGAGTTTGTGTCTCTTGAGTGAGAAAGGTCCCTGTAGTGACAGACTCTGGGCACAGTTTCCCGAGTTTAGTGTCTGTGGTGGCCTTTCTCTCCCCCCCCCCGGTGGAGATCACAGGTGCAGGCGGAGGGGGCTGACTGCCGACTGTGACCCGGCTCCCTTTATCCTTTCTTCTGGAAATGGCACAGCTACAGTTGGAGTTCTTCTGTCAGTTGTGACCTGTAAGTGAGGCCTCTCGGTCTGTGGTGCCCACTGCATCTGTAGAGAGAACTTGGGTGTGTCCGCACTCCACAGCGTAGGCAGTAATCAGCAAGTGTTGCCTTTCAGAGCTCCAGGGGTGGCCATCTACCCGAGAGCCTCCATACCACCTTGGAGAACCTGCATCTCAATAAAAGGGTCCCAAGGCTGGATTGGGGCAGCATCCTTCAAGGGTCCCTAATTAGATGGGCAGGTCCAGGCATATGGTCAACAGTGTTTGTGTGTGTGTGTGTAGACCCAGAGCTAACCTACAAGCATGGTGCTTGGAAGCGTAGCCAGAAACCAACAGGAACTGGAAGTAGGACCAGGTTCTGAGGCAGGAAGCCGTCCGGGGCAAGCGACTGCACTGAGGCTGTGCAGATGCCGAATGGTCCTTTCTAAGACTGCCCCTGACAGACTTCAGAGGAGCAAGTACAGGAAGGGGCTGCCATTTAACTCTCTGATGATGAATGAAAACCAGAAGACACGGGTGGGGTTGGCGAGAGCCCAGAGCCGGACGCTTTGGAGCCTGAGATGCTTGCTGGTGCGGGACTGACTGGGGCCAGTGATTTGCAAGTTGTCTTAGAGATGCTGTCTAGAATCTCTCATTCACTGTAGCGGGTTTCACGTATGATGTACCATTAACAAGGGGAGGCCGATAGACACGGCAGACTGAAAAGACCTAGAGAGAATAAAGAGCAGTCCAGACGGCTAGTAGGCGTGTCAGAGCGGGTCCTTCCAGTCATGGCCCACATCTGAAACAGCACTCGAAACGTGCAGGACAAGGCAAGAGGGTTCTGAACTTAGGGCCGGCCTGGGCTACACTAGAAGGCTGTGCACAAGCACACCAGTCTTTCTGGCCAGCCACCACTCTGTACCACACTGTGGCCATCTCCTAGTGGGTGACCTCTGCTCTGAATTTGTGCTGATGGAATTGTTCATTAAGTCACTTGAGAGAACCCTGGGTCCAATGTCCACCACATCGCCAGGCTGGACATCCATTTTCTGTGTAAAGTGACCGAGGGTCTGTCCACCCTTCTCTGCTACCTTGTATTTCCATAGAGTGGATAGTATCTGCTGTGGATTGTTTGCTCTTGAAAAAAACATGTTTGTGCTTAGAAACGGTTATAGCCCAGGCTGGCTCAGCTATGAAGTCCTCTTGCCCTCGGCTGTCCGAGGGCTGGAATTACAGGTGTACACCAACCTACTGACTCTGTTTGTGTTTAGACAGAGACTTAATCTGTGGCCCAGGCCCAGTGAAACTTTTATCTAGCCCACATGAAGTTTGCTCTTAAATTTAGGGCAGTCTTCCTGCTCTAGCCTCTCAAGTGCTGTGCCTATAGGCACGAGCCACTACACTAGGCTAACCAATTCTGGCTTCTGAGACGGGCTCTCACTGAGGTAGCTCTGGTTGGCTTGGATCTCATTATGTAGATCAGGCTGACCTCAGACTCACAGAGATCTGCCTGCCCCCGCCTCCAGTCAGCTAACAAATGGAAACAACTCAGTGGTCCTGATTCCCCCTCCGGGTGGGACCCAGTCATACTAACAGCACTGGGTTCCATTAAATTCTGATAGAATTGCTTTAAAAATCAGCATAGTCCAGGTGTTGTGGCTCACACCGTCAATCCCAGCACTGGAGTGGCAGGGCAGAAGATCTCTGTGAGTTCAAGGCCAGCTTGGTCTACTTAGCGAGTTCCAAGACAGCTAGGACAATATAGAGAGACCCTGTCTCAGAACAGCAAAACAAAACAGAGCACAGTTACCACCACGTAACTTAAAAGGCATCACTTGCTCTGTGACTGGTTCACTTTGTCGCACATCATGCAGTGAAGGTCACGAATCACCAAAACTAAGGCACTGGTTAAGCACCAGTGTTTCCTCGATTCAGTTTGCCACAGAAACAGCTAGGTAGGACAGCGAGGACAAGCTCTGCGGTGTTGGTTACGAACTAGTCAGCACTAAGGACTGTTGGATGTGAGCTTCCTGGAGCAGCTATAGCTTGGAAACACGGGACACCCACTGGGAGCTAGCTTGTGGCGCTTGAAATCCACGTAGATGCTAAGGAATGCCATGACCAGGAACAGAGACATTGCAAGAAGCTCCCCGTGAGGTGGACACATCTTGACTCAAGTGAGGACATGGGTGTGCTTGGTGTGTGTGTGTATGAAAGAGAGAGAGGAGAGATAAAGAAGATAAAGAGATAAAGAAGACCCTGTGTCGACAGTTTCTGCTCTCGGCACGAGGCTGAGATCCAGTCACAGCCTAGAGCCTTGAAGTTCTATAAGCTTTGTACTTGGCCTGGACCTTGGACCCAGAAGTTGGTTGTGTGCAATTTGTAGGCAATCAAACAATAAAATGATTCTTTGGTAGCTCAACAAAGTTGCAAAATAGGCTTGTCAAGGGCCATTCTTTGTACACTGAGTCTTTTCCAGGTTTGCTTAAAACTTAGAAGCCGCTTTTAGCCAGGGACACCGTCCTCCGGGGGAGGTCTGCCTGGATAAGCTGAGCCGGTGTTGGGAGACAGCAGCTTCAGTTGGTGTAACTAGATTCCTAGTTGGTAGTGAGGTGAGCAGTCGCTAGCCTGTGATTGTAGCCGGTGGTGAGCCGACCGTGCCGGAGAAGAGGCGAAGTGTGAACCCCGAGTCTTCTCGTTCAGTTTCTTGGGGGCTGAGAATCTGGTCTGTTGTGTTGTGTCCCCTTGCGTTCGATGTGTTCCGGAAGTGTCCCTCTCAAATCTCTCCTCCCTGTCCCTTCTTGTTCGGGCCAGCAGATGGCGCCGTGCCGTCTCCTCTCTGCCTGCCAGCTCTGCCTTTTTTAGTCCATTCCTGTTCTGCACCACACACACTTGCAAATGTTTGTCGCCGGGATCGGTGCTGTTAAAAGTCCCACCGTGACAAGCTGTCTTGTCAAAGGGACAAGAAGGGAGGGAGGAAGCAGGTTTTCGTTGCTCCAGGCTTCATTACAACTGTCTCGCTTTCTCTGTTAACACATCCGCGAGGGAAGCAGAGCCAGTTATGACGTCAGGTTCACATGTCCGTTTCCGTCCATGCTGTTCGGGTGTGGAAGGCTCCTCTTTGCAACGATAGGTAACTGAGTACCTTCTGTTCGTTTCCTTTTTTGTTTTAATACGAAGGTATTTCCTGTATGACGGTATTACGTATGCTGTGCGAGGTACAGGCAAACAGATTCCATTCGTTTGTGTGTAGATACTCTACAGACTGTGCCAAATCCCACTCTCCCCCTCTTTCCTGCCCTTACTCAGTGAGTATTTATTGAATGCCTCCAGGTGAGTGTCCAATAGAAAGAAATGCTTGTGCTTGTTGTCAGGAACCCAGGTTCCCGAGAGTCACCCACTGACCTGCTCTCCGTACCAGGGCCAGCCTGCTGCTTTTGTGCTGTGCTGTGCGGTGGCCTCTCGCCTGTCCACAGTAGGGTTGCAGCTGAGCGCCATCCCCATCTTAATTACCCCTCCTCCCGCTCCACCCATCTCCAAACAGTGATCCTAGCACACACCTGCAGTCTCCGTACTCGGAGGCGGAGGCAGGAGGGTCAGGAGTTAAAGGCCCTGCCTAGCCACACAGAGACGTGGGGGTCCAGCCTGGACTACACCAGACCCTTCCTCACAAAAACGGACAAGAGAAACACGAATTCCATCTCGGAGCATTTCTAGCCTTTCTAGATCTTTCTGTGGATGTACCATCGCCCTGTACCATGTGTGTGTACATGTTACAGTCGATAAACTGGACGCCTCTTGGTCCCCACCAAGGTTCAGCAGAGAGCCTTGGATTAAAACACTTGCCATTAAGTGATTGATTGAACAGCTACTGAATTTATTCCTAAGGGTGTTGGCTCTGAAGTGGGTCAGACCTGGGTTTGAATCCCAGCCCTGCTGCTGGCTACATGTGTGATTCTGGCCACAGATAGACCTCGCTGAGTTCGTATAATCTGGAAAATGGAAATGATAATGACTATGTTAAAAGAAATTCTGGAAGGAGTGATTGGTAATAACTTTACCAAGTGTTCAAAAAACAAAACGAAACGAAACTGCCCAGGGCATAGTGTGTTTTCAGTAAATCATGGTGTGTCTAGGTGTGTGCGGGTGTGTGTGCGCGCGCGTGTGGATGTATGTGTGTGGGTGTGTGTGTATGCAGGCACACACAGTCTCACACACAAACACATATGTACACATACACTCACACGTGCACTCGTATACACATACTCGAGCGTGCACACGCACACTCACAGCATGTGTGTGAGGTCATAATCACTAAGAAAAACCTGTAACTACAGGAGCCCTGAGCTTGCGCTTCTTGGAGAAGAAATAGAGTCATTTGGAAACTGTGTCTTCAGAAACCACCTAACTTTCCGGTCAGACACTGAACGTTATCGGGAGCCTGACGACTGGTCTGTGCAGGGCTTCTGCAGCTAGCCGCTGGCACAGACCCGCCGTGGCCCCTTCTCTCTGTTCTCAGTGTGGCAGCTGCCCCAGGGATGTTTGAAATGAGGAAGTAATTTGGCAGTAACTTTAACAGGTGCTCAGCGTCAGTAGTTGGTAGCATTGTGATGGTGTCTTTCCTGCGTATGTAGAGAAGGGGAACATAACCTTGAAACCATCCCTAAAGGTAGTAAGAAGAAGCCTTTCTTCTCCTGGTCTCTGCATGCCCACAGTGGCTCCAGTACACTGGTGCCTAAGGAGAAAAGATGGCGTCGCTGGTGTCCAGCACCCAGATGGTGACAGGTCAGAGGTCAGGCCTGCCCAGAGACAGGCTTGCTGTGACTTCCTGACAGGGCAGCTGAACTTCAGGAATTCTGCACGGAGAAGCTCCACAGGCAGCATTTGTGGGTTTTCTTCAGTCATTCTTGCTGACGCCCCATCAGTCTAAGCCCAGTCACTACCTGTGTTTGGCCGGAGTCTGCGGGTGTGACGCCCTACCGTGTAGTTCCAAAGGCACTCTGAAATGAGAGCACTCCTCCAGCGTACCATAGTAACTCGCCGAGTATTTTTATGAATTAAAGTTTTCAATATGGACTGGCTCATATCTCTTCCCTGATAGAGCTATTTGTAAAAAGGTTGATTTTTACTATTTTTACTGGCGTGGGATGTGGTGAGCCCACGGGTGCTTGTGGAGGCTAGAGGTGCTAGACTCCCCTGCAGTTGGACATGTGGTTCTGACCACCCCGTGTGGTTACCCAGACCTTGTATGGCTGCTTGTAAAGGTTACAGTCAGATGATATTTTTACTGTTTATACATGTGTGCAGAGATGAGGTGATAACCCTAGTGTAGTTGTGCACCTACTGTGGCGGCTCGCCAAGGAAGGCAAAGACACATTTTTATATGTGGAAACTGCCAGGCCTCAGCAGAGGGAACCACGTCATGGCAAGCACCGTACTGGACAGCGGAACCCTGAGCGTCTGAGCGCAGGTGTTTTATGGAGTCAGAACTCCTCAGGTGCAGACAGTAAGCAATCAAAGGTCCCCACAGAGGCCAGCACCTGCCGACAATACAAAATACCTGCAGCCTGTGCAGCCCTTTTTTCCCAACAGTGCACAAAAACAATTAAACACAACTTAAAAATAAACTTGAGCGATACCTTAGCTGTTCTTTTCTGGTAGTCCTCAACAATCCATGCACGCCCAAATATAACTTAAAAAGTTTTAAAATTTTGGGAACAGGATTTTTCTGCATTTCAGCCTTGTCTTTTGTGGCCGCTCAAGGAGTCCGAGTTGGTTTTTGCCCCTTGTCTTGCTTAGATGGTAAATGCCAGGTCAAACATCCCCTTCACTTCAGCCTCCCTAGGCACCTAAGTTTAGGCTTAGACGTCAAAACCCAACAGATGGATTGAAGGAAGTCCAAAGAGGGGGAGTGGAGGCATGCGAGTTTCATAACGCAAGCATGTTTCTGTTTACCGATTTTATTCGTCTTCACCAATATAGTTAAGGATCCACCAACAGACCTCATACTTGGTGGAGAAGAGGGGTTGGCAAAGGAAAGAGGGATTCATCTTGTTTTCCTAATGTAGGGATTTTTAGAGCAGTTTTTGTTGTGTATATTAGGAATTCAGACATCCTGGGTAACCACTAGGCATTTTCAGTTTGATCTAAGTGAGCCCTGGATTTCATCTCCGCCCTTCTGACGCAGACGATGACCGTGGCTCAGGGGGTCTGACCCGGAGCTGACGAATCTGTGCTTGAACTAAGTGCTCTGTTAACCAAACCACGGAAACTGGGTGTTGAGCTCTCAGTTTCCAATACCTGCTTCACCTCGGGTGATTCCAAACTGCTCTCTTGTCTGAAGGGAATCCCTGTGGGTCTTTGCTCCAAAGCAGCCTTTCTTTCATCTGAACAGTTAAGATTTACCTGCCAGGTCTCCAGCCGCCAACGTACAGGCCAGCGTTTGGGAAACACCGAGGGAAGTTTTCAGACTTCTCAGGCAGTGAACCCTGTTAGCCACGACCTTGCAGGAAAGTCTGCTTCTGAAACCTATAGTGTAGGTTTGGTTTTGTTTCCCTTCGCAATGTTCATAACAGGCTCAGAACAATTAGAGAAGGAGAGATTATTTTGTGATGCAGAGGCTGAACCCAGCGTCTCCTGCATGCTGGCCAGTGGTCCTCAAGTCCAGAACCATGAACCAGGTGTTGCTAACCGTGTAATAGCTGTGTTCTCTCCCACCTGCCTCTGTATTGAGCAGAGCTGCACACTCTGCTTTTCACGTGCAGCATTTTGAAAACCTTCCTCACAGATAGTTATCTGGAAATAGTAACAGGCTTTGTTTGTTTCACCTACTATGCCCAGGGTGGTTTTTGCCTTTTGGTTTCCAGTCCAGTCAGTCTACGGTGTAGAGAGTGCTTGTTTTCAAGCTGTAAGCCTGACACTAAACAGAGGAAGGAGTTGCTGGCACCCCTTTCCACACCTAGGCACACAGGAAATGTCTCATTCTTAGAATAAATAAATATTTGGCCCTTATCAGATAGGCTGCTATCCCAAAGGTCTTTAACAGTTTGGGGTTGACTTGCAGATGCTCCTGGGCCTTGCCTGGCATCACCTGGGAGCCCACCCTCAGACATGGCTTGGCGTTTGTATACTTCCCGTAAGTTCAGGAGAGTAGTCCATGCAAACAGGTGAACAGAGCCTCACGGTGTTTTCAGATACTTAGCTGGGCTAGATGTGGTCATTTAGGCCTGTAATCCCAGCACCTGGAAAGCTGAGCAAGAAGGCTTGCCACCGATTTGAAACCAGTTTGAGCTACATAATGAGTTCCAGGCCACTCTGAGGGACAGAATGAGACCCTGTCCTCAAAACAGAACATCTACAAAACATACCTCAACGACATGTCACGGTCAGCAAGGGTTCCTCTGTATGCGCCTGGCCAGGAGAGCAGCCTCCTGGACGGAGAGGGTAGGTCGACTGACACCCTCACGTTAGCCTCTGCTTTTGGAAAGCTTGCACATCAGTCAGTGCAGGATTTTTTTTTAACTACAGCTTTAAAATACTAAATACATTTGGACAGTAGAAACCGTTATCTTGCTACCTTGGGAGCAGACACTTTCTGGGCATCGTTTAAAAACCAGTCTCTGTTGACTAGACGCCTGATTGGTACAGGGATGAAGTTGGGACAGGTAGATAATACAGGAGAGAAAAATAACCACAGTTTTGTTTGGAGAGTGAGTTCGTATACAAACAAAAAATAGCCCAGTGCTCTCTTTTCTTTATGCGCGTTGATGTTGTGTCTGCATGTACATCTGTGTAACGGTGTTGGATCCCCTGGAACTAAAGTCACAGACAGTTCTGAACTGCCATACGGCTGGTAGGACTTGAACCTGGGTCCTCTGGAAGAGCAGCCAGTGCTGTTAACTGCTGAGCTGTCTCTCCAGCCCCAAGCTACATACTTTTGGCTGGAAAGTCAGGAAAAGCCTCCTGAAAGAAGAGGTAAAGAGGCCTTCGTGGACTCAAGGATCCAGGTGTGGGAATGGATATTAGGGAGAAAAGATGGCACCCTAAGGCTTGGTACCTTTGGAGAGAGGATGATCTCATGGGAAAACAGTGTAGGTCTCGTACATTACCAACCAGTTACTGTCTCTGTTAATACATCGGTCGTATGTGTCAAAGACAGAATCCATTACTAATAATCTCTCTCCATTACCTGCTTGGACACACCTAGAGTCTTTCACCCAACTGATTTTTTTCTGGTTCAGACGTAGACCTTTTGAGAGATAACCGTGCCCAACCTTGGCTGCCCCTTTGATTCTCACATGCGTCATAAGTTTGCCCCAAACTCGGCCTCCAAGAATTAAATAGCCTTCCATGTATTCACTCATTCATCTGTTTGCCCGTGTGAACAGCCGTGAGTGCCTACTTGTGTGTTAGATCCTGGAGAGCTCCAGGCGCTCGCCAGGGAACAAGTTAGAGCTGGACAGGTGAATCGCATGCCTGGAAACCACCTCGTGTTCTTATCACTAAAGTGTATTTGAAGATAACGACACAGCTCCTCCTGCAGTCAATAACCGCAAAGCCCTTTCAGAAACGTGGACACGGTTACCGTGACAGGATCAAAGCTTTGGCTAGAGTGAGAGGTGGGCACAGCCTTGGGACCTTCTCAGCCCTCCAAAACCGCATGGCTCTTGGAAGCCGTGGGGGTGGTCTTGTCCTGTTTGTACTTCAAGGAAGAGAAAGCTCTGGTAGTAACAATGCATGGAGGAAGGTTGCTCACTGCACTGGGCAAATTAATTAGGTTACAATTAATAACCTATAATTGCTATAATTGGGAAAGGGCTCTTGTTACAGGTGTGTCTTACTGAGGGCAGGATGGTGGGGCCCGCAGGGGAGTGGAGCCCGGTACTGGGCCGATGTCCCGAGGCGAGTCATACCCTCTGTTTGCTTGTGTACAAGAGTCATGTTGATGGTGATAGTGACCCATCTCAAAGAGAAGGTCAAGTTACGTCAGCACATACAAGAAGGTTTGAATTCTGAGAGAGAGAGAGAGAGAGAGAGAGAGAGAGGGCACACATATGTAGCAAAATTAGCTACTATTTCTGTCTGTGTTTGCCTGCTTATCTGTGTTTGAGTGGACGGGAAGCCAGATCACACGAGAAGGGTTAGTTCCGTCTCTCCCCCTCCCCACACTGCCTCCTGGACTCCAGAGTTGTTTGCTTTGTAAGGCTGTAACATCGGTTTTTTTAATATGTGTCCTTGAAAAAATCCTGATTAAGTAGTTCTGGGCAGCGCTCTAATGCTGGAAAATAATCAGGCCTCCCACACATACCTGCTCAGCCAAGAATTTGTTTGCCCCAGAAACCGTGGGTGGGCGGAATGGAAGGGAGCTCACGCCCAGGCCCATGTGAACTTTCTGTTCTGGCCAGAAGCTGCCCTGCTGTCACCCTTCCTGGGCTCCTGGCTGCCTGCTGTCTCCCTGTTTGTTTTCTTTTGATATGGCTCTGGGACTCGAACCCAGAGCCCTTGCTTACAGGATGAGTGCATTAATCTCTAAGATACATCCTAATCTGTGGTTAGGTTTTTCCATTCTCAGCTCCAGACAAAGGTTTTTATTCTGTGCTTCCTGACACTCACCAGAATTCTGTTTATTTTGCAGAGCTTGGCCTCTGTCTGGATCTGGGTGTTGGTCTTATGCAATTTCTGCCAAACCCATGTGGGCTGCTACAGCGGTACCACCGCGGTTTGCAACAGGTACCTCCTGGTTCTGTGGCCCCAGAGTCTGTGGCCGGGCTCCCGAGCAGCTCTGGAATTTTAGTCGTTCAGCCAGGAAAAGCTGCTTCTTGCCTTTGCCCAGAGGCATCACGGTCCTTGGCTGTGGCCAGAGCCTTCCGCCCACTCGCCCTTCGGTCTGACCCGGGAGTCTCTGGAGTGTTCAGTCACTGGCTCCCATGCCCACGTCCTGTTGGATCCTGTTGTCTTGGTCCAGTCCTCTGAAGAGCAGTGTGGTCAGCCTCCCTTGTGCGCAGCTCTGAGGCCTGGGTTAGAAGAGGGCCCTGCCGGCCTCCACGCCGGGGACAGAACTGAGCGTCAGGTAGTATTAACCACCTCTGGAACATGATTCGCCACCTCCCCGCTGGCTTCCATCTTCCCCAGAGGCGTGTGTGAACACGGGCAGTCGGTCGATTGGTGTTCGGCGCTTTGCCTTAGAGTTAGAAGCAGGAGGGGCTCTTACCCAGAGGCAGCGCTTCCTGCGGCAGAGTGAGGGATTGGGAAGCTAGCGTTCCCTTTAAGTTTTATCACTTTTATTTCTGGGCTAGTTTGTTCAAATGTAAGGGAGAATGGGACACACTTGTGCACACGCATGCACACGCACGCTAGGTCCTCTGTGCAGACAGCTTCTGATGGAGAGCATCTCCAGACATCCTGTTCACGTTTGGTCACTTTTTACCCTTTTCCATTATACGAGAGCAGCATTTTTTTCTCTAAAAAGAAAAAAAAGATTTGCTGAATTTAAATTTTGACTCCAAATTGACGAGTAAGGAAATGTCTGCTGATTGCTAAAGTATACAACCTGAAGCTATTTTAAGAAAGAGGTCCAGTGGCTAAGCCCTTCATGGCCTCCTCCTAACCTGTACCGCTCAGGGAGAAAGCCTACCACACTCTAGAGTAAGGGAGAGGGTGCTGGAGGTTCAGTGCAAATGTCCACCACCCGCCGGGTGGAGGCTGGGGCTTTTCTGTTAGGCACTACCCAGACACTAATCTGGGTTGGCCACTCTGCCCCCAAGGGCAGCAATCTGAAGGAGAAAGGGGAGTACTTAGAGGATCCAGGCCACCTAGAAGGTGAGCACCCACCAGTGGGAGGCCACTGCAGGGAGGAGGCGGTAGGGGCGTAGGGGTGTGCTGGTGCTGATGTGGCCAGCAGGGCTCTGTGGTGTCAGGTGTGTGGCACGGCGTGCTTGGGGGCAGGGATGCCAGCGAGAGTTACAGAAATTCTTAGCAATTACCGTTCTTGGCAGAGGCACTGCGGTTCCCAGATTCCTTACTTAATGGGACGTTGCAAAGTCCTGTATCAAACTTAAAAGTCCTAAGTGAGAACGGGCCTTCATAGAAGTGGCCATTGGTAGCCTATCAAAGCCAATCGGCTGTAGTGTCAGATCTTCAGAGAACAAATGGCAAAATGAAGTTTCCCTCTCCGCACTAATTAGTAACGTTGGGGTAAAGGCTTCTCTTAAATCGGAAAGTTTGAAGATGGCTGTGCGAAGTGTTGCAGGTCTGTTCTGGGTGGACACCCCTGGGTGCGCGTTAATGGCAGACTTGTTCTAACTCGAGGGGAATGCTATCGGCACATTTTCTGCAGGATTCCCTGCAACGACCAACGGTTGTTTCGCTATTTGGACTATGAGAGATTGTGCTCTTGGTTAGAAGCTAGTCATCAGGACTGTTTCTAAAGAGTCGGCTATGCCGTAGGCTGTAAGCCCACGGACAGTGATACCTTCCCTCAGGAACTCCGTGTCGGTCCATGCAGAGTTCAGTCCATTTCACCAGCTTCCTCCCAGCACCACACGCTCTGCCTGCACCTGGTAACTCCGCATCACCTCTCTCCACGTTCTCTTTCCTCATTTGGAGTCTCTGGCTTCACTGAGGCTACGGGGAGAGCTAGCTCACGGTTTTGCCTTCCAAGACCTGGTCTGGGTGCTTGCATCTTCAGGAGAGATGGGAGCAGCCCGGACGCGCTGCCTGAGCCGAGCCCAGTGAGGTTGTCTGCTCTGCTTTGAGGCAGGGAGCAGGGAACAGAAGGGGGTGGGGTGAAGCCCAGAGTTCCAGTCTGAGGCCGGCCGGGAACTGGAAACGCATTTTAGGCATAGTGCCTATGACGCACAGGGTTGTGAAACTGCCTTTGGGAGGGATCCACAGTCTGGCCTGTTTGTGGTGACGCGGGAGAGGCGGCAGAGAGTGGGCCGTCCTCAGAAAGGGAGGTGTCTTCCTTTAAAGTTTTTGTTCATATTGTGCCCCAGTGCCTCTCCTCCTCCCTGTACTTGCTTTACACTGCAAGAGCCACATGGACCGAGTCTATTCTGTTATGAGCCCTCAGATTAACACCTAGCCTGTTTCTTTGCCATTATCTGTTACCTTTCAGTCACCTGAGGGTTTTATAGTGGCTCTTTCTCAAAAACTTGCTGAGGATCCCTAACTAAAGAAATTACTTTGAAAAAAATTTTTTCAAACAGTATTTTCTGGCCATATTTTCTCTTCCCAGCCAGCTCCACACTTCCGCTTTCTCGCTCTTTAAAAAGCAAACAAAAATAACACAACACACAAACACACACACCAAACCCAGAAACCAAAACCTACACGCAAAAGGCTAAGCGTGGTGGTGCAAGCCTTTTTAACCCCAGAACTTAGGAGACAGAGGCAGGAGCGTCTCTGTGTTAGAGACCATCCTGGTCTGTGACTTTGAGGCCAGCCTAGCCTACATAGAGAGTTCCAGAAAGCCAGGACTACATAGAGAGATCATATCTCTCACATATGTATGTATGTGTGATATATATATATCAGACACACATACATACATATGTGCATACTCATATATACATATACATGCATGCATGTCTATGTACAAACACCAGCAAAGGATAAATAAGACAAAAAAATGCTCAAAGCAATTTGAAATGAAAAATCTACAAAAATGCCATTGAGTTCCCTTTGCACTGGCCTTTGCTGCTGCTCTGCGGACTCGAGGGCGCCCTTGAAGTGTGGTTAACATACCCAGAGACGCAACTGAAGAACACCGACTGTTTCTTTGCATGTGGACCTCAGGTGCAGAGAGCGTCTTGGTTAGGGGTGGGAGCTGCGTCCACTTCCTCCTCTGGCCGGGACCCGCGTGCAGGCCCTGTGAGTCTACGGGAACGTTACCTATGTTACCTTTTAAAGAAAGTGTTGGTTGTGTGTAAGTCAGAGGACAGCTTTCAGGAGTTGGTCCTCTTCTCCCTGGCGCACACACCTTTACCAGCTGAGACGCCTTGCCAGCACAGTTGCTCCTTAGAAGCAAACTAAGAAGGAAGTGGATGCTGTGAACTGTTGAAGATGACCAGGATGTGAGCTAAAGTAGTTCTGAGATAAAATGTCGAACATCATAATACGTCGTTTGCACATGGCCCCTGATCCCAGTGCGTGCTCTCAAAGGCCTCAGCAGCTTTGTACATAGAACTCTGCCACAGGGGCCGGGCGGCATCCTGGGGATCACCGGAAGAGCTTTGCTGGTCTCCACAGGCTCTGAGAGGAGCTGGGTGAATGTGAGTTCTGAGGTCACGTATCGACTGCTTCACTTTCGTCCGTTGCCAGCGCAGGCCAGCCGACGGCACTGGGCCGAGCTGAGGCGCTGTGGGTCTGCTCCACCCCTGCAGAGGCGGCTCCGAGGCTGACCGCTGACTGTCAGGACATTCTCCACCGTGACCTCTGCCCACCCCCAGTCATCCACAGAGCAGGGAATAAAAAGGTTACTTAGTTTTCCAAGGATTTCATCACGTCCATTGTAGGTTCTCAGGGCAAAGTCTGTCAGAAAGAGAGGCCTCCTTTGTGAGGTGCCAGCCGATGCTTCTGGGCGTCCACACCGCACCGCACCACGCGTCGAGCTGGGTTGTAAGGATGCTTCCGCGGTATTTGTTCTGCTGTGGGTCAGTAGATCTTCGTGTGGAGAGCCGTGTTTTAAACACTCGCCTGCCATGGCCACGTAATAGAAGACCATTTCTTTCTAGCTAGGGACAAAGCCTTTTATTTTCAGAACGAATGAACTAGTACACGGTGTGGCCAGTATGGGGGAAGTGTATACTCACAAGAACTGTTTGTTGTTTGGTATTTTTCCCACTGTCTGCGATAATCCTGGATTACTTCTGTACTAGATTAAAACTCAGGTTTCTGTCATAAAGGTAGTAATTTAAACTATCTTTTGTGTGATTTGTGTTAGTTAGCTAACTACATGTCTATATGTCTGTCACTAAAATAGAGCTCCCGAGATTGTGAACTTACAAGTAAACAGAATGGGTTTGTGTCAGCTCACGGTTTTGGACGTTAAAGTTACGACAATTGGCCAATTGCATTAAGCCTGTGGGTGGAGCAAAACGAGCATGAGAGACCCTGTGATCTGAGGTGCCTCCTCTTCCCAGAGGTGCTATGCTGGAGACCAAGCTTTGAACACATGGTCTTTGGCCAGTGTGTGTGTGCGTGTGTGTGTGCGTGTGTGTGTGTGTGTGTGTATGTAACAGGCGATAGCAATGAAGAAGGTATTTAGACCACTGTGATCAGTTCTCAGGGGTCTTAGGGGTAGCCCCAGGGCACCTCCTCTGTATCCCAGGAAGAACCCCTCTTTTAGATGCCCCTCCACTCTGACAGCCCAGGCTACTCCCGCCCTCGCGTTCTCATGCACTGTCCCTGGAACCAGCTGTGCACTTCACTCTGCTGTCCACGGCAGCCAGGCCTTACAGTGCCTTCCCAGAAGGTCTCTCTTCTGTGCTACTGGAAGAAGAGCCCAAGGCTCACAATGTCTCTCCCAAGATGTACTCATGACTTGTCGTACTTCCCGGTGTCTTGGCAGTGCTCAGCAAGGCTTCCCTTAACACTGTTTGGATGCTCACTGTACCTCCCCCAGCTCACCCTCTTCTGCTTGACTGAGCGACACCATAAGACGGTGTGTGTGACGTTTTCCTCAGATTCTCAGTGACTCTTCCCAGAACGTCGCCTCTCAGAGCACGCCTCTTCAGTGTGTGTCTGGTCCCTAGAACTGTGCCCGGCTTATTTCCATACACACCGTTTATGCAAAGAATGGATTGCAGTTGGCTTTCTCACCCTGTTCTAGGTAAGGGTTTAGAGCCAGGTGCAGTGTGTGGGGGGTCTCTACACCAGTTCTGTTCCTCCTCCCATCACCTAAGAGAACTGAGGTGTGAGTGTGAGGGGAAAGCATTTTAAAAATTAACCACAGCTGCGAACTGTGTAAAACACTAGGCATCCAGTTAAGAAACAACAATTGTTGATCTGGGAGGCAGGCGGGAGGAGACACAGTGGCATGCCGCCCTGGGGACCGCAGGGCGGCAGCGAGGAGGCCTGTGGTCCCCACCCCTCCTCGCTGCCAGCCCCTGGGCTGTGGCGGCATCCTGAAGCGACGTGCCGGCTGAGGACTCCCCGGCCAGTGTGTTGTCCTTTTGTTGAGGGCGTTTCTTAGGAGCGTCTGCCAGAGGCCTTGCTGCAGAGTTGGTCCTCAGCCGGCTTGAGCTCTGTGCTTTTCTCTTTTAATAGCTTCGGGTTTATTTTGGCCACAGAAGAACAGGAAGCAACAGCGGAACCCGTCTGGTACCGGTGCTCGGGGTTAGGTACGCCACAGGGAGGTCGGCACTCGGTCAGTAGAGCCATGCGTCTGCCTGGCACGGCCGCCCCTGTTCGGGTGATGGCGTGTTCGGCTCTAACGACCCGGCACTGCCACCCACTCGGGATGAGCCCCTGTGGGGAACTGCCAGTCGAATGAGCAGGCCCACCTGGGGGGGGCTTGTGGTTTAGTGAGGTTAGAGCGCTGGAGGGGGCAGGCCCCGGGCAGGCCACGTCAGCTGTGGGACCCGTCAGAATGCCCAGGGTGAGAGACTGGGAGGAGAGAGCAGAATGCAGCTAGAGGTGTGTTCTTGTTCGTCCAGGTGGGAGGGTGGCCTGGGCTAAAGGCTCTCCTCGGCAGCGGCTCCCACGGGCTCCGGACAGCACCAGGGATGCGTCCTGTCTGCCAATGGCCTGAAGATACTGGTGTCGAGGGCTCACTGGCTTTCAGCAGACACATGTTTGCTGAAGGAACAGGAACTGTTGATCAAACTAGATGGGTTGCTGGTTTTCTTTAGAAGTGAATAGGTTGGCATGATGACCTCATCGACTGTTCTGAGCTGCCCCAGCAGGAGTCAGGATTGAGACTCGTGGGCACTTCTGGAACCTGGGTGAGAAAAAGTCCTAGAGCTGTAGGGTTGAGGGAAACCGACAGACACACAGCCATCTTTCTCCAAGCACGGAGGTGGAGACTGGGTTTGCTTCAGGAACCCACCCCAGCTCGGGCTGCCAGGAAAGACTTGAGGGGGGCCCTTGGAGAAGACTTCTCTGTTTCCTGGAGAGCCACAAACTCCCTAGGGTGAATGTCGCTTGAGCAGTAACCCCCTTTTCTGACAAACACGTGTTGAATCTTTAAGTAAGTAGGATTACTCTTCTCTCTAGAGTAAGAGTTACTTCATGGAGGGGGGCAGTTAGGTGGTCACCTCAAATGGTCTTCAGAGGGAAGTGTGACTTGGGAAAGATACTGAGGGCTAGCACAACGGCTCGGCCAATAAAGGTGCCTGTCTCCAAGCACGGTGACTGGGGTTTAACCCCTGCCTGGTGGAAGGACAGAAACCGCTGCTCCAAGTTGTCCTCCAGCCTCCACAGGAGCCGTGTGGCACACAGCCTCCCACCTCGGCGTGTCAAACAGAAGGATCTAGGGTCAGGAGAGCCTTAGCAGAACTGTCACGGGGTCACATAGTTTCCTTTGAAGCCATAAGATAGCTTGTTTTCCAAGTCCTCATTACAGCGAATGTAAGACGATTTCTCATACGGGTCTTTTTTAACATGCGCAGGCATCCCGAAATGGCGGATTAAGGTTGGCGGAAACCCTAACAATCAGAAACGTGTGGGCGTGCCTTGAACAGCCGCTAATAATGCCGTCCTGGTCTTTGGCAGGGAAGAACGGCAGAAGCACAAACCTCCAAACAGGTAAGTGATATTAGTTGTGTACACAGTTATTACGTTAATGTTTGTAAGTACTTAGAATAGTATCTGACGCAGGAGATGTGCGTTTGCCCTTTTTCTAAGTTGTTCTCGGTGTCCCGAAGCCCCAGATGAAACGGTCACAAACGTAGAAAATGTCACACAAAGCCAAAAGCTTTGTCCCAAGCAAAGTAAGGATGGGTGCACAGCTTTGGTTAGTTCTGATGCGGCCTGAGTGATCCAAGAAGAAGCTGTATCTTGGCACATGACCAACTTCTTGCCTTAAAGCACCCGCAATAATGTTTTCATAATAACTTTGAATGTGAAATTGGCTTTAGTTTTGAAACAGAAGGTTTTCTTTGAAATTTGTTGATGCTTTAATGATAATAATATTTCAAAGTAATAGTAATTACTGTGGTTATCAAACTTTTGAAGACGGAGCCTCCTGTAGCTCAGTTCACTCTCAAACTCTAGCTGCTGACCTGATAGTCCTCCTGTCTGTGTCTCCCTAAGTGCTGGGTTGGCAGGCTTACACCATGCCCAGCCTTGACTCAAGTTCCTTTAAAAAGGCACCAGAGGACGGTTTGTGGGAGTTGGTTCTTTTCTCCCCAGTCCCAGGGGTTGGCCCCAGGTCATCACACTTGGTGACAAGCCCCTTTACCTGCTGAGCCATCTAGCAGGACCCTGAAATTCTTAGAGACTTTATCACTTGGGAAAACGAAGAGTAGCTTCATATGCAGGTGCCAGCGAGGCGGCTCAGGGGTTGACGCTAATGGCACATAGCGATGTCATGAAGAACAGCACCCTCTGTTCCGAGGGCAGCAGATAACTTGGGTGAGAAAGTCGCGGCTGTTGAACGTTCGACTTTGTGGGCCCACTGAGGCTTTGACATCCAGCAGACAACAATAAAGAGACGCCCACGCGCCCGCGGGATCTAGTGCTGAGCACAGAACGTTCCCCTCACTCCGCCCGTATCTCTGGTTCTGTGCCTGAGCTCAGACTGGCGTCGCCTCTCCCGAGGATGCTCTGGGCTCCCCTCCCCTCCCTTCAATGTCGCTGTCTCCTTGGTTCCTCTCCGTGAACGCAGCGCACCTTCCCGCGGGGTTCGGACCAGTTGGTAGACCTTCCTCTGGTGTGGGGTGGTAAGTTGCCCGCCTTGTCTTAGATACAGTGTTCCTCGGTGTTTGCTGTGGTTCCCTGCTTAGGTCTTGGGGTGCAGTGTACCTGTGCGGTTGCTTTTCTCCAGGAGGTGCTAGTGTAGCCACTACGGGCACTCTACGCTCAGTCCGCCGGTGCTCAGACCCACAGGAGGAAATGCCTGTTAGCACTGCAAATGACAGGCATAAAAGCCTGTCACGGTTTTCTAATCTGTTTTGGCTGTATTGTGTTGTTTTGTTTCAAGACTGGGTTTCTCTGTGTAACCCTGGCTGTCCTGGAACTCACTGTAGACCAGGCTGGGCTCGAACTCACAGAGACCCGCCTGCCTTCGCCTCCTCCGCCATCACACCTGGCCCTCTAATCTGTTTAATGCTAACACTGCCTGTTTGTTTTTAATCGTGACTCTTCAGGGTGCTATTGCCTGACAGACTTGTGAGACTTGGGCCACACTTCCTTGTGAGACTTCTGAGTGTGTCAGCAGGCCACGCTTCCTTGGACGTGAGCTGTTTTCTCTGCACTGCGGTTTCTTTGCAAACCTTCCTTAATTTAAGTTTTAGAATTTAATGTGTATGAGTGTTTGCCTGCATGTATGTATGTACACACTGTGTGTGTGCCACGCCCACCGGGGCCAAAGAGAGCATCAGGTGCTCTGAAACTAGAGTTACTGATGGTAAACTACCAGGTGGGTGCTGGGAACCGAACCCAGGTCCTCAGCAAGAGCAGCAAGTACTCCTCACCACTGGGCCGTCTCCTCAGCTGCTTAATTCTTTGTGCCAAACTCTGTCCTTTTCATAAGTAACCTCTCTTGTTTCTGCTGGCCATCCGTCTTTCTGAGCTTCGATGTCTGTTTCCTGACCAGTAACAAAGAATCACACTTGCCTTTTTGAAAGATAGCTCCTTCTGAGCTGTTAGACCTCACTATTAAACACGGCAGAGGAGGTGACCCAGTGAGGGGAGTGCTTACCACAAAATCTTGAGGACCAGTTTGGATCCAGCCCCCAGGTAGAAAGCCAGGCATGGCGATATGTACTGTAATTACCAGCTCTGTGGAGGCGGATACTGGTGGATCCCTCGGGCTCACTGGCCAGCTGATCTAGCAACTCAGTTGGTCACAAACTTCAGTAAGACTGTCTCCAAAAGAGGGGGAGGGGGGCAGGAGTGATAGAGGAAGCACCTAGCAGCGACCTCTGACCTCTGCCTGCACTTGCACACACGTGAGCACATTTGCCCCCAACACAGGGGTCTCGATGTTAAATAATTTCAAGAAAATACTACTTCTGCACTAATTCCCATATTTTTGTATAGAAATGTGCAGTTTCTCAGGAACATAACTGTTGTGGGGTTCTAATCTCAGAATCCATCCCCATAAGCTGTCGGGTCCAGGGGTCCAGGGATCACATGTTGGTAGAGAGCACTGGTGGGGTCTTCCTTCCTGGTCTCTTGGTTGGCGTCGAGCGCTCTAGAGAGACACCTGCTGGCCAGAGTGTAGCGTTGCGTTGCAGTTTGTAGCATAAGGATATGCTCTGTGCTAGAATGTACTGAAGCCTCAAACACACTTGCCTTTTACAGCTCACATCTGATGAACTGAGAAGCACTCATACATTAAAACTTGGTTCAGAGAGTGGAGTGGAGGAAAGGGATTTCATGGCAACGCCCGGGTCCTGCTCTCTGCGCATTCAGTGGGGCTACAGAATGACCGCTCAGTAACGACATCACAGACCAGGCTCATTTAAAAGTTTCTGAAAGGGGAAACTCACTTCTCCAAGACAGTTAAGAACCTACCTTTTAAACGGCTTAATTTTGTTACGTGAGAGGTACATCTGTTCTGTTTACAAACTTGCCAGTGGAAAATTAAATCCAGAGAGTAGAGTTGGCTCAGCAGTTAGAGCACTTGCCGCTCCTGGAGAGGACCCACTCAGGTTTGCTTCCCAGCACCCACACGGCAGCTCACAACTCTCCCTGACACCCTGTCTGACCTTAGGCATGACACAGGCACGTGGAGCACATGTCTGCACGCAGGCACAGTACTCACAGATTGAAAACTGCGTTCACCGCGTGAACGGGCAGTGTCCGGTAGCAGCTGCATTTTATTTTACAGCAGCAGGACTGTGCAAGGCCCGCAGTTCCTCATCTCTTTGCTGTCCTTTTTCTTTTTAACCTTCACGTCAGGTGGGACGTGATAGGCTGCCGTGTGTGGTCCGTGCTGCTGTTTTGTTCTGAGACAGTCTTGCTCTGTAAACCAGGCAGGTCTGGACCTCACAGAGCTGTTGCTCTGCCTCCTGCTTCTGGGGTTGGAGTTGTGCTCCCCCTGTGGATTTGTGGATTTGGTTTGCGTTTCCCGAGAACCGGTAGTGTAGAAAAGCGTGCCGGGTGCATCACAGTTGTGTGCGTACGCCGTCTGTGCAGCAGTGGCCACATGAGACATCAGATTGCTTGGCCACTGAGTTGCAGGCGCTGTGCTCTCTGTGACAGCCAGTGACTGACAGCTGTCTCCTCCGCAGCCCCACCTCCGCCACCTGCCCAGCTTGCTGCCATCCCACCTTGGTCTTGCTGTTATTACTTGTGCTTCTGTTGTCATAGTCAGGGAGTCGGTGCCCAGACACGTGACATACAGCCGTCCCTGTATTTTCTCCAGATAATGTCATGCATCTGGGGCTTACGTTAAAATCTTTAGCCCATTTGTATCATTTCTAATTTTAAAAATTATATCGTGTGTATTTACTATACGTGAGTGTGCACTCAAAAGCACACATGCTCAGTGCGTGTGCAGAGATCAGAAGACAGCTCACAGGGTAGGCTCTCTCTGGTCCTGGGGATGGATCTCAGATGGCCAGGCTCAGCAGCTGGCGCCTCTCCCCACTGAACCACCCCACCAGCCCGTGAGGCTCGTTACTTTGTAAGAGACCCAGTTTTACTCCAAGCCGGGAGTGCTTGCCAAGACCACGGATTATGTCCATTTCAATGACAGTACCATACCGCTTTAATCTCTGTAGCTTTATAGTGTATTTGGAAATCAAGAAGCATTACCTTTTCCTTGTTCTTCTTAAGACTGTTTGGACCCTTGCAGTCCTTACTGCTCTGTAAGAATCTGAGGATACGTTTTGGTAAAAATTTCCATCAGGATTTCCTCTACCGTTTTAAAACCTGTTTTTGAGTGTCCACTCGCGCGTCACAGCTCACTGGTTTTCTGCTTTGCCGGCTCGAGAGCAGCATGGACAGAGGCCCACCCTCACCCTCTGACAATGAAGGTTTTGTGAGCTGCTTTCAAACCTCGAGCAACTTCCTTCTCCAACAATAGTTCCTCCCCAGCTCCGTGCCCTCTTCCTCAACTCCAGAACAGCTGACCTCATCTCTGTGCTCTGGGGAGGCCTCAGCCAGACTCTTAATACAAGCAGAGTGCTGCCAGCCGCAAAGTTAGCAACTGTGCTGGTTTTCCTGGCATACACTCGGGGTGGGGCTGTGATGGTGGTTTTTGGTTTGGTTCGGTTGTGAGACAGGGTCTTACGGACCTCAGGCTAGCCTCAAGTTCACTATGTAGCCAAGGATGACCTGACCTTAAACCTATTATCTCCCATCTCCACCTCCCAAGAAGTGGGTCACAGGGCTTGTGGAGCCTAGTTTTACGGACGGGGGATCGAACCCTTGGCAAGTGTTCTACCAGCTGAGCTGTGTCCCCAGCTCCTGGGTTCAGTTTTAATGTTAAATGTGTTAATAAATTATTTGCAAAGGAGACAGTTTTGTGTTTTTTCCCCTGCTCCATAAACCATTGCATGTCCAGTTAGAGGAAACGGGGAAAAAAAAAAAGCTCAGTTCCTATGTTCCCGGTACTCTTCTCTTCTCAGGAGTCTTGTAGGTGCATGCTCCTGTCTCAGCTCAAGAGCAGGCAGCATAGTGAGCCAGAAAGAACAAGAAGAGCATCAGAAAAGTCCCAGCATGTCCCTGCCTCCTGCAGCAAGTATCACACTTCCAAGTGCAGACACCACCATTTTCTCCCAAGGGGTGTCTTTCTCAGAAGCAGATTGACCGTATTAAGTCCATAATTGAATCACCCTTTTATTTTTTGGAAACCACAGTGTGTGTCCCAGACTATGTCAGATGTACTGGTTTCAGATACACCGAGTACTTCATAGAAATGAATGGCTCAGTCTGTTCAATAAGAGAAACAGCCTTGAAATACCTGAAAATCGTTTTCGTGACGGATAGTAAAGTCTTATTTCCTGCCTCTTCTGTGAATTAACAGTCACATGAAAACAGTATTTTCAAGGAAGATTTATTTTGACAGTGCTCTGTCTGAACTGTATGTTCTAAAAGGAGAGTTACTTTATTACTTTTAAGTCATGCAGCGACTCTGTACGGACAGATGGAGAGGAAGCGTGAAACGGGACAGCACAGCAGTTAAGCCCAGAGTTATCCAAGTGTTTCTTCACATTTAAAGATATCCTACACTATGCCGGGCTCTGGTGGCGCACGCCTTTAATCCCAGCACTCGGTAGGCAGAAGCAGGAAGGTCTCTGTGAGTTCGAGGCCAGCCTGGGCTACACAGTGAGTTCCACAGCCAGAGCTACAACAGAGAAACCCTGTCTTGAAAACACAAAACAAACTACAACGAAACAATCCTAAACTATTCCAAAACTTAACTCTCCGTGTCACAATGATGTGATCCATCAACATGCATTAATTTTGATAGATGTTATTTAAAAAGTACTTGTTTTTTGGCCAGAAGGTGCTTACATGAGGACAGTTTGCGGTTACAGGTATCGGAAGAATGCCTGTTTGTTGCTTAGCTCCTGTGACGCAGGCACGGGCCGGGCCGCAGCTGCAGAAAGCACTGGGTTCTACAGCATGGGAAGGCGGGCGCCACACGCGTGTAACTGTGTAGGCGTGACCAGCTCTCGCCTTACCGCACACAGGGGTCGCTGAATGGTTTGGAAAACCCTGGTTAGACCATAGAACAGCTTCCCAGGGACCCAGAGGGCAGGGCTGTGGCAGACGGAGATGCTTCACCTTCCCAAGCTCCCCTGCTGCTGGAAGAACTGGGAACATCTTTATTTTACTTTTTATTGTATACTTATTGCTTAAAAATGTATCTAAAAGAATTAAATATATCTTGATCATATTCTGTCCTCCAGATCCTTTACCCCTGCCTACTCACCCAGCTTTTAAGTTCTTCCTCAATAAACAAACAAAACCCCCTAAAACCAAGAAACAAAATAAAATAGCACCCAAAAAGACAACAGCAAAACACAAAACTGTAATCAAATACGAGCACAAACACAAAGACTAAGGGGCCCATTATAATCCGGTCAGCCAATCACACGCTTTTAAAAGCCACCATTTAATTTTGTAAAGTAAGTTCATGTGATCATTTTTTAAAAAACTCTTTTAATATTGCTCTGTTCAGTTTGCTCTTGGCAAATGTGTGACATTAAAATGCAATAGAACGGTAAGATGAGGTCCATTAATAATTCTTACAAGTATTTAAACTCCGCTATGCTAATGGTAACAGATTTTTCAGATTGCAGTCCCTGGCTCCCTCTCCTGCAGAGCCCCTCTTACTGGAGGACGGGGGTCGAGGGGGCTGCTCAGCGGGCTGCCTGAGACTCTGGCTTGGGCCTGTGGGAAGCTCACTGCTGTTCCTGCTCTGGACACTGCAGAGCTGACCACACACCGTGACACCGTTCTGCACCCTGCCCTGTGTCCTCACTGTCTGAGTCACCAGCCAGACCAATAGCTGCTTCTCTAGAAGACTGACAGCCAGCTTCTTACCAAGCTTGCCACACAAAAGCCTTCCCAGATCGTAGACCCTTGCCTCGCACACGCCTTGGTCACACACATACCACCTGCCTCTCTTTGGTCAGCTCTCTCTCACGGCAGACTGACTCTCCTGGTGCATTACGTCCAGCTAACACCTTCCTTCTGAACTCGGAGGAATCTGATCATGTCCCCTCCTCTTCCTGATGACTCTCCATGCCACAGTCTTGTCGATTCGATACATATGAAGTAGGTACACATACTCCATCTCCACCGTAAGTCTCTTTCTCTTTCCCTAGGATCACGTGCTTTCAATTTGGAGTATTGGTATCAGACCAAAAGCTCAAAAATAGTTACCAGTCACACCAAGGCAGAAGCACACAGTGTGGTCAACTCAGAAAGTTCCCAGTGATTAAACCTTCTTGCATTTGCATACAGGCAAATGAAGGTCATTCTTAGCGTGTTGTTTCTCCAGTCATGGCCGGCATTGTCCCATGGATGCTTACCTGCTCTTCACAACTGTTCACGTAGCGAAGCCGGCTGATGTAATGGCCTGGATGCCTGGCAGTCACTAGGAGCACTGTTCTAAAGGAAGGTGAACTCAGTACTGAGCCAACATGCAATAATAATCTTTTTATTTAACCATTGGTTATTTATCTCTTATTGAGACTAATTCATGAGTTAAAATTTATCATAGGCTTGTATTCGTAGAAGAAAGTACGTATGTAGTGGGGTTCTGTACTAGCCGAGGTTCCGGGTACCACTGAGGGTCTCAGAATGTATGCCGTGGTTAAGGGTGGAGTTCTAAAGCTGCTGACCGAGCCAGAATGCTTCTGCATTATTTTCAGGGCAGAACTAAAATCAGAAACATAAGAAAGTATATAGTCACTGCAAATAATGGTTTAAGCATGAACTTGGAAATGCTGGATCATTTTAATACCCGTGTCTGTTTCTGATATAGAAATATAAAGTCCCTCATGGTTTTATCTAGGTAGTGTGTTGAAAAGGGCAGTTGATCATGGAGCCCTGGGGCTTCCCAAATCCAAGCTGGTGGCCCCAGGTGGCCGTGGACATCCATCTCCCCTGACTTTGGGCATTTTTCCTCACATAGACTTGAAGTGTATCAGCTTTGAGATACATCTTTTTAAAGACCAGAAAAAACCACCCAGAAGGCAAGGAAGGACTTTCATGTTTCCGTGTTGGCAGAAACATAATGAACTCTTAGAGATAGTGTTTCGATCTTTGCTCTCTATCCTGACGTGGTACTAAGATCTCTTGGTTAATGATTACCTAACATTAAGTTCCCTTTGAGTTTCAGATACGTGTGCATGAGCTTGCTGCTTGCGATCTGTGAGCCTCCCATCACAGTCGTGTACCTCAACTGGTACGGGACACGTCCTAAAACAGGGACACGTCCTAAAACAGATGTCAGGTGATTCTGTCATTAGTGTATACGTATCTGAGTTGAAACATAACATGCACTCTCGTACGTCGAGATTGGGTGTTCTCATACGCTTTGAAGCATGTCTTGACAAAAGTTTGTGTTTCTAAAATGGCCTTACACTGACGCTGAGAGTCTGGTTGTCCACGGGTGTAGGTAGAGTTAGCGATTTCTGTGTTTGGGTCTACACCTGTCAGAGGTGTGACAGAAGTCTGGAGCTTGATGGGGTAGGTAGTGTGTTTGTCTGAGACTTGACCCGACATGGCTTAAAAACAAGGAAACAAAAAAGCCTCCGGCGTGCCTCACTCTGAGACACAACAGCATACGTAGAATGATTGATAACGTTTACGTGTCAGCAGGGTTTGGCTGTGCCGCCCGCCCGAGTCGCAGCGAGCCTTCCCGAAGGTGTTACTTGGGGAATGGAGGGGTCTTCAGTGCTAACGTGACAATCACTGCTCTGAAACAGCCAAATTTTACCATTAGGCAAAATACTGGTAATGCCAAACCAAGCCAGGTCAGCTGAGAGTAAAAAGTTAAGAGTGAGCTTCCTTCCTGTTTGCGTTAGGGCGATCCAGCGGATAGCCATCCTGAAAGAAACAGGCATGTGAAGAACTTACTCTTGAGTGCGGTCCTCTCCACCGGGCTCTCCGTTCGGAACGTTCCTGTGGGAGCACACAGGAGAGTGAGGTGCAACCTTGCTGTGGAGGGAGAGCGTTTTCATACTTCACATTTCATAACATCCTTAAGTACACACCGTAAAGATGAGGCTCTCCAGCATTTCGGACTGACGTAACTGGTTAAGATGGAGGAAGGATGTTGGGAAATCCTAAGGCTTCTCTACAGGATCATGAACCTGTGTAAGTCAAGACGGAGCAGAGGCAAGAAGAAAGGCAGAGGCGGGGCTGGCGCCGTGGCTCAGTGGCTGAGCGCGTCCACTGCTCGTGCTGAGGGAGTTAGGCTGTATCCCAGCTCCGGGGTCTGTGGTCCTCTCTGCCTGGAGAGCACCTGTACCCACATGGGTGCACGTAAACTCGTGCAGGTGCACACATAGTACAAAAAAGTGTATAAGAACTACAGGACTATCATGTTACGTATGCCTGCGTGTTCCTTGGTATCATAAAGAGCCTGCCGTGTCCACAGGTGCGTAGAGTCAGGTACAAAAGCCAACGCCAGCGGCGTAGGGATGCACTCTCACGAGTCCGCGTTGCCGGAGTCAGAGAGCCGAGCTGGGGACTCCGTGAGCTACTTAAGAGAATAGAGTTCTTTTATACAAAGTTCTTGACGTAAAGCCTGGAGCGCGGTGCGTCCCTTCAGCTCCTTGGCGTTCCCTCATGCCCCCCTTCCCCCTTACTTTCTGCAGCATTTACTCTGTTTTCCATGCATGTTATCTTCTGATGTAATGTTCAGATTTGGCCTCAAATATTGCCCCCCCCCCCCCCACATTTCCTCAGCTTGGAGGAGGGAGGCTGGGCACAGGCGACCCAGCCTGGCTCTCCTGTCGTTGAAGGTAGAGTTGCTCTGCCTGGAGTTGTGCTGATGACAGGAACCAGAGAGAGGGCACTGAACAAAGGGGGCAGGGTTTCGCTGCAGTCAGCTGTTTGGTTCCACGGACAGGAGACGTGGCCCTTGGACTTGGAAGTATAGAATAACTGGGATGCTTGGTTGCAAGCACACTCCTGGCCGCACCGAGGCAGTCTCCACGCAGGTGCTTGACGGACACGTCGAAAACACTATTCTAAAAGGATCAGTCACACAGTCGGTGATCTCGCGCCTCTTGTTGGTCACCAGGGAAACACAAAGTTAACATTTCTTGTTTTATAATTTCACCACTCTGGCCGAATTTGCCACCTCCACGGAGCCCCCAAACCAGGGCCCTGTTCTCTTAGCCTAAGAATGTGCATAGGTTGCCTGTACCTACATCTGACCCCTCGGCATCTGTAAAGAGAACAAAACAAGCTCTGGCACTGGTGTGGGATTCGTTGGTAAAGTGCTGGTGTCGACATCATAATTCTTCTTCAGCTGCAGAGGAGCCCGATCGCCTGTGGTCGGCTGCGGTTTCCTCCGGGCTGGGGGGAGAACCACGGGAACAACGAACCCTGTCTGGTTCTGACTCTCCTGGGGTGTCAGGCATCCCGCGCCTCTCCTGAGTCGGGCTGTGAGAGGCTAACCCGGAGGTTTAGCAAATCAGACTTCCACACGCCTCAGCCTCCTGTAGCCAATGGCTTGCGCAGACCACAGATATTACCCTGTGCGGTTTCATTCACCAAGGGGCGCCCAGCTTCAGCAGAGCACAGCCCGAGTCTTCCCTGGCTCCCCCAGAAGAGCGAGTGCACACATGTGGCCCGGAAAAGACTCAAGGCCCTGGGTAAGCAGAGGTGGGAGGGATCCTCCCTCGCGTCCTCGGGGTGGGTTTGGAGTTCTTTCCAGAAGCTGCTTTGCTTGAGTTTCCCTACCCATCTGCTGTCCGGTGTTTCCCACGGTTAGTTTCTCCCTCTCCATGCGCAATCCACCCTCTTCCAGTTGTGCTTTCAGTTTCGAATTTTAAATTACAGAATTCCTCTTTTCATTTGCCTCTGAAAAATTTTACAATTAAATAGCCACAGTTGCTAAGTTACTAATTATGCCTAGGTTCCTGGTTCTAAACCAGAGGCCCCCGTGTTTAGGAGGGCAGAGGGGAAATCTCCTGCACTTGATTTATCAAGCGGTGATATCAGGTACCGTGTCTGTCGGGCCTTCCCGTCTCCAAGGCCAGGCTCAGCGGAACACTGTTCTGACGGAGCTGAGCTCTCCTTCCCCTTCTGCCGCTGAGTTTTTGCCTCCCTAGCTCATCTCTTGTCTCCAGGCGTGTGGTTTGGTCCGTGTACATTCAGAGCAGTGGCATTTTTCTAGAAGTGACTAAGGCTTCTTGGCTGAATTCTCTCTTTGAAGGAGGTGGTTGGATTGCATCAGAGAAGCATTTACAGTAAATGGCTCCCCCTTCCTGCGCTGACCACATGTGAAAGAACGCTCTAACTCTTGTTTTGAGGAAATGAGACCCGTAGAGCTCTGTGAAAACTCCCTTTTCTCATTAATTAACCAGATTTGAATCTTAAAATTCTTCAAATTGGAATCACTCTTTGCTCCCTAAATAAATGTCACAGGGACAGAGCTTTCCACCGTGAGCTCTGTTTAGAGTCACTGACGGTCCTGAATTCAGAAAGAGGAAGCGGCGTTGAATATAGATATGGTAAATGACCTAAGTCTGAGCTAACTTGCTCTTGGCCGTTCTGCGTTAGGTTAACCCGCTCCTCGTTGATGTTGATGCTTGGTCTTTGGGGCCACTGATTCTCATGGATCCCGTAGGTCTTTACTAAGGTTCTCAGAAGTAGGACTTGCCCCTAGTGGGAATTTGTGAGGCTGTTTTGGTTGTACTAGAAGGGTATTTTTAGGGGTAAGCCCCATACAGAAAAGCTTGCCAGTATCCCACTCGAGTTTACGTAGGGTATTCCTGTAGTTAAAAGTTAGTGTGTCCTTTTCTGAGCCATTTCTTCCTGTAAAACAAAACTACTTTGTGTTTTCATACACAGATACTTCCATTTTATTGCCTGCAACAGCTCACCCTTCTAAGTACTTTCTTTGCAGATGTAAGTTTGCTTTTATTTGTGTGCTCACGTGCTGTAGTGCACGTGTGCTGTGAGGAGGTCAGAGGACGAGGCGTAGGAGTCAGGGCCTTTTCCCACCATGTGTACAGAGCTCATTGTGCTGCCCTCTCTGACTTCTTAAACCCAGGAAGGCTACGAGGGCCTGTGTTACTGTACAGTTTAATCAAACCTGAAAATTATGTATATATTGAAATATGACTATTCTAACTAAACATTGCTTTTCTCCTTTATGTTGAATTTAAGGAATTGCCTTTAGCTTTTAAAAAGCTATCTATACACTAGTTAATATTACCGTTGAGTTTTACTTTGGAATAGTAACACATGATGGGATTTTTTTCATTTTTTAATAATTGCTTTAGGGGCTTGGGCCATGGTTTAGTGGGTAGGAGGGGGTACACACCTGTAACCCCAGTGCTCCCGTGGAAACTTGCGTCCCCACAGCTTGGCACACACACAGGCAAATACCAAGAGACTGTGTCTCGGACACAGTAGGTGAGACCCACACCTGAGGTGGTTCTCTGACAGGGTCCTGGAACCCGTGCTCACACTCATGAACATGTATGCATGTGCACACACCGGTGCACGTGCACGCACTCCAGTCCACGAGCACGTGCGCGCGCACACACACACACTCTGGTGCTCGTGTGCACACACATTCTCTCTCTCTCTCTCACTGATATTTTCCTTTAAGAGCACTCTGGTGAGCAGGGGTCTGAACCCCTAGTCCCACTGCTCTTCCTGCTTAACAAGGAAGAGCAGGGTAAGTAGGTGGCTTCACTGTGCCCATGGGCTCCATTCTTTCCAGCACCCACTTGATCTTTGGAGTGCTCCTACAGGAAAGGAAGAGCAGGCACGAAAGGAAGTTCACCCATCAGGGTGTAAACCAGCCTCAGGGATAAGAATAGATCCAGTTTCCTTGCAGTGGGGCAGCGTGTCTGTTCTGAACGACAGTCCTGTGTGGCCGAGCAGCCGTAGCCAGGGTGCTCGGTCAGTAGTAGAGTGGGCATCTCGGGGTCACGGCTGTGAGGTTAGGCTGACCAGCGCTGTTCCTTAGTGCGTGCTTGCTCTTGGGCTTGTGACTTTTCATTTCCTGGCCCTTTTATTTGGGTGTTATTATTTCCCAAATGTTTATTTTGGATTACTAATGAAAGGTGTTTTTTTTCTTTCTAAAAGATTCTTTGCTGTCTTGAATTTTCTGCTGCCCCCCCTCCCCGGGTTTTGGTTTCTTCTTGATACCTGTCTTTTTCTCTTTGTGGTTCATTTGCATTAAAGTTCCTACTGACCAGACACTGTCTTTGGTAGTGGGGTGCCCCTGCCCCGTGGGTGGGCCACCCAGTACTGTGCTGTTGGAGAACTGATAAAAATTGGGGTGAAGAAGGCTTGATTTGGGGGTTCTCGTAGCCACATTGGTGCTCAAGTCCTCATGAGCTTTTGCTTATTCTTCTTAGGGAGTCTCCTCCCTGTTTCCATTTTGCCTGAGGTATGGGTCAAGGTCTGTTCTTCCTAGGAGCACAGGAAGCAGGCATGGAAGGATGCTTGTGTGATGAGCACAGGAAGCAGGCATGGAAGGATGCTTGTGTGATGAGCACAGGGAGCAGGCATGGAGGGATGCTTGTGTGATGAGCACAGGGAGCAGGCGTGGAGGGATGCTTGTGTGATGAGCACAGGGAGCAAGCGTGGAGGGATGCTTGTGTGATGAGCACAGGGAGCAGGCGTGGAGGGATGCTTGTGTGATGAACAGGGAGCAGGCGTGGAGGGATGCTTGTGTGATGAACAGGGAGCAGGCGTGGAGGGATGCTCGTGTGACACCAGTGGCCATCACCTCATTCCCGTTCTTCTTACCACTCTGTCCCACATTGCACTCAGAGCCTTATAGGGTTTCCTGGATAAAGTCTGTTGGCTTCCTCAGAGACCAGGATGTGAGAGCCTCTACTTAGTATGTGAGGTTCCACTTGAGCCCCCAGACATTTGCGCAAAGCCCTCAGGCTCTGGTGTGTGGGGCGCGTGGTGTACGTATGTGTGCCGTGCGTCCGATGTTAAAAGTCCTCAGTTGATTCATCAGAATTAAATCCGAACAGTTAAGTAAAAAATAAAGCCTCGCCAGATGTGCTAGCTCTCTGTTACTGTGACCAACATCCAGTCAGTCAACTCGGAAGCTGGTGAGCACCTCCGTGAGCTACCCGCCTCCGAAAGGCTCTTCTACCGCCTCACACCGTCAAGGACGAAGGACCAAGCCTTCGATACTTGAAATCTTGGGGGCTTCCGAATTCAGTAGCATCTAGCATTCAGTCACAAAACAGGGTCAGCGGGGTCTCCAGAAACTAACGAAGGAATTACCTGATGGGATGGAAGTGTGAGTTATTTCAGAGTGAGCCTCGCCTGGCTGCCTCCATCCTAGTCATCACCTGCGCTGCCGCTGCTGCTCGGTCCTCCTCTTCACTGCTTGGGGAGCGCAAACCCCCCCTTCTTCCTGTTCTGTGAGAAATTTCTGGATCGTCCCCATTGTTTGGAGACTCTCCAAGCCCTTGTTGCATGCCTTGTCCCTGTTTGCCACGCACGCTATGAAGTGGGGAACTTGATGGTAATTAATCAAGTCTCGATCTTCCCGGACATGGTTGATGAATTAACCGTGGAAAAGTAAAGCTTTTACGGGGACTTGTGAACCCATACCCCAGAAGCAGAGCAGTTCTGTTACGCCGTGTGCTTGTGCGTCTCCCTAGCCCTTCCCTCCCTTGCTGCATAAGCGAGTGTTCAGTCTCCTGCAGGTGCAGTCATAGAGTGGGAACTCCGGTCTGCCGTCTGTGACTCCGGAGCGTTGGCTGCTGTGTCCAGTCTTCACTCTTCCTTTATGGTCCTGCAGTATTCTGGATTCTGCTGGGGTTCGGCGTGTGGGTCTCCCAGACCTCTGTTGCAATGATTTCTGCCTTTACTGTTACGCGCCATCGAGTCACCGTGAGTGGGTTCTCCACTCCTCTTTGGACTTACGGGCCGCACAGGAGATTTGTATACCTTTATAAAAGCCCCTAAGCTTTCAATTTGCCAAAGTAATTGTGCCGTTTTATATATTATACCAGCAAGCAGAGTGAGCTTCGGGCATCAGTCCCTTCCTAGTTGTATGTTGGCTTTCTGAGTTAGCTTATTCTCTTGGCTCGATCAGGAAGAGTCACAGTGGTTTGAAGTCTGCATTTCCTTCGTGGATAGTGTGTGGTTATTGGCCTTCTATATGTCACAGTTCTGAAGCGTCTAATCAAGTCTTGTGACATTCTTCGTTCTTTTTTGTTTTGTTTTGTTTCCTGTGCATCCCAGGCTGGCCTTCAGCTGCTGAGCTCTGTGCCTCACAGAGGTAGAGTCATTTACGTGTCATCATGCCTGACCCATTTGCTAATCCTAATTTTCCTTCTTATTGATTGGAGGGGTTTGACAAATACTCTCAAGTCTCGCATATCTTTCCATTCTGTGGCAATGTCTTTGGTCGAGGAGTTTAAAATTTTAAAGTATTTGAACAAAAACGGCTCCTGCATAGATTTTTTTTTCCCTAAATAATCTTTGTCCCCAGCTCTGTGGCGCTTTCTTCAGAGTGTTCATTAGCTTTATGCTTCGTCCAGTTACCGGTCTCCGGTCAGTTGTGTTCAGAAGCCTCACTTTTGTATGTTACTAACCTGGCGCAACTCGTAAAAGGGCTGTTCTTCCCCACCGATTTGTGCAGGAAGTTGGAGTCAGTTGTCCATATATATGTGGATCTATTGCAGAGGAACCTAAACAAGTAATGGCCAGTAAGTACATTAAAAAAATGCTCAGCTCTTTCAGCTTTTAGGAAAACACAAATCAGAGCCACGCAGAGACTCTGCCTCCCCGTAGATGATGTCATCAGGACATGGGAAATCAAGACCACTCTGAGACTCCGCCTCCCCATAGACTACATCAGGACATGGGAAATCAGAACCATGCTGAGACTCCGCCTCCTCGTAGATGACATCATCAGGACATGGGAAATCAGAACCATGCTGAGACTCCACCTCCCTCCCCATAGACTACATCAGGACATGGGAAATCAGGACCACACTGAGACTCCGCCTCCTTCCCCGTAGATGATGTCATCAGGACATGGGAAATCAGAACCACGCTGAGACTCCACCTCCCTCCCCGTAGATGATGTCATCAGGACATGGGAAATCAGAACCACGCTGAGATTCCACCTCCCTCCCCGTAGATGATGTCATCAGGACATGGGAAATCAGAACCACGCTGAGACTCCACCTCCCTCCCCGTAGATGATGTCATCAGGACATGGGAAATCAGAACCACGCTGAGATTCCACCTCCCTCCCCGTAGATGATGTCATCAGGACATGGGAAATCAGGACCACACTGAGACTCCGCCTCCCTGTAGATGTCATCAGGGCATGGGAAATCAGCCAGTGCTACTCAGGCTGCAGGGAAAGCCCTTCTTCACGGTTGGTGGGGTATAAATTATGGCAGCCACCATGGAGATCTAAATAGAAGTTCTTGAAAACCTAAAATAGAACTAGCATATGCCCCAGTCACACTGCTCTGGGCCACACCCAGAGGAATCAAACTCAGTGCGCAGAGACTCCTGCATGCCCAAGCTTATTGGAGAACACTCAACAGTAGACAGCGTATGGACCCAGGTGAGCAACAGATGAATGGGGGAACACAGTGTGCATGCACAGCGGAGTGCTGTTCAGTCACAAAGAACAGAATTATGTCACTGTAAGAAACTGGATGCAAATGGAGACCCTCTTGTCAAACAAGGTAAATCAGATTCAAACTCCGTTTTTCCTCAAGCAGAATTCAGGTTTAAAAAAGAAAGGAAGTAGAAGAGAGCAGTTAGAACGGGGTAAGAGAGGAGTAAGACCAAGTACATTATGTGCACGTGGAATGTCATCGTGGAGCCCGAGGTGCACAAGGGATTACGTGCTAATACAAGCTACTCATGAACAAGGAGAGCGGCACACGCCCCAACATTTGGGAGGCGGAGGCAGGCAGATCTCTGATAGTTCAAGGCCAGCCTGGCCTTCATAGGGAGTTTCAGGACAGTCAGAGCTACAAAGTGAATCTTGTCTCAAAACAAGCAAAAGTGTGTATGTATGTACAAGTGTATGTGTGTATATGTGCGTGCGTGCGTGCGTGTGTGTGTGTAAAATAGCCTCCATTGGTCACTCCATCATCCCTAAACTTCAATGGACAGTGCATCAGAGGTGACTGGCAGAATCTGTGTGTCTGAGAGGCATCATTTTACCTTTTTCTGATGCTGACCCTGCGGAAGTCCCCATGAGTTCCGTAATTCCCACGTTCAATGCAGTGTTTTTGTCCGTGCAGAGAAACGTAACCTGAGGTCCAACCTCAGCCAGCAGGTGTCTTCAGGAAGAACAAATATGTCAACTTTCAGTTTCATATTTAAAAACTTGGATGCATGTGGGCTGCAAAGTAACTGACTTGGTCCTTAGTCTAGTAGATGGGCAAGTCCAAAAAAAACCAAAAACCTACCCCTCAAGTGATTTTATAGAGCAGTTTGTGAAGAGAGTATTTTGTTAACAAACACAGTGTGTGCAAAAGCAGGCCTGAGTTACGCAAGCCCTGTGTGCTGACTGGGAAACTTTGTATAAAGTTTTAGATTGTTTTAAAAAAACATAATTCAGAGTGGGTTTACTTTTAATTTGAATATACTAACAGTAAAAGGTCTCTTGACTTGAAAACTAAAGGGTTAGCAATAGAGAGAGAAGACACAAAATTACGCTGCCCGAGTAAGTTGGCCTTCCGTCATTGAAACAAAATAAAGTAACTTGAGGAGAGGAAGAGTTCGTTTTGACTTGTGTGGGACTCTAGTCCATGACTCCCTCTACCCATGGCCTTTGGAGGACGTCAGCATGCTAAGGTAGGACATGTGGTGATTGTCTCTTGACATCTTCTGCCTTTTAGAATTTAGCTTGGCGTCTCCATGGAAGTGGCCAGGGCGGGCTGAGATTGCGCACTGGGGCTGGCTGGAGTAGAGGTGTTGGCCTCTCAGAGCTCCACCCTGTGCAGGGAGAATTGGAGCGCCTGTCTGCAGGATGGGCTAAAGCAGGCAGAGTGTAGTCATGCCTGGCTCACATCTCAGGCTTACCTATGGAAACTGTTACCTTCATAGGAAAAGGACAGAAGTCTGCTTTAAGAGGATGAAAAGCAAGTCGTGTGACCTGTGCGCCAGTGATTGCTCTCCGACTCTGCCTGCTGTTTACCCAGCCTCCTGTCTCTGCTCCCCGCAGAATGAGCCTGGCTGTGGTGTTAATCCATTCTCACCCTGAGGATGCAGAGTGGGGGGTCTGTCTTCAGCTCTCTTTAGGAGATGCATGCCCTGAAAGCAGCCGGAGAGGAGAGCATTGTACTAATCACTGGGATTACCTCTCTCCCTATACGAGGACTTGACAAGGAAACTCGGAAGTCTAAGCTCACATTTTTCTTGTGCTTAAGAAAAAATAACATCCACTGACTCGAAATACCACCTTCCGAGCCTGTGTTTGGACTCGTATGTCTGTGCTTAGTTCCTGGCCCGTTTCTGCTCTCCTGAGAGCAGAATGAAGTCGTGCCCAGGAGAGGTGGCCGGTGCTCTGATGGGGGTCTTTCCCAGCTGGCTTGCCTGCAGCGCTCTGGTAGGGGTGGGAGGTGGGGAGGCAGACAGTGACCAGTGTGGCCCGAACTGTTTCGCACCCCTTGTATTTACAAGAGCTAACAACCCCAGAAATTAAACCAACTAAACTGGTGGGCATGCTCATGCTGAGAGTTGATTCATTCGAAGCCATGGTACTTCACGAGTGCCTACAATTCACTTTGAAATCCAAGGCTGACTTCAGCATGGCGCCACAGGGTGGCCAACTGTGCCTGTCTGTTGTGCGTTAGTGACAAAGGCCTAAGGAAAGTCTGTTTGGTGGCGGCTGACCTTCTAGTTCAAGAGGAGACTTCTCTGCGTTGTCCGATTTCTGTTTTCGATTTGGGTGTTTGCTAAATGCTACAGATGGGCAGAGAGCTGGGGTGTGACCCTCAGGATCTGAGCTACAGGGAAGCTCACTCGGCAGTTACCTCCCAATTCCTTCCCAGTGGCTGCTGTCAAGGCAGAGGAGGAGGGAGAGGGTGGGCCGGCTGCCTCTCTGCCTGCTGCTTTCCCAGCCTCCTGTCTTCTGGGGCATGAGGTCCATCCCCACCTGCAACCTCCTTGCTTCCTCACACCTCTCACCTGTTGGCTTTTCCAGTGAGCCATGAAACCTACTCCATTCTTTGTTATGGTTTCTGACATGGTGGGTAGTACCTTAGCTTGAGACACTACTCCATTCACATCTGCCAGGACCCGCTTGTAGAGTCGCTGTCTCCACTTCCCATGCCCCTTCAGTGTTCTTGTTTGGGTTTCACACCTGTGACCCAGCAGGTCCTGTTGTAGCCAAACCTGGTAGGTGTCCAGCCATACTCCCTTGTGGCCTCAGACTCAAAATCAGTTGTGCTCTTCTGTGCGGTGAGCTGTTTGATGTTCTCCTCTACCTCCACCTACCCCGCAGTCCCTCGGGCCTTTTGCCCTCATTGCCCTTTGCCAGGTCTTTCTAGCCATTGCTGATCTCTCTGCTTAGATCTCAGATGGGCCTCTCTCTACAGCGCATGGTGCCTCCTACCTAACGGGTCCCAGACGGACTCCACACCGGCAGAATCACCCAGGCCTGTGATCTGCGACTTGCTATACTGACTGGAGCCTTCTGGGTCCTCCTCTCATCTTTGAAGACACATATAGTCAAAATTCTACGTATCAGCAGTTCCCAAATCCAGCTGCTTTTGGTCTCCAGTATAGCCCACTCCTTTCTATCGCCTTTGACCCGGAAGTCCTCTGGAGTGCCTCTGCCCCTGCTCCGGGTAGTCTCTCCTGGACCATTCTTCTTGTATTCATTGTGATGCTTCATGCAGGTCCGTTGGGGTGTGCCTCCAGTCGTTCCCAGGGAGATGGAGTAGTGTGCTCTTTTCCACACGCACAGCATGGCTTGTGAAACTGGGCACTTACTGCCTTCGTCCTCCCCAGCTCCTGGCCTTGGCTCCCTAGCACCTGGTCTTGGGCTCCCTAGTTCCTGGCCTTGGGCTCCCCAGCTCCTGGTCTGGGCTCCCCAGCTCCTGGTCTGGGCTCCCCAGCTCCTGGCCTTGGGCTCCCCAGCACCTGGCCTTGGGCTCCCAGCTCCTGGCCTTGGGCTCCCCAGCTCCTGGCCTTGGGCTCCCCAGCTCCTGGCCTTGGGCTCCCCAGCTCCTGGCCTTGGGCTCCCCAGCTCCTGGCCTTGGGCTCCCCAGCTCCTGGCCTTGGGCTCCCCAGCTCCTGGCCTGGGCTCCCCAGCTCCTGGCCTTGGGCTCCCCAGCTCCTGGCCTGGGCTCCCCAGCTCCTGGCCTGGGCTCCTCAGCTCCTGGCCTGGGCACCCCGTGCCTTCCCCATTTGCCTGTTCTGCGTCTGCGCAGTGCCTCCCACCTGGAGAAACCCTTCCCTGTCTCTCCTCTTCTCTCATCCAGAGCAGTTTGGTTCTTCCCTGAACATTCTGAGCCCTGAGTTTCATCCCTGCCGTGTTTGTTTGAGTCTCTGGAGAAGCAGATACTGAACAAGGATGCTTTCTGGTCCCACCACACTGCTCCGAGCTGTGGGACCCCTCTGCGCTTCAGCTGTCTGTCTCTAGAGGGCTCGGAGAGTCACGTGGTGTCTTGTGACTCCCCGGGAGTTGTCAGGGAAACTGTGATGATGCCACGACCTTGTCAGTTTCAGCCTTCCATCCTGTGTCTGTCAGAGCAGATGAGGCCTGTCACTCTGTACCTCCAGCTCCTATGTCTCTTGCGGATAGTAATTGCCAGTTCTGTGGAGAACGGACGGTGGCATCGTTTGGGCCCCCAGGACCTAGTGTGATGCCTGAAATGCAGCTCTGTGAACTAAGTAGCCTTACTTGCACGATGCCAGACACCTTGTACAAAGAGCTTTCTAATCACACCGCCTCTGTCATCAGTGACCCTGCTCAGGCCTCCTGGGGTCCGCGTCCCGGAAGCTGCTCTACCAGGGACTGGGGGGCTGGGGAGGTGGGCCAGGGGTTGGCTGCATCCTGCTCTGCAGTGCTCCACAGCCGAGGGAGGACGGAGGAGGAAATGGAGCAGCTTCTACGGCACCCAGACTTTTCCTTCTGCTTGTGTTTTTCCTGCTTGCTGAAGCTGTTGCTTGGATTTGTAGGTTCTTTCCTAGTTGTGGGGAATTTTTCAAGCTGGCTTTAATGAAAGGGTCTCAAAAAGCCACACGGAAGTCTGGTGCATTCTCAAGTTAAACACAGTGTCCCTTCTTATTTCATTCTTGGCCCGTGTTTCTGAGGTGACTTGTGTAATTACATTTAAAGAGTTCAGTGTAGAGAATAACGTGTTTTGATGTTCGCACCATTGACATTTTTTGGTGCAGATTAAAAGCCACCTTCAAAACTTTGAGACAAACACACATTTTTTAAAGAGAGTACCTGCATCATGTGTGACTGCGTGCTCTTAAGTGTGCATTTATCAGGGGCTGGAGAAGTGGCTCGGTGAAGAAAGTGCTTGCCAAGCAAGCTTGGGGACCTGAATTCAGATCTCCACCTCCCCACGTGAAAGCCAAGAGCAGAGGTGCATGTCTGTAGCTGCAGTACTCACTGGGCTAGCCTGGGGCACAGGCAGCAGAGGAACCCTGAGATTGACTAACCAGCTAGTCTAGTTGAAACAAGCTCCGGGTTCAGTGAGAAAACCCTGTCTTGACCCAGAGGGTTGATAGGGGAAGACACTTAATGTTGGCTCTTGCTTACATGTACACATACGTGGGTGAGCATGCTGACACACACACATAATGCACACACTGTTTCTAATTGTAAAATACATTTTAAAGCTTACTCCTAACCACTAATCAGTGCACTGACCAGTGGTGTTAAATACACCTACAGGCTGTTCAGTTACTGCTTTCTTTCTCCAGAATTCTCTTCATCAAAATACAAAACCTGTGTAACTCCACCCCCGAGAAATCTCCGATCTACCTTTCTGACTCGGTGACCCTGTTACTAGGGACCACCTGCGCCTCAGATCACACCGTTTCTTTATGTCACCAACACCCTCAAGGTCCATCCTTAAAATCCTGAGAGGATTTCTTTCCTTTTGAAAGCTGAGTAATAACTCCACTGTGCACGACATAATTCTTTGACCGTGTTGATGGACACGGAGTCGCTTCTACTCCTTGGTTGTTGTGGACAGTGCTGTTGTATGGCTGTGTGAGTGTGGGTGGCATTTCCCCGATCCACAAATCCATTGTTCTCATGAATCCTTGTCTTCCTGTTTTGTCTGCTAGTTGTTTTTCCTACACAACCTTTGGAACATTACCTGCAGAAAACTGTCCCACTTACAGAGGAAAACTATGTACACACAGACCCAACAGGAGTTGAAAAGGCAAAAAAGGAATGTTAGCCAGGCCTTATGGCTGGGCTGCAATCATTTCTATTCTGTAGGCTGGGACAGAAGGGAGCGAGTTCAAGGCCTGCTTGAGCCACAGTGTAAGTTCAAGGTCAGCTTAGACAACTTGGTGAATTCCCATCTCACCGTCAAAAGTGGGGAGGGCTGCGGGCAGCTCGGTGAGCCAGTACTTACTGTGTAAGCTTGAGGATCTGAATTCAGGTCTCCATCACCCCAGGGTGGCCTGTGCCTGTAACCTCGGGTGCCCGCTGGGATAGGCAGGGGCTCACTGAAACAGCAAGCTCCAGGTTCATTGAGAAACTCTTGTATCAGATATCAAGGTGGAGAGCAGTAGGGGAAAATAGGGACGTTACTGTGGTCTGCGTCCATGCACACACACACAGTGCACACACAGATGGCTGCATATACACGCATACATTACAGAAGGAGAGAGAGAAAGGAAACTGCTCCACTACACGGGTTACCAACATCGTCCTACAACACAGTGCGGTCTTTTGCTCTTAGGATCACGGGGCGGGCCAGGAGCTGCGGGACCCAGGATTGCCTGAGAGGAGAGTTTTAGAGTAGAGACCAGAAGACCAAAGTTCCAGTGTGACTTTCTCCCTGTGCACATCGCATTCATACCACTACTGAGTCAGAAAGTCCCAAGTACAAGTTGGGGGCTATCGGTAATGTCCTGTTCTCAAGATTCTCACAGAACTGGATGGAGACCATAGTAGGACAGCTAAGAGATAGGCTTGCTTCCCATCCCCCACAGTGCCTGAATTGCTGTTTTCTGAAGGCATACCGAGGCTCTCCATGTTAAAGGAAACCCCTTAGCAACAGAGCAGCCATCTGTGGCTGGTTACATTCTGCATTTTGAAATTGAGCTGATAAAGTAGCGCTTGTTCATGTGTCAGTCTTAAAAGGGTAATGTTGATGGTGGCGCACACCTTTAATCCCAGCACTCAGGAGGCAGAGACAGGCGGATCTCTGAGTTCAAGTCCAGCCTGGTCTACAGAGCGAGTTCCAGGACATCCAGGCAACAAAGAGAAACCCTGTCTGGAAAAACAAAAAATGTAATATAGTTATGAAAGGTATGTCAATTACAGATAACTTGTAAACTGCAGAAAATGTGCATACACAGTAGCACTGTGTAAAGGTAACTGGTGTGGCATTTTGATACGTATTCTCCCAGTCTCTTTACTGTGAATCTTCAGGTAGTAGCATTTTTTGAGGTGCTAAAGAAGTATAAACAATGTAATTTTACAGAGCTGAGAAATGTTTTTGGCTAACCATTAGCTCAGATTTCTATAGAGTTACTTCTCCTACGCATTAAGGAGCGGAAGTTGCCAACCGTTATGTTCCTGACATTCTTCAAACTCCCAGTCTAGTTGTGTTACAAAGCAGAGCCAATGTTTCGTTTTGTTTTTTCCTTATTCAAGTACCTTGTTTGTCTCTCTGGGGAAAATGGGGAGACTGAGTCCCAGTGAGCAGGAGGAGCTGACCAGAGGGGGAGGAGCTGGCAGAGGGGGAGGAGCTGAGGGCCTGTACCCCTTTTGCAAGCTTCTCCCTACCTCATTCCCTTCCACCCATGATCCTCTGCCCTGGCCCTGCCCACTCCCAGCCAGCATAGGCTGGTGGTGCCTGAGGGTAGGGACAAGGAAGGGGAGTTGGAGACCAGGACCTCAGGTGTGTAGAGTCAAACATACACCTTAGCAGTTCAGTTATGAGTAACTGTGATGGATGGGAGCGTGGTGACAGAGCCCAGCGTAAGGACAGACATCTTGGCTCTGATTTCAGCTATTTGCCTACTGTCTGTGTAACAGGGAAGTTTCTGGACTTCTCTAATTTCTTGACAAAAAATGAAGGGAAGAAGACGTGTGTTCTCACCTTGGTGCTAACGTTACAGTCTAGGCAAGGAGCAGAGCCAGACTCACCACGGATCTGCTGAGGCCTGATTCTGGGTCCAGTCAGCAGATGCAAAACCAAACTTTGTCCAGGAGGGTGCCGGATACTGCTTAATACTCCACCAGGGGGAAATGTGCGCTTCCTTTCCCTGGCTGCCCCTAATCTGCCGTAAAGAGCCTCTCAGAGAGTTTTCTCCTCGCCGTTGCTTTCCTCTCGTGTGTGGGCATTGAGAAAAGACGGGCTGATCCAGGCCTGCCGGTCTGCGTCCTCTCACCCACTCTGCCTCGGCCCAGAGCTGCGGTGGAAATGTTTCTAAAGGGCTGAGACAAGAATACAGCCAGAGGCATTAAAGATAGGAGGAGGAGCTAGCAGGAGGCGCCTGCTCTCACGCCCCAGCTGCCCCTTGGGCATTCGTAAGTGATGTGATTGTTTTTTGAACGTATTAGTAGCAAGAACTGCACTGAGAACAAAACAGCCACCATACTTAATTTCAGACGTTTTCACTAACATCATAGTATTAGTAATTCTTAATATATTTAAACATTTATTAATATATTGATGATCTATTATCCATTAATATATTCTAGTTTAGAGAAGTAGCACAAACACTACACCTTAAGCAAATATGCATAAAGACTCAATGCTTTTTGGCCTCTGGAGTGGTTTGGTATCTTACATAACTCACAAGGGTGATTCACAGACTGTTTAATGATGCATAAACTCAGATGTTTTAGTGAAAATGGCATGACTTTGTAACATTTTTTCCCCTTGAAAATATGTTTGTTCTAATGCTGTACAACGTGTGTGGAGCCGAGCTAAACCCGGTCAGCTTGTCAGTCCGCACTGCGCAAGGGAGAAACATGCATGCTTAGAAGGAACTGTAACCTGTGCTTCCCTTGGTGAAATTCTGTATTCTGGAGTCTCCAAGCAGTACTGGAAAATAGCCTTGCACATAACCTCGAATGGATATTATCTTCAAAGAAATAATCCCTTTGATAATTAAACTTTCATTTCTTGTACACGGCTTTAATCTCCCTTGTAAAAAACAGTCCTGGGGACTTGTGTTCAAAGCTTCCAAACAAATCCCCATTTCACAAATGCCACAGTCCATTCATGGCTCCGTACATCCCAAGGATTCTATTTATAAACGCCTGTTAGGTTTCTTTTTCTCTCTGTGTTAATCTACTGCCTAATTGTCTCTGCTGTGGGTCACATGACCCGTCCCGCCCATAACACACGCACTTAAAATTCTCACTTCCTGATTGAGCCATCAAGATTACATAAAGTGTAAATCAGCCTGAATACCTAGGAGAAATTTTCAGAGGAAAATGCTGCTCTCCTGGTCTGTTTGGATACTAAGTCCTGAATGTGTGGTTCCCTGGCCGAGAGGCTGTAGGGGACTTCTCATCCCTTCGCTCTGAGATTGAATCAGACTTTGCTTTCATTATAAAGTGGCATGCCAACCAGATACAGATAGGCTGCGGGGGTGGTTCCGTTGGAGGAAATCAAACACGGTTCTGATTACCAAGAGAGCCACCTACTTCTTCATGACCCAAATGAAGAGTCCTGCTGCTCTCAGAAGGTAATGATTTCATGTTTCCCGAAGTGTGCTCGGCCTCGTAGCCTTTCTGCTTGCTGATCCTCGTTTCTGGCTGGCAGGATTACACTTGTTTTGTCAGGGATTTTAAGTCTGTCGCATCTCCTCACGGGAGACGTGAAATTTGTGTGGCATAGCCCTGGGTGTCTGGGGCCCTGCAGGCACTCTTCAGCCTGGCTTTGTGTTATTAACTGGTGTTTTTCTGTTTGGCCCTCTCTGACAGACAGCGGTACTCGCTGCTCTGATCTGTGTTCTGTGTTCTCCTGGCCTCTGTGGCTGTAGTTTGGTGCTTATAAGTGTTCTTAGCAAAGGAACCAAGATAGTTCTCAGTTGGTACGATCTAATTAAACGCGAGCTTTTGATGACTCTGTAAACCGGCTCAGGCTTTGTGGGTTCAGGATTTAATTTTACTCGAGAGACCGAGACGCGGGAGACCTTTTCACAGATGGACTTGCAGTGATTCCAGGTACAATCCTTCCTTCCTTTAACATACTTGTATTAAGAATCAAGGCAGGCAAAAGGAGAAAGTATCAGACTCAGAAGAGGAAATTTCTCATTTAAAAAGACAGCACTCAGACACAGCCCTCAAAGCGAGGTCTGTAAGCTGTGAGGCCTTAGAGTGCAGCGCTCCGTGAAGTCCCGTGATACCGTAAAATAAACTCTTGTCCAAAAAGTCTGTGGAGGCTCTGAACAGCAGCCCTCGCCAATATGGCGGAGGGGAACCAGGAAGCCAGTCTCTTGGGTGGAAGGAGACCGGGCAGGACTGAGATGTTGAGACTTTATGTAATCTGAGGCACAATGCCTTTGCTTTCCTGTAAGGATGGCCAGGGAGCTGCTGCATCGTGAGGGTCCCGGTATCATGCTAAGGCCGCGGCCCCACTGCAGTGTTTGTTCACCCGTGGGCTGTGGGAGGCCGCTGGAGCAGCGTGTGCAGCCAACAGCAGCCAAGGTGCTAATGCACGGCCTGTGATGTCAGGAGTTACGAGACCGCGGTTTCAAAACACCGCAGTAAACAAGGTCAAAGTGTCCCCTGTTGCTGGAAAGAAGGCTTGTTTTTACGAGCCGGACAGTACACGGATGAAGTAATTTTCCAAACAAACGTCACATTTGTGTGTGTTTCCTTTTTCCTTCTGGATTAAAAAGAAACAGATTATCCCGATGAGATTTGTTACTGGTTACATTATGAAGGCTACTTTTTTTCCCCCTGTCTTTTTCCCCCTATTTTTAATGCAGAAAATAATCTTGGAATCTGTTTTATGTTTACTTTTTAAAATGTATTTCTGTGAATTCTTTGAGGCTTTCATACAAGCTTGTAATGTGTTCTGGTCAAATTTGCTCCGTACTCCTCCCAGACCACTTCCCAGCCTCCACACGCTCCTTGACTTCCCTTCCCCCATCTAAGAATTTTAAATCCGTGGTAGATTTCAGCCTCAGCCGGTAGCAACATTGCTCTTCTAGACTTCTACCTTTGGTTCGTATTTGGACAGGTGTCCGAGCTAAGGGACGTGAGCTGCTGACCGCATGGCTCTCAGCGTCAGGCGTTTTCCAATCCTGAACCTGCGAGTGCCGAGAGCGGGGTCTGGGTGTTCGTGGGATGTTACCTTGACCACAGGGCCCCGGAGCTAGCAAGTGGGTGTCCTTCGGGGTGTGTGTGTCTGCGCAGTAACAACAGTGGAGCCACGCGGCACTCGGGATCTCTGGCTCTCAAGCGTCTTGAGTAGCTCCGAGGTGAACCGTGGGCTTGAGGCGTTGATAGTGTCAGAGCTTTGGAGCACCGCAGAACTGGGTATGTGCGTACACGCAGGACTTTCAAAGTGAAACCACGGCCCGAGGAAGCAACTGCTGGCAGCTGGTGTATAACCTGCTTGCAGCTGGGAAGTGAAGGAAGTTCTTGTTTTTTGGTCAGTCTCTTCTGTGTGTGTGTGTGTGGGTTTTTTTTCTTCTTGTTAACATTGTTAAACGTTCAATCCCTGGCGAGTGCCAAGTTTTCCCCCTTCATTTGGAAGTGGAGAGATGTAGTTTGTTCTGGCTGATTGCTTCTTTAACCTGCCTTCTCATTTCGAAGATGCTGGCTTGCTTTAGAGCCCTAGGAGTATTATCAAGAGGAAAACAGGGTCCTGTGGTTCTTCTGGTTCTTCTTGCTCAGTTAAGTGACATTGAACAGACCAGTTTTTAGGTGCTGTAGCCAGGAGCACCGTCAGCAAAGCGGCCTAGTTCCCTGCCTGGTTCCTGCTGAAAGCAGAAAAGATGCGTGTCCTCAGGGCAGGTGTCCAGGCAGAAAGTCTCCTTGATCCCTACAAGGGGACTCCAGAAACCTGTGAGGAGGGTGTCACAGACAGAAGGGAGTGACTTTAAAACTTGTGAGGAAGCGGAAAGGTGCCATGGGACAGGCAGTATTTAATGATGTTTAAGAAGTTTAGGCTGTGGTGGATGGGTGGTGGAAATGCGATATTTCTTAGCCCCGTGGTAACGTAGGTAGAAAGCTCAAATGAGGGGCTACCCTGAAAGCCCACGCGCAGCCCTTCTCAGACGTCACCAGCCTGTAGTGAGCTTTCCTGGAAGCACGCATGTGCTTCTCTGTTCTCTGACACCTAGGGCTGAGGAATGAAGGCGTCTACAGACGAGCATCTGCTCGTCTGTGCGATTTAGCTGGAAGCGCAGGCCCACCAGGAACAGCAAGTGTGAGCAGCTGGTGTTCCTCATTTGTGGCACTTCCATCTTTGTCTGCTTGCTTGTTTCATGTGAAGGAGCTCTAGGCGTTCGATTGCGTACTAAATTAGCCGTTCACAGTGTGATTAAAATTAATTTTGCCCTTTAGTATGCGTTATAAAAGGACTAAAACTGAAGGGACTATGTCTGAAGTGTGCTTGTGAGGTGATGTGGCCAGTTCTTTCTGTGTATAGATGGTGCGTGTGAATACCAGCATGCACGTATGTGGGCGGGTTCTCATGAGTGCGCCATGATGTTGGGTGTCTTCCTTGGGCACTCTCCTCCTCATACATTGAGGTGGATTGTCTCCTGAACCCAGAACTGGCCAGCTGTGCGAGTCTAGGTAGCCAGCTTGCTCTGGGGGTCCTGGGATTGTAGGCGGGTGCTCCCCACCCCGTTCGCAGGGTGCTGGAATCTGAACTCCAGTATGCTCAGCCTTCGGTGGTGTGAGCTTTACTAACCATCCCCTCATCCCCAGACGACTCACATGGCAGAGGCACACAGACAAGTAAATGTTACCCGATAAGAGTTTAAACTTCACTAACGGGATGCCGTCTCTGCCTGGAGCACGTCATTTCCTGCCTGCCGTTGCCTTAGGAGCCTTCCGGTTCTTTTTTCCTGTCTCTGGAGCAGGAAGGAGCCAGTTGGTGGCTCTGACGGACAAGGCAGCTGTCTTGAATACAGAGCTGAGTCTGAATTTCTTGTTATCAGCACCCAGTGGGTCACTGCTTCACCCCAGAGGTAGTGTGTCATGTTCAGAAGTGAGCAGCTAGCTCCCGGGCCAACGTTCCAGGAACACACCACACAGTGGGGTAAATGGCAGGATGAGGTAACTGCAGAGAGCTGAGTACCTTAGCTTAGGAATGCGTCATAGAACCCAGATCCACTTCAGATAAAATCTCATGATGGACACTTGGGGGAAATGAAAATTGTGTGTGTGACTTAGAGTTGTTTCTGTGATCAGATCTTAGAAATGAAAGTCCTTGTACCACCCCTTCTGACTTGAAGAACAGGATTTATCCCTGATCTACAGTTTCTAATCAGTTTAAGTGCTTTCATTCAGTAAGAAGTTTTATGTTAGAATAACTTTGCATCCTCTAAGAAGACACAGAATAATTACCTTTCTTACATGTTAAACGTTCAAGAGCACGACTTCAATCCAGGATTTGGAAGGCAGAGGCAGGTGGATCTCTTGAGTTTGAGGCCAGCCTAGTCTACATAGTGAGTTCCAGGACAGCCAGGGCTGTGTGGAAAGACCCTGCCTCAAAATTTAATGAATAAATGAATGAATGAAAGAAAGAAAGAAAGAATTGAGAGAACATAGCCCGGCATGGTGGTGCACGCCTATAATCTCAGCACTCATGAGGCAGAGGCAGGCAGACTCTGTGAGTTCAAAGCTAGCTTTCATGGTGAGACCTTGTCTTAAGTAAATAAATAAATAAAATTTGAGAGAATATGAAAACATCACAGGTCCTTTTACTGTTGGGAGTAGCTGTGCAGCTTCCCCGTGGGAGACAGTAAACTTGGAGGTGGTGGTCTTTATAAAGTGTTACATTCTGGAGGGACAGAATCTCTGTGCTGTAGCTGATAGTTGATGTCTGGTGGGTAGTATCGCTCAGCTCCCAGCAGGGTCCAGTGAGTGTCCAGGGCGGAGTCGGTGCCTCTGGACACAGAAGGCTGCTGCTCCTTTCAGAGACCCTGCAAGCGTAGGGACTCCTCCCTGTGTGTGACTGAGAACCAGGACCTGGTACTGTCCTTGGAGAGGACAAAGCTAAGATTCTGGGCACAGATCAAGTTAGAAGAGTAGAGAAAGCAGAGATGAGTAAACCAGTCACATGGCAACTTGAAAGCACAAAAGGCTGGCTGTTCAGTGCAGAGGGTGGGGCAGCTGCCTGGATAAAGGCGCTCCAGGCATTGGAGGTGGCGTTGGACTCGCGGCCTGAGAAGGAAAGCATCCTTCTCTGTGGGAGCAGCTGTTGGTGAGGGGAAGAGTTACTGACCATGGGCATTCCCTGTCTCACCCTGAAGGGACTTTAGGAGACCCTCAGAGCAGAAGTCCATGGATGCCAGCTCTGGGAGGGTCCCACTTGCTGTATGATTAAACAGATGAGGCTTAATACTGAGTCACAGGGGCACAGGAGAAGAATGTGGGCACAGCCCTGTGCTGGTGTGTGTGAAAGGGCGTGTCCTGGACAGTGAAACGGCCATCGATGAGTACCCCATTAGCGCTGTTGAGATTGTCCAGGAAGGAGGTAAGACAGGCGGGAAAAAGAAGTGTGGTAATGGGGGAACTTGGCAGAGTCCAGAGGCGTGGCTACAGGGTCCAGAGGCGTGGTTACGGGGCCCAGAGGTGTGGCTACAGGGTCCAGAGGCGTGGCTACAGAGTCCAGAGATGTGGTTACGGAGTCCAGAGGAGTGGCTACAGGGTCCAGAGGCGTGGTTACCGGGTTCAGAGGAGTTGCTACGGGGCCCAGAGGCGTGGCTACAGGGTCCAGAGGCGTGGTTACCGGGTTCAGAGGAGTTGCTACGGGGCCCAGAGGCGTGGCTACAGAGTCCAGAGGCGTGGTTTGGGAAGTACTTGGATTAAGTAGTGTTGGTTCAATGGAATAATGTTGTCCTAAGTAGGTAGTAAAGGAGACCGAGGTACCAGGAGACCTCAGAGAGGGCTCTAATTTTAAGTGCAGAAGTGCTAGCCGGGGAGAGCACTCCATTTTAATGACCCCCAATGTCCCTAGAATCTGCTTGGCACTGAGGCTACTGTGTTTGGACACCAGCATTTCAGTCATCCACCCTGGGGCTTGGATATACCTCTGACTCACCTCTGCCTAGATATCAGGTCTTGTAGATGTACTTACAAGTTTTTCTGTAGACTTGACATTCACCTCCCAAGAGAACATATCCTCATTGGAATCCCAGTCTGCCCTGTGTTCTGTAACCGAGGCGAAGTCACTGGGCAGCTCAGGGCCTTTGAGCAGACAGCATCTGAGCACTGCCTTTAAGGACACTGGTGGCTCAGTCATGTAACCCAGATATTTGGCCAGACACCAGGCTAGATGTCCCTGCAAAGGCATTTTAAAATGAGATTAGCATTAAAGTCGGTGTGGATTTTGACTGAAGGTGTTACCATTACCTGGTGTACTTGGTCCATTCACTTGAAAACCTTAAGAGAAGTCTATGGAGAAGAAAGAACATTCTATTTAACGTATTCAAGACTGAATTGTCGTATGGACAGGAAAGATGGATTAAAGAAGGGACACGGTAGCTGACAGGAGACCCGAGGGTTGTTCAACTGCCTATTTGCTGTTTGTTTCTCTGGCTAATAGCAAGGCAATGCCATTTCTGGGTTTGCATTGTGTAATTATTACTAGCATGGGATCTTTACTGTTTCAGCTATTGCTGTGTTAGTGATTTGTTTCTTTCCATCACCCAATGGGATAGGGATTAATCTTGCCACCACGGCCCACTAAAGTGTCATGGACCTTACTACATAGCTAATGTGTGAAAGACCGGCTCTGGAGGCCACGGCAGCCTGGCTCCGGGAGCTGAGCTCCTAAACCCTCTGCCTCAGCGCTTACCAGCCGTATACGTGCTGCGCACAGCTCTTCAGACCTCCCTAGAGCCTCACCTAGAACATACATTACCTCCGTGGGGCAGTCGGTGGGACAGGTCTGCCAGGGAGAACTGCTCCGTATAGGCCGCTCCATCAGGTCTCTGACCAAAGCCATCCAACGAAGTGGTACAGCGTGCGGAGGTCAGCTCTCATCCAGCCACTGGGGAAGAAGAGAGCACAGCTGTAGAAGCACTCCAGACACCGCCCACGGAGTCTTCCACCAGCGCGAGTGGCAGGCCTCGCTGCATCTTACACATAAGGAAGGCAGTGGACGGCATTAGCTCACGTCTCCAAGGCTAATGGCGGAGACGTGTGACGCTGCTCCCATGCTCTCGGCCTCTCGGCGCATCCCAGGCTCCTTCCTCCCCGCCACTGTCACCGCTAGCCGTCGGGCTCCCTGTGGGCAGGACTATTTCATGCGTTCACCATTACAAAGTGCCGTTCCTGACACATAGTACTGCTGAGTACTCATGCACCAAGACTCTGAGTACTGCTGCTCCTTCTCCAGAGACACGCGGATGATGTCGCTGCCCGCCGGCCACCACCGCCAGGACCGTCGTCTCTGGCTTGTACTCACACTCCTCTGGACCCGGGCTCTTAAGGACTCTACGTTTTCAGACGTTCCTGGCGTTCTGATTCTGCTGACATCCCGGACTCTTCCCACAGCCTCTCTTCACGCAGACCCCGCGACACACGGAGAACGAGACAAACTAAAACCGACGTGTAGTTCCTACCATTTTTTTCTCCCTTCAGGTTGATTTCTTTTTGCTTCTTATAACTTGGATTCAGTGGCTCTGTCTCCGTTACCTTTATACCCCTTTATTTGTCCTCTTGGAAATGGTAGTTATGACTGAAGTTTGGTTTTTAAAAAGTGCAAGTCAGAATTGGGCACATCCAGTACTCCCTCTGCCTGACTCTTCCAGCCTTCGTTGTGCAAGCCGGTTTCTGGCAGAGTAAAACTCTTGTGCTTTTTTTCCCTCCCGTTTAAAGCTATGACGCAGTTTAGAAGAATAGCCCCTGGGTTTGTCTGTTTTTGTTGGGAGCAAATGCGCGTGTGCGTACATACGGAGGTCATAGGTCAGTCTCAGGCGTCTTTGCTCAAGACCACCAACCACCTAATTTTCAAACAGGACGTCTCCTTGGTCTGGAGCTCACTGAGCAGTGGAGCTGGCCTGCTAGTGAGCCCGCAGTGGGTCTCCACCTCCCAGGGTGGGGAGAGAAGCAAGCGCCATGTACTTGGCTTACTTCCTCCATGCAGCTTGCAAGCACTTCTTGGAGTGAGCCCTCTAGCCCAGGCGCAGAGTTTGTGTGTTTCAGTAAATGCACGAGTACGTGCGTCTGGACACAACTAAGACGTGAGCTATTATTTCTACTTTCTTTCATATTTTTAACCTAAAAAAGGGTCTGAATATCCAGAAACTCCCATTATTGTTGGTAGGAGATGTCTTAGATTTTGTACCCAAACCAAGGCCTTGCTAAAACGCTGCGTATAAACTCCTCAGTGGCTGGCTGCTCTGCCCCAGTTTGAAACTTCGGTGTGATTTGGAGAAGCTTCATAACAGGGTCATCTGTGCTTGAGAACGCCATTCAGAGTGGTGAGCCGAATCACAGGCCAGGACCTAACGTGAACCGTGTAAACCGGAAGTGCTGGCGTGTGCCGGGAAGCGGAGGCATTCTTACTTTGGAGTTACAGAGTTAACCGTTGAAAAGTAACCTTCCCAAAGGTCTGGCCTCGTCACGGTTTTAGCTGGCGAGCTACCTCTTCAAGAGTTAATCTTGTTTCTTCTCTTTTCTTTCTTTTTTTTTTTTTTTCCTTTAAGTTAGGAGAAAGATAAAGTTCTTCTAAGGAATTCATTAGAAATTAGCGACAGCATTTTGTGTTCTTCGGAGCCTTGGCTGAAGGGGCAGCGCTCGCTTCGCCAGGCTGTGGAAAAGGACACTGGTCCCGGGTGGCCACCCTCCCGGCCCTCCTCTGCCGTGAGGGAGAAACTACCATTCCGAAGTAATTCTCCCGTTCTCTGTCTTGCCAAGCCCAGTGGCTTCTGTTGTAACATGTGGCAACTTCTCCCTTGGAGGCTAACTCGGCCAAGTTACCATAATATTTAGGACCAGGTACAAAGGCATTTCTTCTCCTAAACCTCATGCCAAGTTTAAACCAAACTGTCTTCTCCTTCCTGGCCATTCAGAGAGATCCAACTCTTACATAAGAAGGACAAGAAAGCTACAGGGCCCTCCCCCCCCCCCCCCTTTTTAACGCCTGTTCAAACAGATAAACAAGGCACGTCATGCCTGGTGTTGCTTTGAGCTCATTTGCCCCGCTTTGGTGTTCACTGTAAAAACGCTACAACAGATCATCTACCGTGGGTGCACAGAGAGGGGGAAGGCCGGACTCTTAGCTCCTTTTTGGAGTAGTGTCAGCCTCTGAGGACCCGAAGCCAGCAGAACAAGAAAAAGTGGGCTCATCCACCTTCTAGACTGATAACTGAATGAGCAGCATCAGTTAATTTTCCTTTTTAAGATCAACCTTGCAGACCAGAGAAAATTCTCCATCAGTATGTGGGTTCTGATCTTACCCTGGCCATTTCCCCCTTGCCGATTGATCTGTGCATCATCTGTTTACCCGTCCTTGCTAAAGCAATGGTACCCTGTAACCAGCTTCCGCATAAATTAACATCCTTGTCTTTTTGAAGGAACGGTTACTTTCCTCAGCACAGTTTCCTGGGTGGCATGCGCTAAAGCTTACATATGACAGGCACGGGCTGAAGTACAGTCACCGTCCAGCTCAAGAGTCAGCACGCTAAAAATACCTGGGGTCCTCCTCTCTGCTTCCTGTGACGTCACCACACACACTGTGCTGAAGATGTCATTGACAGTTGTCTGGTTCAGAACAGACGCGTTTCTGTCACATAAATGTGCACCGGTAAAAAGCTCTTCAAGACAGAAGTGAGGTGCCACGCGGCGGCACGCAGCTTCGCAGCTCGACATTTCCTCCTGTGCTGTTTGTAAAAATTGTATGTGTGGCTGGGAATAGCTTCGGTTTCTTCATCTGCGTGGCCTTGGTGTTCTGCATGTGACTTGGCCACAATCTCCCACTGTCTGTTTGTGGAAAGCGGGAGAAAAACAGGAGTTCTGCTGTAGGCGTGTTGAGTTTGAAAAGAGTCTGAGAAACCGAGGGAAACTGAGGAGGACGGGAGTGACCAGCATGGGCACAGCGCCTAAGGCACTCAGCATCGAGAGTTACGGAAGGCGTCCGTTGGGTTGGGGTGTTGGGGTCAGGTGTTGTTGGGGTCAGTGTTGGGTTGGGGTGTTGGGGTCAGGTGTTGTTGGGGTCAGTGTTGGGTTGGGGTGCTGGGGTCAGGTGTTGTTGGGGTCAGTGTTGGGTTGGGGTGTTGGGGTCAGGTGTTGTTGGGGTCAGTGTTGGGTTGGGGTGTTGGGGTCAGGTGTTGTTGGGGTCAGTGTTGGGTTGGGGTGCTGGGGTCAGGTGTTGTTGGGGTCAGTGTTGGGTTGGGGTGTTGGGGTCAGGTGTTGTTGGGGTCAGTGTTGGGTTGGGGTGTTGGGGTCAGGTGTTGTTGGGGTCAGGGTTGGGTTGGGGTGCTGGGGTCAGGTGTTGTTGGGGTCAGTGTTGGGTTGGGGTGTTGGGGTCAGGGGTTGGGTTGGGGTGTTGGGGTCAGGTGTTGGGTTGGGGTGTTGGGGTCAGTGTTGGGTTGGGGTGTTGGGGTCAGGTGTTGTTGGGGTCAGTGTTGGGTTGGGGTGCTGGGGTCAGGTGTTGTTGGGGTCAGTGTTGGGTTGGGGTGTTGGGGTCAGGTGTTGTTGGGGTCAGTGTTGGGTTGGGGTGTTGGGGTCAGGTGTTGTTGGGGTCAGTGTTGGGTTGGGGTGCTGGGGTCAGGTGTTGTTGGGGTCAGTGTTGGGTTGGGGTGTTGGGGTCAGGTGTTGTTGGGGTCAGTGTTGGGTTGGGGTGTTGGGGTCAGGTGTTGTTGGGGTCAGGGTTGGGTTGGGGTGCTGGGGTCAGGTGTTGTTGGGGTCAGTGTTGGGTTGGGGTGTTGGGGTCAGGGGTTGGGTTGGGGTGTTGGGGTCAGGTGTTGGGTTGGGGTGTTGGGGTCAGGTGTTGGGTTGGGGTGTTGGGGTCAGGTGTTGTTGGGGTCAGTGTTGGGTTGGGGTGTTGGGGTCAGGTGTTGTTGGGGTCAGTGTTGGGTTGGGGTGTTGGGGTCAGGTGTTGTTGGGGTCAGGTGCTGGGGTCAGGTGTTGGGGTCAGGGGTTGTTGGGGTGTTGGGGTGAGGTGTTGTTGGGGTTAGTGTTGGGTTGGGGTGTTGGGGTCAGGTGTTGTTGGGGTCAGGTGCTGGGGTCAGGTGTTGTTGGGGTGTTGGGGTCAGGGGATGGTGCTTATTTTTTACTCACGGCCTGTCCCTCTGGATGCTTGGTTTGCTCTCACATGTGCGTCACTCAGCTGTAGTGTTGACGTAGACAGAAGGCTTATGAAGAGTGTGGGAGCTCAGGAAGGGGGAGGGAAGTGTTTGCAAGCTCTGAAGGGTGAAGTGAAGGTTAGGTGTTACGTTACACCTCTCCCAGAGTTCTGTGAGATGGACGCAGTGGACAGACGTGCGTTCTCAGGGAGAACACACCGTATGGAAAATCACCGGACTTCAGTTCCGTGCCTGGTTAGCTCTCGTCACCGAGGGCCCACTTCGCTGTAGTGACTCTTCTGTCCCTTACTCAGACGAGGAGAAGGAGGAACAGCAGCAGACCGGCCTGAATGTTGAGACCAGCTCCTGAGAGCAGTGTTCCGGCCTCTGTGTGGCGCTTTTCTTAAAATGACAGGTTTAGCAGATCCTGCAGCTTCGGGAGCGCAGACATTCTGAGCTCACATTTCCGCGTGTCTGCCTTGAATCCAGCGGAGAGCATCCTTGGTGCCCAAGCCCCTGGCTTTGTCTGCATGGACCCAGAACCTATTACACGTTGTAGTTTCACCTCTGAACCCAGCCTCGGTCCATAGCATACAGCCCAGCCCCCTGTGCTGTGCTGATCTGATTCAGAGTAAGCCATTTTAATGAAACTATTCATTTAAAAAGTGATCCTGTGGGATTTAAGCTGTCTGCCTGCCAGCACCCAGTGAGGGAGCAGTGACCAGGGTCTGGTCCCCTGCCTGTTAAGTGCGCATTTGCTCTTTATTAATAAGCCGTATGTCTCCAGGGGATCTGGCAGAAATTTGAAAGCACTTAGGTTTACTTTATTGAATAGTAAGGATCTTTTTAACATCAAAGAAGCCAAGCGATGGCCAGAGAAAATGCGCTTTTCTCTGAAGACCTTTGACACCATGGGTGCTAGGATCAGATCAGAGAGCCAGCCCTCAGGGGTTCGGCCTCCCCCTGGGAATCCTAAGGGGGTCAAGGAAGGCGAGCCGGCGACAGTGACACTGTGCGGTTCCAGGGCGGAGCCGGCGGGGGCCACACGGCACCTCCCTGCCTGAGTGCTGTGTGCACAGGTGCCCTGCAGTTGGTTCCATGTGCTCATGAAAGGCTCCACCGCCCCCGAGGAAGAGGTGTGAGTCATAAAGTATCGTGAGGACAAGGCAGAGAGTGACAGATCACCTTTGTCAGCGGAAGGTTCCAGAGAGATCAGAGTCCCCGAGGTTATCACGCACTTCGATACGTTCGTGGAGAAACGTGGTTGAGAGAAAGGTTTCCACAAACGTGGGAGCTGGATTTCTAAGGTTGGCCTGACAGGGTTTGAATGAAGTTATGGGACGGGAGAGGATCCGAAGAAGTGCATGTCCTGCTGGTTCAGACGGGGCAGCCACTGAGGGCAGGAATGCGCGTTCTGACTCCGCCATTAGGCATCAGGTGGTTGTTGGAAATGGTAAATCAGCTCGCGCTACGGACAGCCTAGTGGGTCAGGTTCATGTCAGTAACTCTTCTTTGGCGAGCTGCCTCTGCACGGAACATCCTTTGTCTTGGGGAGGTTTCTGGCTGGTTTCTGCAGCCCTTGTCCTTTGCCCTGAGGCACAGCCTGACCCAGCCGCCTTGGTAGAGGCGGCGCACCTTTTGGTGAGCGGCATGAGCCGGGGCCTGCCTGGCCAGCTGCCTCTGCCCTGCTCCTGAATCGGGAGTGCTGTGATGAGTTACCTGTGGAAAAGAGCACAAGGGCGAGAAGCCAGGAGCTGCTCAGGCCCAGACCTCTGCTCTGGTGGGTCTGTCGTCTGAACAGGCAACTGGGCCTCGATAGTCTCTGATCTTTGCTGGCACAGGTGCCCTGTCTCCGGTGTCCTGGAATAGCTCATATGGCCAGGAACCTAACATCCCGTTTCCCCTGGACCTGGGAACTCTTGGGAGTCGGTGAGCACCCTGCCCCAGGGACTCGACCTGCCTCTGTCCCGTGTGAGGCCACTCCCAGCAGCCCTACTGATTGTTTGTACGTGGCTTTATAAATTGAGAGGCATCCTTTTACGGGACTCCTCTTGTGCATGTGGGTGTTAAGGGTACAAAGAAGTAAGTCCTCCTTCCTTTGTAAAAATGCATTCGCAGCTTGGTTTCATACTCATAAGACACACCGAGTGAAGAAAAGGGGAAATGCTGACGTTTGTCCCAGTTAACTCTGGGCTCAGACAGACCTACGCTCACACGGAGCCGGCGGGACGGGGCATGGCGGCTCCCATGCTGTGATGGTGACTCTCCCCAGTGTGTGCCTCAGTGCCACTGCCACAGAGGAGGTTGCTCAAGGGTCCTGGGGTCTTGCGTGGTTTCATGCAGTCATATTAGCCAAGAACTGTAACTCGTGTGCATGAAAATGACAAGAAAAGGCAAAGCCCTGGTTGTGAAAGCCAGCAGTGGTGTTCCCTCGTTCCCCCGTCCCTCCTTCCTTCCGTCTGTATTTCTCTCTTCTGTCTCCTTTCCTCCTTCCTCACTTTACCCCATTTCCCACTTCTTTCCTCTCTCCTCTCCTTGACGAGGCTTGCAGGACTGTGGGGGGAGGCACATGGGTGAGCCCACCGTGCCAGGGGTCGGAGGCTGTGATGGGGCCTGGACCACAGGAAGGCTGGCGTGCCCGAGCTCAGGACAGCTCCGTTAGCGCGAGGGCTAGGATTTATGGAGCTGTGTGGGACGGAAATTGCCGTTAAGAGATTCTCCTTTTCAGATAGATGGTGGATAGGAAGGGAGGCAGGTGTTTCTTCCCAATGACGTGCGCTTTATGGATTTAGATGTCTTTGAGTGTAGAATTGAAAGAGAAGACTTTTCAAAAGTTACATTTTTTCACAAAAGTTGGAGCAAGGATGACTTCATTCACTGCCACTTTGAGAAGAGAAGCTGAACCGGAGGGAGCCAGTTTTGTGGCGTGGACAGCAGCGGCCTTGTTTGTGAGTGGGGACACTTGGCCGCTGTGCCAGAACATTTCAGCAGAGCAGTTTGTTTCCTGTTACCGAAAGGATTGTGGGGTTTGGGTTCTTTGTGCACACACGCACACACAGTGCCCAGGACACAGGCAGAAGAAGAGCGTTCTGTGCACACACAGGCAAGGGAAGAGCCTTCTGGTTCTGGTACCCCATCTGATCTGGACTCTGGGATCTGTCTCTGGTCCTCTCAAAACAAAACACAACACCTCCTCTTCTTGGTCCTTCTGACTGAAAACAACCAGAGCTTTAGAACTAACTCATTTTAAACGATTCCTAAAACAAGAAGAAATTCAAGCAGAACCTGACTAAAGCCGAAAATTACCTTTGCAACACTTTCAATGTAGGGCCTTGAGCTGGTTCAAGTTTGTGGCTGACAGTGTATTTAAGTAATTTAAAAATAAACTTTAATGCTGCTAGCGTTCTTTGCATCTAGAGACCAGCAATTCCCAACCTATGGATTGTGACCCCCTCTGGGGGAACGAATGAGCCTCTCACAGGGGTCACCTGAGACCATCTGCATTTCAGGTATTTACGTTATGATTCATAACAGTAGCAAAATTACAGTTAGGAAGTAGCAATAAAATAATATCATGGCTGGAGTCACCACAGCATGAGGAACTGTGTTAAAGGGTCGAGGCCTTAGGAAGGCTGAGAACCGCTGCTCTAGGTCTTTTGTGAATGACTGGAGTATGAACTGTTGGGGCTTTCTGTATACCCAAGGGGTTGAGACATTCGCATCGGATAAAGGCGTGCAGAGGGTCTTAATCACGCCATCTTATTCTTTTCCTATTCTTTTAAATATCTCCTTTCATTAGTTGCTTCTTAATGAATGACTGACTGTTTACTGAAGCTTATACCAGGAATTTGAACATTAAACAGTTCTAATCAGAATACAATTTGGGGAGGAAAATTCCCGCTCATTTTCTTACCCTTACATCAGAACAATAAAAACAAATTGTCATCCTCCCTCTGGGCATGTAATGATTTGAGAAATCTCATCATTCTCTTTTCGAAAGCTTCAAGTGTAATAAATGAGTTCAGAAGAAATTTAATTATAGTTCTTAAACTGTAAATCTCTCTGGAAATGGGTAGGGACAGTGACTTCCATCTCTTGAAATAGAAGGGCCATATGCAGCTAGAATAAAATTCGACTTCTTGAGTGTGTGGACCATCTGAAGAAAACCTGCAATTACAAAATCATTTTTTCCTTCTCTCTCTCTCTCTTTTAATTACTTTCCTTATAGCTTATTTTATCAGTGAATGCAGAACACACTTGGGGATTTCTTAGGCAGTAGAACCAAGAGCCCAGCCCTTGCTGCCTGCCGAGGCGAGGTCAGTCTCATCCTATGGAAGACGGTAGTTGACAGGACCATCGTGGGGAAACTTGGGTGGGAATCACGCCCTCTGGCTTTGGAAGCTCTGGTTCTCCATGGCAGGTCCTTTTCTCGGGATAAGCTTGACACGAGGGCCTAACAGAAGAAAGCTTCTGGAATGCCGAGTTTGTGGGTTGGGTTTTTTGTTTTGTTGTGTTGTTCCTCCACGAGCTGTTCTCCCGTTGCCTTCAGGTTTGCCTTCGGGTACGCTGCGTTCAGCCCACGTACCTCCAGCCTGACACGCCCATGAACTGCCGTGCACGCACACATGCGATACATGTGCACTGCGTGGCGTCCCTCCAGACCTGCTTTATAGCTTGAGTTGTTCTCTAGGTCCCTGAGCACTGAGCACTGAGCACTGAGCACTGCTGGTTCAAACCAAGGTTGTTGAAAACTGCAAGGTTCCCCAAAGGCAGGGACTTCAGTGTGGGGCGGATACTGGGCAGCCACAGAAAGTTCTTTCCTGTTCTCTGAAGGTAGTGGACGCTTCCAGATCCCAACTGCAGACTGCCCAGGACGTCTGCAGTTAGCAAGGCATTTATAATAGAAGGACATGACCTGACATTCATGTAGCTAAACATCGCTTATAGTTCCCATGGGAAGTTGAAACAGGGAAGGCCAAGCTTTTCACGCCACTCTGATGTAACAGACAACCTGCAGCCAATGGCAAGTTTCGGCTGCCAGCATCTGGCATTTTTCGCCCATTTTCTTAGACCCCTACAGCTGAAGCGATGTCTGTCTTCTGCAGAGAGACTACCTGCTCTCAGGAGTGCCTGGTGTCTCCAGAGTGGGTGTGCCATCCCTCTGAATGAGACTGGCAGTTACGTACTGGCAGTTTTTATAGTCCTCAGAGATCTGACCCCCAAATCCCGGGAAGCATCCCTCAGGAAAGCTTCTCTGTTAGAAACAGGTGTAACTCGGGAACTGGGACTGATCCAGGGTTTTGAGTGCAGCCAGCCCTGGCCAAAGGTTTGTTTCCATTTGTCCAAAAGCCACCTTTCTGTGTAAACCGCGTGAATCCGTCCCTGCCTGTGCAGCCCCAGAGGGCATCCAAATGAGGCTGAAACAGCCCTGTGCCTGGGACAGAGTGCGGCCAGGTTGGGTTGTGTGTGGTACTCGTCCTCCAGTGGTTCCTGGTAGTGACGCACGGCTGTCACTCAGCACAGAGCAAGAGGAAACCGTGACCTCTCTTGCATCAGTAGTCGGGACAGACCGCTGTTCCTCAGGCATCCAGAATGCTCCGTCTGGCAGAGCTGCACATTCCATGCCTGGGTGACACGGCTAAATGACGGGAATCAAATGCTGTCCCCTGAATGGTCTCCAAGGCAGACCTTCCTCCCGGGCGTCTCTCGCGTAGGCCCACAGCCTCCAAGATGGAATGGCTGGGCCGAGTTGCTGGGCCAAGCTGCTTGTGCAGGCAGTTCCTGTGCAGCCTCTGAGGTGGGATCTCTGTCAGCAGTGGCCTTGATTAGCAGCCTCAGCAGCATCAGGCTGCCTCCAGTACTGCGCATCCCCTCTGGAAAACAAAGGCTGGGTTTAAAAAAGAAGATCTTTCTGGAATCCCACCCAGAGGTGTCAACGGGTGAATGACAGGCAGCCCACCTTTCCCTCCCTCCAACTTCTCGCTCCTGCCCCAGCCTCAGATTCCTGAACTGCAGAAAGATATCCTCATGTGTGCGCGTTTTAATCCCAGTTTGTGGGTCTTCTTACTTAGCTCTCAGGTGCTTTGTGTGCTTGTTGATGAAGAGCAGCACTTCACTTTGGGAAGTCAGTCAGAGGACATCAGAAGTGCGTGTTGAGGAATGAGTTCCAACCTCTATGGCAAGTGAAGCAGTCCTGTGAGGCCAGATGCTCCCGACGTCTCTCCTCTCTCACCGTAGTGGAAATCTCAGAGCTACCAACTTAAGACTTAGCCATCCTTGGGTTTACTTAGCCATCCTTGGGTTTCTTTCTGGCTTGGAAGACCACTTTATGAGTCTCAGAAGTGAACATTTCAGTCACTAGGGAAAGCACGGTGTGGCAAAGCACACTGTGTTTCAGGGTCGTTAGAGACAACTTACTGTGCCTCCGAGGTTTTGCGTTCGAAAGCCCATTCAGCCTTTCTTTCTCCAAATACGCTTTCCGTAAACCTTGGCCTGAAGGATGTAGCAGAAAACAAAGCCATCTACCTCATACACAAATACATGTGCACGTTTTATGTCAGAGTCTTGATAAAGTGAGGCCTTGTTTTGGAGACAGTCTTGCTGTACAGCCCAGAATAGCCTCAAATTGAACTCAGTCCGGCATGCTGGGATTTTGGGTATGAGCCAACACACTTGGCTCAATGGAGCCATTTTATATATAGTTTAGTTTTTGTGTTTTACGTACACACGGTGTAACCGTATACATGGTACATGATGTGTGCTTCTATACATACAGCGTAATTATATACATACATATATGTGAATATACATAAACATATATACATGGTATATATGTTACAGTCTGACTCTCTTGTGTGCGCTGTATTCTGTGGTATTAGCCAGTTGGGAAGGTAAACAAGAAATACTGGTGGCTTGAGAACCTTGCATGACCGTGTTTGTCAGCATTGTAGTCAGGGCGAACTTTGCTCCCGCTGCAGAATGGCAGGAATTGAGGCGATCACTCAGCAAACAATAGCCCCTACCCCAAGTACACGTGTTGTCTTCCATCTTTCTTACTAGATACGTGTGTGCAGGTACTTGTGCCCGTACTTGCCACCGAGGCCAGAGGATGTCTTGTCAGGTGTTGCTCTGTTCACCACTCTCTGCTTCATCCCAGCTGAGACGGTTTCTCCCTAGATCTGGAGCTGCCCAGTCCTTTTTGTTCTTGCTGTGCTGGATGGCCAGCAGCCCCAGTGTGCCTGTCTCCAAGCTCCACTGGTTGGTGCTGGTTCTGAGTGTGTTGCCCACTCAAGGCATGTGCAGCCACAAGTGCTGGGGCTCGAACTCGGATCCTCCCGTGTGCCCAGCAGACACTTTTCAAACTGAACCGCCTCCCTTACGCCATCCTTACAGGACTCGGTATCTGTTAGTGTGTGATCAGCTTTGTGTAGATTTGTGTGTCATCCATGACTCTACGTAGCTAACATCTCGGGCGTGTTACAAACATCAGGGGGTTTGTTGTTTCCGGTTTTGTTTTCATTTGTGGGGGTGTGTGCACGTGGTCCAGTGCATCTGTGAAAGTACAGTCACTCCCCTCCTTCCTCAGGCCGTCAGTCCCGGTGGCCAGCACCCACCGTGCCCCCTCACCTGCCGCACACTTCAGGCACGCTATCTGCCGTGTGGAGCGGTGACTCACACTCCTGTGTACTCCGGTTGGAAGGACCGGAGCCCACATATGTAAGACCTGAGAAACACACAGTGCTCGTAGCTCAAAATACTGTCCTCGTGAGAGCAATTAATACGTGGGTTTTGTTGCGGTTTTGAGACAAGGTTTTACTGTAATATCTCTGGCTTCTTGGTACTGACCTACATTTTGTATAAAATTTCCATACGTATTTTGAAACGTTGGTGAAAACTTGGAAGCCGATCGACATAATTGTTTCTCCACAGACCCAGAAAGATAACTGAAGATTTCTGTGGCGTGGAGTGACACACAGAAACTAAATTTCGGGAGGTCATGGCTGAGACTCTACGTTGTGTGAGTGTCAGCCGCTGTCTTCATGCCGCAGGTGCGGACGCTCGGTGACGTCCGTGGGGACCGCGGAGCCGCTTGCCACAGTCACTCGCTGGCAAGCAGCCAGTTCAAAGGACCAGCCTCCGTGTCCAGGACCAGATGACAAAGGTCTGAGGAGCGTGAGGGAGAAGGCAGAGGCGGCAGAGGCGGGCAGGTGCTGGCTAGGCTTGGCGGCAAACAGGCCTGACTCAGTGAAGCCGAAGGTGAGTGCCAGATGTATTTGAGTGGGATGAGTGTGTGTGTGTGTGTGTGTGTGTGTCTGTAGGCGATTGTGAGTGCGTGTACCTGTCTGTGGCGTAAGTCCCATTTCAAGCCTGGGCTAGGCTTCTATGCTGCCCAGTGGAACCACAAACCCACAAGTACCTTCACCAGAAAGCCACGCTGGCCCCCAGTCCCTGCACACCTGTGGGTTTGTTCTGTGGGCCGCGTCCCGCTGTGGCACCGAGGGACACTTTGCCAGGCCTGCTCTGTAAACAAGTCCATCGGCCCAGGAGTTCTCCTGTCCTTGGGTGTGTGCGCTGGTTCTGCTTTTCCTCCGAAAGTAGAGAAGCTTAGAGGTTTAGACGCTGGTGCTCTTTTAGAAACAGACAGGAAAATCTTGATTTAAGCCTGGACCATGAGTTCTGAAAGTGACCTGCAGCCATTCTAGAGACCCCCCAAGGGCAGTGCTCAGGAGAAAGGGAAAGTCCTTCCCCTTAACGGGATTAGTCACCTAAGATGAGAAAGTATGATGTGGTTTCCCAAGAGTCAGTGAGTCATCCCGTTGGTGGATTGGAGTATGAGCTTGGAGCGTCCACCTACTGTGACTTCCTATCACGGCTGATGGAATATCTCACCCAGGTTCACGTTTTTTTATGGCAGGAAGTGTGTATGAATGGATAAGATAGGAGTAAGTAATATTTGATCTTGTGACTATCGTGCAGGGAGGAACTTTTAGTACCAAATAAATCTGTGGGTAGGGGAAGCGCTGGCTTGTAAATGTTACATACGTTTTCCAGAATTCCCGAGTTCTCCAGAATCTTGAGTACAGTTGTTTCTCAGTCTTAGAAGAAACTAATACCAGAATGGACTGTTTAACTCTCTTTTCCGCCTTTCTTGTTAACACTTCGGCTTAGGAAGACATTTTGAAGGATTTTTGTCTGTCATCTAACATGACACAGAACATTAAACGGTGGCACGGGGGGAGGAGACCAAATCCAGGGCATCCAACATGCTAGGTCAGCACTCTACCACCAAGTGGTAGTGATGATCCTTTGTGGAACGTTCTAGACGGGTAGGTGTACCTGACACTGAAATAAGGGTGGCTTTTTGCTTGAAGATTGAAAGGACACCGAGGCCGGGGAGACTCCCAGCTGCCATCTTAGACCATCTTCTTACGGGGGCTTGGGAAAAGAGATTTGGTGTGACACCAGGGGGGATCCAGCCGGGCAGGTTCAGAGAGAGGGATTGCATAAAACCCGAGTGTGTTCCTAATCTGCAGGACTTCTACCTGAAGATGCCTTTCCTTCAAGGAAAAGCACAAGAGAAGAAGGGCTCTTCCTTCTTAGGCCTGAAGGGGGCAGGGGCCATGTATAGCTCACCCTAATGCTGCTGATGCTTCACAGGGGCGAATGGAGCTGGACAGAGTAAAGCTTCTGATTCTGGATGCGTTCACAGCCTCTGTGGGGCTCTGTCGAATCAGAACCCCAGCGAGCAGGGACGCATACGTGAAAGTCCAGACTTGGACAGCGTTCACAGCCTCTGTGGGGCTCTGTCGAATCAGAACCCCAGTGAGCAGGGACGCGTATGTGGAAGTCCAGACTTGGGCGACACCAGCTGACTCTGAGCCTCCTTTATCCACCCTGGTTGGAAACATATCCTCTCAGTCCTTCTGCTTCTCAAACTTAGTATTGTAGATTTGGAGGCAAAGCTTTTAAGACACGTGAAGCTGTTTGCTGTGGACAGACTGACCTGTTGACAGGTATTAGGGATTTTCATTAAAGTTTGCAGAAAACTTAAGTTTGCTTACAAGCGACGTGCTGGGAAACTCGCCTAGTTAGGGCTGCTCTGTGACTTTAAGGCAGACCCACTCACAGTGCACCCCGTTGAGGTGGCTGGCAGGCTCTGGGGTACAAGTCAAGGTGGAACTCCTTGGCTTTGAGTGCTGTCTCCGCCGTCCACTGATTGCCAACCTTAGGCGAGTCCGCAGGCTCCCTCGGTCCCTCATCTGTAGGGTGGGGTGATAGACCATAGCCTGCAGGTTGCTCTAAAAATCGCTTGAGGAGCACCGAGCCAGGCCTGTGTGTCATGGACTGTTAAACAGCCTACGTAGTTGGGTGACCCGCGTAAGAGCAGATCCGCAAAGGGAGCTGGAACCCGGAGCTGGCCTCCTCCCCGTGTGAGGTCACTGAGTCTCGTAAAAGCACCTGGAGAGGAGATCACTTGTTTAAGGGGACTCTGAGTGAATGTTGAATATAGGAAGTGCCTTTGTGTCGGGGTTTCATTTGTTTAGCAGGGTGGACTCTGTGCACTTGAGAGTGTCCACAGCAATGCACCTGGCAGCAGGACCCAGAGCAGCCTTGGAATCCAGTCGAATTCTGAGTGTCCAGCCTGAGAACGTCCAAGTGAACACAGCCCTCAAGGACGGCGGTGACCTTCAAAGCCGCCCTGTGCTGGATGTGTGTGCTCTGTGCTCCCCCCTAGTGCTTCATGATCTTCTATTTTCCTTTCTCCTAAAACCTCTGCTCTGGCTTCCCAGAACTGTCCTAGTCAGCAGTCAGATAGGCCAGGAGCAGCCACACACAGCCTGAGATCCCAGCCTGGAGTGTGTGTGACACCGTGGGAGGGAGGCTTCCTGTTGGCAGGGGAATGAGATATCCGAGCTTGAGTAGTCCCCAGAATGCCAGTCAGTGCCCCCCTCCACCAGTGCAGTAGCAACAGGATTTCTAAAACTGTGGCTGCTTCTCCACAGGGAGGAGTCCTGTTCTTTTGCTGAGGACACTCATTAGACCTCAAGGGGGAGGGCAGAAGGGGAGAACTGTGGTGTTATGTGGTCAGAATATATTGTCACCTCCAACTACAGATCGTTTGACTTGCCCCCAACTTGTAAGTTATACTAATATTATGCAAATGGAGTCCTACTCTTCAGCATTATCAGCCTGACAGCCTGGGGAGACAGCCCGTGTAGAGAGGCTTGCCTACACGCGGGAAGCCCTACATCCCATCCCCAGTACTGCCCAAAGCCAGCAACAGCAGCAGCAAGGCCCTGTAACAATTACAATAACAGTATGTCCCAAGTATCCAAAAACGAGTCAGAGCAAAACGTCCAAAGGCACCGAGATAAGCACAGGTGGGACTGGTCCATCCCCACCGCAGCTGCCCACGGCAGAGGCTTGTGTGCCTTCCTCTGCCTTTCGTGAACACATACACACACACATATACACACACATGCACGCTCACATATATATACACACACATGCACGCTCACATACACACACACGCATGCTCACATACATATACACACGTGCACACTCATATACACATACGCTCACATACATACATACACACGCATACATACACAACACATATACACACACATGCATACGCATATGCTCACATACAGGCACACGCACTCCTCCCCACAGCCCTCCCCGCCACCATCACCCAAGTGAGGACACACTAACAGCCAGGAAGTAAAAGGCAAGCGAGCTCTTAAGAAACAGCTGCCCTCTCACCAGCACGGTTCTGAGTCTTCAGAAGAGCCTGCTGTCATCCACTCTGCCTGCTGTGAACCAGAGCGGTTTCCACACTCTGCCTCCTGTGAACCAGAGCGGTTCCCCTGCTCACTCTGTCCCATCATCAAGAACCCCTACTCCGTTCTGCGTGACATAAATTAATAGGTTTGGCAAAATACAAAATGTCACATTTTGTTGGCAGTTTCAAGGGACACCTTAGTGTTAGATGACACGGGAGCTGTTAGCGTGACTGTGTCTTATGCCCGAGTATTTTCCTGTCCCCTGAAATGGGTCTGAAAACACACTTTTTCTTGTGAGCCTAGGACACGGCGGTGGAGTCTGTTTATGTCATCTGGGAAGAAAGAGGATTCCCATGTTTGAAATTTGGGGACAAAAACAGCTTTCTGTCTCCTGGAAGGGTTAATGCTCTAGCTAGCTTCCTATTGGTTCTCTTGAATCTTAAAATTACTTTTCTGGTCACGCGCTCAGGAGGTCTAAGCATTTGTGAATCAGCCCCCTCCCCCTCCCCAATACTGTTCTCTGGCTGTCTTAATTACACAGGGGTTGGGAAACCAAATTAAAACTAGGCGTGGCTGGGTAAACAGCGATCACATTGCAGGCTCTCCTCCGCTCCTGGAGTCGTTTCTCCTCCCTCTGTAACTTTCCTTTTTACTTCTTTTTTTTTTTTTTTTTTTTAAAGGAAATAGCATACGGTCTTTTGGAAGTACTCACAGGAAGTGGGTCTCTCTGTGCTGGTTACTCACCAGCTATGGAGGTCTGACAGGTGGCAAGTGCGCCACCTCCCTCCCTCCTGACTTATGTGAAAATAGCCCCCCGGGGGGTGGGGGCAGACATGAGGCCGGGTGCACAGCCCAAAGGGCTTTCTGTCCACCGAGTGGCTTTCACGAGGAGACTGGTCATTGTGTGTCATCTGGAGGGAGGGTGACTCAGGGAGCCGAGCTGGGGTTGGGGCACACACGTGGTAGCCACTCTGGGGTTTCTGCTGGGTTCTCGGAGGGCAGGCTGTCTCCTAAAAATGATCACTCCCCCCACCCCCACGGCTGTCCGTTCTCCCTCAGTGAGTCACTTCCAGAAATGAACAGCCGCAGATTTTGGAATGAGCATTGTGAAATCCCTCGTTTATAATGGCAGGTTTTCAGTTGGTGGCTTGATCAGACAGTTTCTCAAGATCAAAATGAGACCTTGTCTTTAAAAAGAAGGGGAAAAAAAAAAAAAAGAACAAAACAAAAAAAAAAAAAAACCAGAAAGTAAGCCCTGTGGATTCAGAAAGCAAGTCTCCCACTGACGAGCTGGCCCAGCCGACGCAGCCACCTCTGTGAGCCGTGTGTCCTTAGATTTGCCTGCATGGATGAGTTCTTGGAATTACCGACCTCTTACCAGCAGTAGCTGGTGATTTCCAATGCAGAAGGTTTCTAGCTACATGAAACAGCTCTCTTCTGGTGAGTAGGTGTACTTTCTGAAGCTGCTCGGCAGCTTGAGTCACGGGTGTAAAAGACTACAGCGTTTTTACAGTCCTGCTTTTGAGGAGGCTGGATGGCATGGCAGACAGCAGGAGGAGGACCCTGAGGCGTGCTAACAGTGCGGGTAGTTGAAGAACTATCCAGTCTTCCGAATACAGAGATCTTTTGAGGAGGAGAAGGTATTTTTACAGAAGGAAGTGGTTGGGGGGGGTTAGAGGTATAATTATTGGGTTTCTATGTCTATTTTAAGCTCTAGATCCTTTCGGGGGGTGAAAGAAATGAGTGAGTTCTATGGTCTCAACAGAGAAGTTACGCTCACTCTAAGGAAGCTCACTCTTACGGCACTACTGATGGTACCTTCTATCAAAGCAGAGCTCACCCCAGGGGAGACTGGCTGTGTGGCACTGTCCACTCTGGGTCTGCCAGTCCACAGGGGCTCCTGGGCCAGTGGGAGCACTTTGATCCCGGGCAGAGAGAAGGAGCTGGGTTCCTGGAAACGGATTGTTCTCTCAAGTGGATCAGTTGCTTGACCTACTGACTCATTTCATAGGAATTAGGAAAACAACCTAGTGTGGTTTTATTGTTAAAGCTGGAGAACTGCAGATCCCTGGCCTGCAGTTAAGATGGGCTGGAGAAAGGTAGTCTGGCCTGCTCTCTGCTCTCCTAATGGAATGCAATCCTCTGCTTCTAGGACAAGTCCAGTCTGCACTCGGAGATCCTTGGGTGACCGCTGAACCGTGAGTATGTGACAGCAGTCTCTGCACCCAGTGATTCTTGCTTAGAAACCTGTAAATGGTATTCTGTCTGAGGGAGGGCTTCAAAGAACCATCTTTGCCTGTGTGTTTGTGACACGTTTCACACCGTGGAAAGTGTTGGGAGCATGATCGTAACTGCAGAAGCAAGCATCACCTATGGGTGACCGTGGAGGTTAAGAACTAAGATATATTTTTATTTTTACAGCATTTAGATAAAAAAGCAGTCACAGTTTTGGTATGGCGAATGCGTCGTTATTATTTAAAGTATAATGTGAAGCAGATTGGTATATTTTAGCAAAAAGCGCAAGGTGCGCATTCGAGGCTAGTAACATAGTATTTGTATGTTCAGAGAGACTGTGACTCCGGATGCTTTGATTTCTCCGCCAGTGTTGGGGAGAAGGTGGCCTTGACGTTTCGTGTACGTCATTGCCTCTGCGTGCTGTGTATGCTGTCTGCCTCCTAAACATCCTCAGATTACATCCTTCATCAGTGGAAAGGATGCTTGGTGGGCGATTGCTCCAGGGTTATTCTCCCACCAGGTGCTGAGTGGAGGGTAGAGTCTTGTACTACATCTGTTTATCGGGTGTACTGGGTTATGTCCTGATGCTGACGCCTTAGAGTTACCAGTTCTGGATGCTAGACCCCTCTTGAGATTCTGGCAGAAGCCATGAGTCCTTTAACATATCAATATATGAACCTGTGCTTGCATTTGGAGGCATCCATACACACAGAGAAGCCTGTCCAGATGCCCCAGGTACAGGAAGCTAAGCTGGGCTCCAGGGCCTGATCCTGGATGGGATATTAGGCTTCCCATAGAGTTGCTGTTGAAAGCAGGAAATACCCAGGCCAGAAGTCACTCCGTGTGACAGCTGGGTGGAGATACGGAGCCGGAGAAAAGGACAGAGAAAGGGTGGAGGACATGTAACCAACAATAAATATTAGAGAGTGGCTGATGTCATCAGGAGCATAAATGTGGAGCCCAGAATTCCTGTCCGTTTTCCCAGCCACATCTATAAAGTAATTATGAGTTCAGTCAGCTTGTAGTAAACCACTTCAGCTAGTTTTCCTCAAACCAGTTTTTTCATGTTTTTTACATCATAAAATTAGGAAGTCTTCTCTCCCCTGCCCGTCTCTCTCTCTCGTTTTTCCAATGTGTATGCCACCAAATCCCATAGGTTCACAAGTCATCTGAACCTGAAGATGTTAGCTCCTAACGTTCATGACACATTGGCTCTGTACTCTGGGAAGGTGAAACGTGTGCAGGGGTTGATAAATACAAACGAGACAGTGTTTGGAAACATAGAGCCCTTATTGCTCATTAGCCACATTGTGGAAAGAGGGGACGTGAACCTCGAGTGTGTGAAAGGAGTATGACACAGAGTCCAAGAGGGACCGATGGCGGGAGCTGGGCTCACCGCGCTCCGCTTGGCTCAGTCCGGGCGGTTGTGAGGTGCTGCCACACAACAAAAGCCCCTTCCAGGAACAGATGAAGGACTGTGGGTTCAGTCTGGGGGAGGGGTTGTTGCTGACTGTCTTTTTGCAGTTACTCCCTGGTTTCTCTTGTCTCCTTCGGCCTCCATGTTTTTCCCTAACTGCCAGCACAGTGGTTTAGCTGCTGGCTTAGGAACAGATGCTTGTAACACTTCAGCGATAGGCTGGCTGTGAGTAAACACAGCCAGAAAAATCCAGAGAGCCACTGACCCAGGAATGCTTGGTACACTCTCTGCTGCGGTGAGTAGGTAGAAAGGGGATGAAATGGCTGAGCTGAGGGTGTGGTGAGATCCTCGGTGGTGGCCTTCTAAAGGTGGGAGCAGGCAGCTAGCTCGAGTGCTACAGCGTTTATTCTCTCAACACACATGTGCCTGCTGTGGTAGGCAGGTCCGAAATGAATATCACAGTGCTTGATCTCTACCCCTGTGGGGACAGAAAGCGTGCAGCGAGGGCTGGTGGCGTTCAGCCACTGCCCCGTGTGGCTTCCTGGTGGGGTTGAAGTCCAGACTGCCTTCTATAGGGCAGCCATCAACATTAGGGAGATGAAGGAGTTAGTGGTGAGCCCGACCTCGTGAGGACCAAGTACACAGGGCTCAGACCTAGGAGGTGTGGCAGAAGGTACGAAGTGAGCAGACAGGGGACCTTTGTTAACGCAGGACCGATGTGCCACACGTGGCCTGGTCAGGTGCCTGACTTGGAAGATGACCAGGCAGCAGTGGAGAGGACTTCTTCAGAGTATTGTACAGGTAGCTAAAGGGCAGGACAGGCATGGCAAAGAGACTTCAGACTCAGCAGAGCTGCGATGAGCACACTTGAAAGTAGTGGTTCCAGAGTGAGCAGGCAGATAAGGCAAAGGCAGTGCACTGGCTTAGTTGCTGTGTAGTGTCATCCACCATGGAACCATGGATCTCAATGCCAGAGGGACGCACAGGCTTGGACGGGCGCAGGTGGCATGGGGTATGGACAGGCACACGCTGGCTGGGACAAGATCTACCTTTGGTAGCTTTCACTGGCCTTGAAATCCCTCTGTGGTCGGGCTGCCGTGGAACTTGTAATCCTTCTGTCTCCTCCTCTTGAATGCTGGGGTTGTAGGTGTGCATCATACCTGGCCTTGATTCAGCGTTAATGGAAGTAAAACTACCATTGCATACGCTTAAGGTGTACAATGTGACAAAATAAAAATACTTCGATAGAATAACAATTACTTGCAGTCAAACCAGTTTATACTCCATCCCACGCTGCTAAGCTTTGTATGGAACAGCGCCTCAATCCCTGGCACTGCACCGTTGGCCGCTGTTGTACGACGCTTCCCTTTGATCATCACAGAGACCGTGCATCCGTTAACCCGTAGCCCAGTCCTCCCTGCTCCATTCTATTCTGTTTCTGTTTGGTGGACTTTTTTATCTAAAAATGAAGTGAAATTATCTCCAGTTCCCAAAGGTCTGTTGATACTAATCAACGTCATACTAACCCCTTTGTACATCTCTTCCCGTAGCCACTCCTCACTCAATTTGCAGGAACTTTATTGACACTTGTTAAATAAGTGTTTTCTCCACGTGCTTAAAACATTATGTTCTCCTTTGGAGGTTGGATCGGTATATATATACACACACACACACACACGTATACATATATACACATACACACATATACATACACACATATACATACATACACATACACACAATGCATGCATATATACACATGCACACATATACATACATACACACATATATACATACACATATACATATATACACATACATACATATACATACATACACACACATATACATATATACATATACACATACACATATACATATATACATATATACACACACATATACATATATACACATACACACATATACATACATACACACATATATACATACACATACACATATACATATATACACATACACACATATACATATATACACATACACACATATACATACATACACGCACATACATATATACATATACACATACACATATACATATATACACATGCACACATACATATATACATACACACATACACATATATACACACACATACATATATACATACACACATATACATATATACACGCATACATATATACATACACACATACATACACACATACACATATACACACAACGTATACATATATACACGCACACACATATACATATATACACATACATACATATATACATACACATACACACACATATATACACATACACACATACACACATATACATACACACATACACATATATACATATATACATACACACACATATACACACACATATACATATGTACAGATACACACATATACACATACACGCATACACATACACACACATATACAGATACACACATATATATACACAGATACACATACACACATATACACGTATACACATAAACATACACACGTACACATACACACATACACATATACACACACACATACACACATACACACATACACACATACATATACATATATACATACACATATACACACACACATATGTATACATAAATATACTTTAAAATACATGAGTATTAGAAATTTGTTTCATATTGGACATGAGTGGCACAAGCCTGTAATCCCAGCACTCAGGAGGCAGAGGCAGCACTGGCCACCATAGCAAGCTCTTGGCCAGCGGGGGCTGTGTAGCAAGACTTCATTTTATCTGTTTCGTGATTCCCTTAGGATATGTTTACTCGTGAGTTTCCTAAAGGATCTGAACTTCAAGATTTTGTTAAGTTTTGCTTACTTGGTTTCTCAAGCTCGTGTCCCGTACTGGACACATATTTTTTAGCAAACTGTAGCGTTACCTTTTTGGGTAGTCTTTGGACGAACGTTACATCACTTTGGTCCAGTTACTCGACAGGCATGCAGTGCATGCCAGCCGTGTGTTAGTTTCTCCCAGTAAGCCCAGCTCCGTTCTTGTGTTCACAAGTCGGTTTCTTCCTTCGTAAACGCCAGTGCCCATTACCACTGTTGCTAGTGAGGTACGACTTTCTGAAACGCAGTTTTTAACCTCTGTGTGTGTGAGAGGCCCTTGAACCAAATGCTGTTCCTTGCTTCTTTGACTTTTGATATTGCTTGATGCTGTTTTCTGGCTGCCCAAGTTCCGTTTTCCTTGTGTTTCCTGATAGCTAAAGCTCACCGCTTTGAATGTACAGAGGGCTTCCCTCCTACTCGAAAATTAGACAGTATCCATTTTATTTTTTAAGAAGCAATTTCATTTTTTCTTCAGACTTGGCAAATTAAAAGGAAGGTACGAAGCAAACATCCAGATGGGGTTTTCAGAGTAAACCCCCAGCGTGGCGTGCTGAGTCACCGGTCTTTCCCAGGTAGTGTGAGGTATCCCCATTGCTTTCTGTTCCACACTTCGTTCCGCGGCAGGATGCCGTGACGGCTTGGATATTAGCGCTCGAGCGGAGGTGTGATCGCGGGTCCCACGGCTTCTTACACAGAGACTCAAGTGCGCAGCCGAGTTGCGGTTCTGCAGTGACCCGTTCTGCGCACCGGCTGGCTTCCACGGGTAGTATTTTACCACTCTTTATTAAAACCACCTATTGATCGGTGTAGTACTTTCTAAACCACCACTTGAAGAGTCTTAAAGGTGTTTTCTCCATAATCCATCTTTTATTTTGTTTTAATTTGAAGATCTGGTTTTGAGGACTTTTGGGAATTTATATTATTAATATGGTGGACAGTGAACCGCAAAGTATGTACCAAGAAAAACTATTTCCCGATCAAGGGTTATTGTAGTTGGGACCCTTGGAAGAAGTTTTGGTTTCTTTAGAAATGTAAAATGGTGTTTGGACTAGGTTTCTGTTCCCATCCCAGGTGTGATGGATGGCCATGAGTTTGATTTGGAATGCTCAGTTTGTCGCTCGATGCCAGTGGCTATGAATTGGTTAGGTGCAGCTGGTTTGCCATGTGTAGCTTGTTCTTAGGATTGCGTTCCTCTTCCGTTTCTGGGAAGTTTTGCTTAGAGTATATAAGGGTTGAAGCCTCAAGAGCTGGGGTGGGTCATTGATTGTTGGTTGGTTGATTATTGCATAGAAGAACATCAGTTGGAGAGATTAGGTTTGTGGATAATTAGCTGAGACACTAACCTGGCTCATTGTCAGCTCTCCAAGCTTACGACAGCCTAAAAGGGCTGTGAAGATTTGTACCTTTCTCTTTTTCTCTATCTCAGCTGCTTGCAAGAGCAGTGAAGGTTTCTTTCTTTCTATCCTTCCTTTCTCTTTCCCTAAATTGAGAGTCAGAGTGTAGTGAATTGCTGCATGTGGCACCCAACATGGGGTATCATTTGTGGCAGTACTCTGCTGCATCACTCAGCAATAAAGACAAGGAGACAGTTTCATGTCTGCAAACCCTGCCAGACCTCAGCAGAGGGAGTCACCTGTCATGGCAGGTGCCATCCTGGACAGTGGAGCCACAGTGGTCTGATCTCAGTGGTTTTTGTTGACACAGAAGCTCCTCAGATGTTTCCTTGATACAAAAACTCTGCCCCTCATTATGATTCTACCAGAGAGCAGTGAGCACGTGCAGATCATAAGGAATCAAACATCTTTTACATAAAACCAACACCTGCAGACAGAACACAACCCAGCCATTATAAACATAACTAAAAACATCTGCTACAGGTTATGGGGTGAAAATTTTATTTCTTAGGCATAGTTCGCTGTTGAGTACTGGGCCCCTCACATAGCAGTGGCAGGAAGGTGCCTTTAAGGAAGGCCACAGATAGGCCACAGGAGGCCCTGAGACACAGCCGCAGCTGGGATGGAGGTTGCTGGCTTGAAAGCAGACAGCTGCCGTGTTGCTGTGCATAGGAGCCCTTGATGGGAATTTTGACTGCCACGGAGAGCCTAGCACTTCAGAATGGTCCTCCCACAGGTCTCTCCTTCACAGAGCACAGCAAGTCTTCCAAGACTGTAGGTCACGGAGCTCCAGCCCGGCCATCTGGGCTGAGAGTACCACCTCAGGCTCCCCGGAGATCATGAGGCCCGATAGGACCACAGCCTAGAGATAAGTCTGTAGCTGTACTTACCCCCACCTCTGCCTTGGTGCAGTGTACAGCCAGCCAAATGGTAAACGGACAACCTGCCTTCAAAGACTTGCCTGTGTTCACCAAAGTGATGTACTGTACTGTTTTTTTCCCCAGGCTAGCCTCGATTTTCAATCTGTAAAATACTTTGGGTTTATGGTTACATGGATGGTTTCTTTGTCAACAACGTAGGACTTCTAAGGTGACCCATTGAATGCACAGTAGGTCCTTTCTTCATCAGAAATCTGGGAGGATGATTTTTTTTTCCCCTCACTCGTAAATAATTCGTAACATGGTGAAGTGTACCAGATTTGGCTCTGGAGTTAGGGTTTTGAAGCTGTTAGGTGCGGCTCCAGTCCGTATTGGGGGTGCAGTAAGGTCCAGGAGGTGGAATGGAGGTATTCCTGCAGTACTTCAGGGGAGAGGTGCCTTTCCTAGCAGGAAGTTTGGCCACCCCTCCTTACTAACCACCGTCTGGCCTTGACCTCCAGGAGACATGCCATGGTCCAGTCGCCCTGGTTCTTCTCCCCTGCCTCCCAGCAGAAGACACACTTGTGTTTTAGAAGCCAACAACTTCTTTTAAGTCCAAGAATATCTGCAGAAATTACGTCACCTACATTAAGGTTCTAGAAGTTGAGGGTTCAGGCGAGGGGATCTGTCTGCCTCGCACCACCTCGCGCCACTTTCCCGCCACAAGAAGAGTTGGCTTGTTGCTTCCCAACCCTGCCATGCCGCTGTAGCGCACTCTCTACGTTGGCCCCATTACCCACCTCTGCGGCAGGACTCTGGCCCAGGGCAGGGCACCCTGCAGCTTTACAGAGATCAGGATACTAAATAAGGACACTATTTGGCTTCTGTGAATTTAGCCAGGAGCAGGCTGGGGCGGGGGGGGGGGGGGGGGGGGGGGGGGGGGGGGGAGGAAGACAACCTCTCGCGCGTATGCTTTTCCTTAGTGTTAAAGCATAAAGACGGGTGCAGAGACGCCCCTCCCCCGTCTGCCACTCCTTGCCGTGGTGTGCACAGAGCATGTGAATCACCTTCTAAATCCACAGCTCCGAGGTTAGATCTGCAGGAAGTAAGACTGTTGAGGTCATAGCCCTGTGGAGGGACTGTGCAGCCGGCTGCTCACCTCGGGGACCGCAGGAGGGTGTCGCAGGAATGCTACTTTTTAGGCTGAGTCACGCCCATGATGGAGCTGCTCTCTCCCGAGTGTTATCTTGCCAAAATATATTTTTTAAAAAACCCCCACCAGTTTAGATGAAACATAAAGTTTGGATGTATTCATAGACCCTGGGATTATAGATAACAGGTTAACGAGGCAGATAAGACTCAGCTGAGGTAGGAGCAGAGTTCAAGGCCAGCCTGGGCCACATAATAAGTTGGAGGCCAGATGAACTGCACAGCTAGACCCTGTCTCAGAATGAAACAAGACAAACTCTGCAGAGAGAGCATACATTATTTGAGGTGTAGCTTTCTTTATCTTTGAAGCGTGGTCCTGAGGTGGAAGCTTAACTGGGTATTTTGCTCTATTATTACTTTTGAATACTTTAAAAAAAAATTGAAGGGGCCTTTTAGCATTTTGGACAAATCATGGATGTTTTCCAGTGTGGCGTTTTTACGCTTTTATTTAACTGTGAGAGTTAACTCACTTGAAGCTGAAATGTCACCACCACGTGCCCATCGTGGTCGCCGCGGGTCCGTGTCCTACGGCGTGGTGCTCTGCGGTCAGAGGCAACAGGGCAAACTCCTGTTCCTGTAAACTGCGTCCAACGCCAGCTACACCCAAGCTTTGACTTCGTATCCTATTTGGTTTCCTGACTCATATTTTAGATTTTATCTGTTGGGACCGTTTTTCAGTTTGATGTAGTCACGTATCCAGTGTATTACGGAAGAATGCTCTCCTCCAGCCGGATGCCTTCACGGCATTCCTCGTTCTGGGTCACCCTGCGACAGCTTAGCAATGGTGAATACCGTCTGCCGTATGCCTCCACAGGATGTGCTTTGAGCACAAGAGATGCTTTTCAGCAAAGGCTGTACACACGGCAACCGCCCAACCACCAGGGGCGAGAGAATCGGTGTGGCTTGTGTTGCTCCTGTGCCTTCCAGGAAGTTCAGGTCCCAGAAGTCAGTTGTGTTGGTCTGATGGATGGGATTCCTCTGTAATCCCTGCTTCAGGGGAGAGCTTGGCTTCCCTGTACTCTGACCCCCTCCCCTTGCCGCTGTGTATCCAGCAGGACGAATGAAGAGGGATAGGCTGAAGTTCCTCCTCCTCTGCCACCCCGGTGGAACGTCCCCCATCCCCCCCCTTCCGGGTGCTCCCAACATGTGTCAGGACTTAGTGTTTGTCCTTCCTGACTGGAAGTGCTTCTTCGTGGACTGGGAATTGGATAGTGTGCACTTTGGGGTAAACAAGCAGCCTTTGAAGGAGAGACAAAAGCAACGGTTAGCGTGGTGCATTCACACACATTTGTGTAGACCTCACGGCAACTGTGGCGGCTTGGGGGCGTGCTCAGTGTTGGGGGCGGAGCCGGGGCCTCGCCTCTTTAGGGTCTTTAGGCGTTGGTTCCTGTTCTGTGTTCGCTGTGTCTACCTTAGCAAACATGTAAAATTCTCACCACCTATGAGAAAAGCATGTGTGCCCTTGCCCTAATCAGCTGGACCCAGAGAACTGGTTGATTTCGGGTTCTTTCCTTTTTGCTCTCTTCCTTCTCGATTAGCAGCCCCCCCCCCCATACACACACACACACACACACACACACACACACGCACACTCTCAGGTAAACTCTTACGACTCTAACATTGACACGGGGTAGAACCTCTCCCAGTTTCAGGGTGTCAGTGGCGAGCCTTCCGCGGCTAGGCCAGGCTGGCTGCTACCCTTTATTGTAGACATTTGGGAAAGTCGAAGGCTGTGGGGTTTGGGTAGGTGCTTGGGCAGCTTGAACGCGAAGATGGCGGTTGTGTTAGCAGTGAACAGACAGGAGGTGTGGGGGCCTGGGCAGTGAGGAAGGGAGCGAGAACTGACGGAGGGAATGTGCGTGGGCACCCCGTGCACTGGCACAGGAGGCCTTAGGTTGCTGGCTGGGGCAGGCTGTGTAATTAAACAGTTGAACAGGTCTTATTAACAGCAGGGTGGTTCTCCACAGGCCTGCGGGGAACAGGGAAAGAGACCCAGCCTGAAATGACTTTGGACACGTGGAGCTATGAGTTTTCACAAGCAAGTAACCTAAAGAATGCAGAGTCCAGGCGGCAGTTCATAAATTTAAAAAAATACATCGTGTGTGTGTGTGTGTGTACATGTATATATATGTATGTGTGTACATGTATATATATGTGTGTGTGCATGTATATGTGTGTGTGTGTACATGTATATATGTGTGTGTACATGTATATATGTGTGTACATGTATATATATGTATGTGTGTACATGTATATATGTGTGTGTACATGTATATATATATGTGTGTGCATGTATATATGTATGTGTGTACATGTATATATATGTATGTGTGTACATGTATATATATGTGTGTGTGCATGTATATATATGTATGTGTGTACATGTATATATGTGTGTGTGCATGTATATATATGTATGTGTGTACATGTATATATATGTATGTGTACATGTATATATGTGTGTGTGTGCATGTATATATGTATGTGTGTACATGTATATATGTGTGTGTACATGTATATATATGTGTGTGTACATGTATATATATGTGTGTGTACATGTACATATATGTATGTGTGTACATGTATATATGTGTGTGTACATGTATATATATGTGTGTGCATGTATATATATGTGTGTGTACATGTACATATATGTATGTGTGTACATGTATATATGTGTGTGTACATGTGTATATATATGTGTGTGTGCATGTATATATGTGTGTGTATGTACATGTGTATATATATATGTGTGTGTGTGTATTCATTCATTCAACTTGACTTTTTTTTAAGATAATATTGGCCAAAGGGGGGATTTTTAATTTCACAGAAAAATGAACATTGCCACCACAGTAGAACATGGGACCAGGGGTGATCGGATTTTTCAGTGATTGTGATACTAGCCTGACATGGGTCTTTTGTGCTTGGATCTCTGTATTCCTGTTTTGTTGTGGGGGACAAAGTCAGGAAGAGGAAGACGCCATCAGAGCCCCTCCTCTGGCGTGTTTGAAGGCTGGAGGTCTTCAGCTCAGGAAGGCTGAGACAGGCCATCGTTGCTGTGTTCACTGAGCTTGTGCTGTTCCCCTGGCTAGCATGGAGCAGAGGGACCGGGAACAAGTACGGTCTCTGTCGTCGTGGACCCTAGGTGAACCCAGAACACAGTCCAGGAAGAAACCTGACGGGAGAAAGGCACACCGTTGAAAGGGGGCTCTAGGAGGTGATTTCTGCATGCAGGTCTACGGGGGTGGAGAGGAAGCTGGGGTCCAGGGGGAGTTGGAGGTGAGGACACCGGGAAGAAAGAAGGACCAACCATTGGGCCTATAGGAAAGGCCCTGGGGGGGGGGGGCAAGTTCAACATCAGAAAATCAAAATGAAGGCAGCACAAAGGGTGCCTCCATTTCAGAAGCCTCATGGACTCTCGGGACACGCCCCTGGGAAGTTTCCAGGCTTAGAAGAGCCCCGCCCTAAGCCACTGCCTGCTTCCTGTTCCTGTGACTGTCCCTCATTGAGGGGAAACAAAGACAGGGAAAGCACATGATAGGGAATCTGAAACCAGCCCCACTTGAGGTGCCTGTGACAGTGGCTACCGCCAGGCTGGGGAGCAGGGGCCCAGCCAGCTCCACGGTGGGAGACGAGAGAGAGAAGGGCATTGTGGCAGCAAGGTGGAAGGGTGTGAAACACAAATGGTATTAGCTCTGAAAAGAGAAGCCCACAGCTGGGCCCAGCCTTGGGGGGCGGGGGGCGTGCACAGAAGTAAACGGACCTCTCTCGACCTCAGCAAGGTTGAGGTGCCCGTTCTCACGGTGGCGCACAGCCCTGGGCCCCTCCTGGGCAGACCCCTGAGCATCCCGTCTACTCTCCTGCCTCCCGTTCCTGCTTCCCATTCTGCTTATTGGAAGCATACCGCCGCCACTTTGGGAGAAGTGAACTTCGACCTTAGAGGCTGCTTGGGGTGGGGGCTAAAAGGAAAGTTGGAGCCCAAAAGTGTTGTGTCAACACTGTGGTTCCGAGCGTCTAATCTTTTACTACCTGTATGGACAGGTGGGTGCGGAGTCGCTGTTGGCAGGGAACCCAAATTCTTCCAAGGTGCAATTGTGCAACAGAGAGAGTATCCGTGAAGCCGCAGGAGGAGGTCAGAGCAGCATGTTCGCAGAGCCCACGCTACTGAGCTCTCCCTTCACAGGAGCGCATCTGCTTGACTGTCTGAAGTGATTTCTGTGTCAGCATATAGCATGTAGATGGGTCTCCAGTAAGAGACCATTAGCAGTCTGCAGTTAAAATAAGCTTTCCTTATTTTTCTGTGGGGGTGAGGATGGGTAAGGACCCTCCTTTTAACGGTTCCCTGAGGTGCTGGTCTAAAGCACTTCCTTTGACAGATTTTTTTTTTTTAAAATAATGTCTTTGTTTTAATGTCTAAGGGGAAAGATGAGAATAGTTTTTCATTATCCAGTAAGAAGCGGCTAAGCAGCCATTCGCCAGGCTGTAATGGTGAGGCCGTGCTGAGCTTGCGTCTAGGACTAAACCCAGACAAGGGGAAGTTTGAGAAGTCCGGGGTATTTTTAGCTGGTGGGGCTGTGGGCATTTCCTCCTCACCCCATAGTTCTGATGGGAGGATTCTGCAGTGAGCACCTTGCACGCTGATTGAACAAGTTACCGTTTTAGACATGCCTGAGAAGGCTGTGCACCGTTAAGGTGATGAAGAAGTAGTCTTCAGACCCACGTCCCACATCCCTCCTCACATCCAGCACCCTCTATTCTGCCCAGTGTACGGCGAGAGCAGAAGCCCGTTTGCAGAACCGGGGTTCCCCCAAGGCCTCAGTACTGCGGGACTTGTTTCTGTCGGCCCCTTCCCTTGACGCCCCACCCATCCCCACAGGTGTAATTCAGAGTGTGCGACCACCGGATCACGTCCTGCTGCTCAGGCTGAGCTCCGAGCACATCACTCGGCGGGCCTGCAAGCACCCTCCAGGGCTGTTGTGCAGCTGGATCTGCTGTGTGTGACAGGCCTGCACAGGGGCTAGCCTTCTCCAGAAAGGCTAATCACAGATGCCCTGTTCCAGGTGTGGGGCTCCATCGGTTACTGTCTCCTTCTCCGGGCTGTCACGGAGTGGCAGATACCAAATAACTAGAATGTTCTCACAGGGATCCAGGTCAAGAGAGGACAAGCCAGCAGCCTGGGACTGGGGAGCCGAGTTAGGTTAACAGCTCCTTCCTTTTTCTCCGTCTTCACAGGAAGCCACTGAGTCCAAGTCCTACCCGAGGCAGCCCTCCCTGGGATAAAGGTGTTGAAGGGTTGAGACAGGGGCTTGTTGACCTCCTGTGGACCTCACCCACCTGGTGAGGGGCCAGGAGCCAGGAGGGGTGGAGCCAGACTCACAGTCTTTCCTGCTTGCCTTTCCCAGGAGCTAACTCTCACTGGAGCTCTGTGCTCCGCTTTGGTCTCTGAGGCCAGCCCTCTGCTCTGCATAGCCACCCAGTCAGGAACTCCGCTGTGAACACTCTTCGCCCCTGACGCCTCACCCCAGAGACCCCCTGACTTCCCAGTGCTTCTGCAAGGCTTTCAGTGGGGGGAGAAGTGATCAGAGTGACCTGCAAGCCGACACTCTCTGTGGCACCCCTATGGGATTGGCGGCTCGGCCCTGTGGTGTGCGGTGGGGGAGCCCCATCCCCTCCAGCTTAGCCAGCTCCTCTGCCGTGGCTGCGCGAGGCTGCCACCTTGTGGCCAGGACCAAGCAGTGTGTAACTCGCTCCGTGCTCCACGGAGGACTCTTCAGCAGCGACCTCTGACACTCAGTCATTCCCGCCAAAGGGTTCAGTTTCTGCTTTGGCGTCTGTATGGTTGGTTAGTCTGTACTTTGGCTTCTTTGACTGCAGAGTCCCTTCTGCTCCGCTCCAGGCCAGTCTTTCTGAAAGGAGAACCCGCTCGCGCTCTCTCAGGAGCTCTGCCAGCCCCTCTGCTTTCCCTCCTCACCTGGCGGAAGCGCCTGACAGTGCTCTCAGGTGCCTCCTCTCACCATGCCTGGCTCACTTCCTCAGCGTGCCTCAGCTCCTTTTTTGGAAGAAAAAGAAAGCAATGGAAAGCTGAATGTCTGGAAGGAGAAGAGGGAGGGAGGAAATCTGAGAGGATTTAACAACTGTATTATAATCAGATGTTTCTCTCCTTCCACAAGCTACTTGAAAGTGGAGACCGTCTTTTGTCTCCGGGTCCCTATGTAATAGGATCCTGCCTGGCATCTGACCGTTGCTCACTGGCTATGAGGAGGGACAAAGGGAGGAGAATCAAAGCAGGCAGAGGTATTCTTTGAGGCCACGGAGCCCAGAAAGAAACTTAGGGGTGCTCACGGGCAGGGAAGACTGGCTAGGAATGAGGGCGGGCTGCGGACGCTGACCCTCGTTGCACGGAAGCTGTCTGCGGCTGCCCAGTGCCGGCAGGCTCATCTGCTGTTTTTTTCCGAGACCTCTTAAGTGACTGTTCAGTCCTGGGCTGCCATCAAACGACCACACCTACCTGTGGCCTCTACGCAGACTTTAGGACTTAGTAACTGCCGTATGATGAATTGCTTATTTGATAGTACTGTGCGGCAGAAGCACTTCCTGAGGTTTCTGGAAGTGTTCGGTGGAATTTCTGTGAGGATAGGGCCTTGTGCAGGTCACCATGGAAACCATCAAAAGCGGTTGGGGGATGCAATACAAGAGCCATTCAGGAGAGTGACCTCGGAGAAGAGAATGTCACAAGGCGGCTGTGGTTAATGGCCGGGGATGTGGTGGCAGTTGAATGAGACACCTGTGAAATGCCCACTGGGATCCATCCTGTAGCCTCTCCTCCCACACAGGTGTCACACTCGGACCTCATGAGAGCTCTCTGACCCCTGGCCTCACTCCAAGCTAAACTGCAGCAAATGCTGTGCGTGGTTTAGCACCCATGGGTGCTGGTTGGGACTTCCCTCCCCTCGTCAGACCTGAAAACTTTGTGTAGACAGCCAGGTTCACAGTGAAGCCTCCGATGCTTTGGGCAGGACCAGCCTGCCTCAGTCTCCCTGTTCACCGTGCTAGCCTTACTGTGGTTGCCCTCCGTAACTGACCCGCCTGGACGAGGGACCTCGTCTCTTTCTTTGGAGCCCTAGCTCTTGACACAGTGTCTGGAGGTACCACTACGGTCTTGAAGGCGCTCAGCACACACAAAGCCAGGGAGCATCGGTTGATTGGCGCCATCAAAGCATGATTGCTGTGAGTCCAGGAGAGGTCACCTGTCAGAACGGGCTTGGGGAGTTTTTGTGGACAAGTAGGAACTGTCAGAACTGGACGGCAAAGGTTCTGTACGTTTAAAAGATCGTAGAGTTAAAAAGAAGACTTTGCCAGCGAAAGAGCTCAGCGCCCAAGACATCTGGCAGCTTAGCCATTCTCTTGAACAGACGAGCGTGGGCAGAAGGTTATCTCCGTCGCAGAGAATTCGTCAGAAACCAGTGTCCCGAGATGGGTAGATTTCACCGTAGAAAGGCCTTAGGCACACTCAGACATCTTGCAGGTTTGCCAGTTACCTCTTTGAAAACCACCAAAGCCTCCCCAGTGGTATTTGGCAAGAATAATCCAGGGTCAATCTCCCGATCTACCTTTTCAGACAGACTCAAGGTAGGCCAGGTTGGCTTTGAACTTATGTGGTGAGTCTGGCCTTGAACTTCTACTAATCTTCCTCCCCTGACTTCCCAAAGTGCTGGAGTTTCTGGGTTTGCCACCACGTGCTGCCTCGGAGCCTGTTCCCTAAAGCACAAGCCGCTCAGGCCCCGCCTTCGTTTCTTGTGGTGGCATTCTCCTTGGTGTCCTCCTGTGGCTTTGTGGCTTTGCCTTGTGACCCACACTGCTTAGGCTGCAGGTGTGAAGCCCCCTCAACCACAGGACCAGCTCCTTCCCTTTTCAAACAAAGACTTTCCTTCAGGTGCCACCTCAGACCTGGCTCTGTGCTGTCCTGTGGGTTCCTGTGCCCTCCTGGCTGTAGTGACCTGGGGAGCAGCACACAGGCGGCAGGTGGTCCTCCAGAGCTGAGTCACAGCCCTGGGAACAGAGCCCTGGCCAGGCTGTCCCAGGCTAGCTGGGCCCCCTCCATCTGGCCCGTGAGTCTGTGAGGGCTTTCACTGCGACAGACAGCAAGGGAAAACGGATTTTTCTGGCAGAGTTCACAGAAGGTCTTCCCACGATTACAGTTACGGTCTGTGGTTGGTCATCTTATTTCAGCACACTGAAATTATCCACTTACAGATCTCTTTCAGAAACAGAAGTGAAGGAATTTTGAAATGGTATTTTGTTTGAACTTGTGGTTTAAAGAAATAGAAGAACAGCGTGAACACGGAGAGAGATACAAGCCACCGATGCGCTCCGAACAGTGGAGTGAGCTTTGAGTTGTCAGAGCTCTGGGTTGTTGTGAAGCCACCCACACACACACATGCGAGGGCCTCTCCGTTGCTCTCCACCTTACAGCTTTGAGACGGGATCGGCAGGAACCTGGAAACGTGTTCTTGGCCGGACTAGCTGGCCAGAGGGCTCTGGGGGCCCCCTGTCCCCAGTGATGGGGTTACAGGGATGCACAGCCACGCACAGCTTTTCGTGGGTGGTGGGGGTTTGCACTGTGTCCTAACGTTACAGAATAAGCACTCTTAGCAGCTGAGCCGTCTTTCCCAGCCCTGGGTTTGGGGGATTTTGCCTTTTTAAGTTATTTATTCGTGGGCACTTTGATGGTTGCTTTAAAATGTTCAAATGCTTACGATGCATTCTCGGAACAAAAGAAGACAAAAAGTATTCCTTGTGGGAGTTCCTTTTTGCCAATATCTAGCTATCACCTTACCAGCAATCAGCCTGTCCTTAGCCATAGGTAACTTCTCTCTTCCCTGAGTCACAAGCAGGGAGAAGGACAACATGCTCCTCTGATTGACCAGCCCATCAGAGCTTTCCAAAAGCAACACAGGCAGCACTCACGACTGAATAGCGCCGTTAGGAGATACTACTTACTTCCAATAAAGCCACTAACAAACAAACAACAAAAAATGTGCCCGTTGAAAATGTCACATCTGATGAACTGTGATGGTGTCGCCCACCCCCACCCCCACCCCGAGTTTCCGGAAGGGGAGGGGATAGCAGCAGGGCTCTTGCTTTCCAAATATTGAGGTTCTTTTAACTTTTGAAAGTTAAGTTCTTTTCAGTTTTTGACCACACACACACCATGTGACCAGTTAATTCTCTTGAGCCAAAGCACCCTAAAGGGAAAAGCCACCGTTGCCTTCTCTTCAGCTTGGGGTGTTTGTGCTTCCTGAGGTCCGCCTGGGCCCCGCCAGAACTTTGAGCAGGTCCCCTAAATTCAGATGTCTGTTGTAAACTGCAGTGTGGACTGTGGTCCAGGTTGGGGCTTACCCCTTATTCTGTCTGTTTGCCTTGCAGGGTCATCTACATAAAATGTGAGACTGGTCTGGCTGAGAAGTCTCCTGTCTCGTCCCCTCCCTCCTCTCTGCAGTGGTCGGCGTGAACCAGCCCTCCACATCTGCTAAAGCGGGAAAATGGGGCCAATTCTAGAATCAAGAAGCAGACCCGGTTCTCTGACCTTTGATACCAGGTCATCAGAGTTAATCACAGCTGGTTCTATGCTGTTTGTTCTACAGACTCACTGACCTGGAGGGGTATGGTCTGGAGAAGGAAGGGGCTCACCAGAAGGAAGGGAACTTCTGTCTCTGTTTTGGGACTTGTGAGAGACTTTTTGCAGAGAGGTTACAGAAAAGCCAGTCTTGTTGACCACGTGCAATCACGGAGCACTGGGCACTGAAATGAATGTTCCCTACCTTTGAAAGGCCCAGTGACGGTTCTTTGTGACAGGGAGGCCCCGGCAGGGCCCTGGGGACACTCTTAGGCACTGGCTAGTTAAAAGGCAAAGACCACAGCAGGCATGGGTTTGTTTGTCTTGCCTTTCTGAAGTTGAAGCCAACATTCTTAATGGTTTTGAATGATTCAGAAGGCTCCTCTTTTGGCAAACAGCGTTTCAGGCATGGGCTAAAATCTCTGTAGGTGAGGTTCAGAGCAGAAGCCAGCCTCACCCTTAACGTCACGTGGCAGGATCATCTCATTCTGGAGCAAAACAAGAACTATGGAAAGCGGCTTGCTTCCTTCAAACAGAGACCAGCATGGGGAGGCTTTGGGTTGTCAGGGGTCACAGAGCTGGGAGAGGAGCCAGTCTCAGACAGACCTCTGGATCCAGAGCCTAGAACTCCCAGTCCAAACCACAGAAGAGGTCCTGCCTGTCCTTGGCTTTTGCTGTAGGAGGCAGCCCGCCCTTTGAGGAACATTCTGGGTGGAAAAGGAAAGCCCGTTCAGTACAGAGAGAGGCAGCCCTGTGTGTGCTAGAGGCAGCCTTTCCAAAGCCTGTGGAAGGATTGCCCGTGTGTTCCGTGTGTGTTAGCTCTGAGAGAGAGACAGAGGCAAATGAGTGTTTCTGTCTGCCTGCCAACTTGGACTCCACACACCTTTGTGGGTCTCCTTGTGGATGAGAACTTATGCACAGTAGTTCTTCTCCCTGGGGGAAAGAATTGAGCAATGTTCTTAGAACATGTTGTACTCCGGGGCCTGAGTGGATGTCATATTTAGAAGACGCACTGGACGCTCAGAAGTGCCCCGTGGGGGATAGGCAGGGGGAAATTGAGGGAAGAGGCTGAGGGGCCAGGGCAGCATAGGGATAGAGTGATTGACTCGCCCATTGCTGCTCATTGGAGGCTTCAGGGAGGAAGGACACGTTTCCTCATACGCCTGGGAGAGACCAGCTTGCCCCTGCTGTGTTGGGGGGCGTGCAGCACAGGCGCCAGGGGACAGCAGGCCACGGGCCAAGACACACCAGCCAGAGACTGCCTATGCACCACAGAGGACGTGAGCTGGTGTTCGGCACCTACAACACTGGCACTGGGCCACAATCCTCCATCCGTGAGCACGTAAGACAGCATAGTGCTTCCTTTATTTGTCTAAGGACAGCAACCTGAGCCAAGGGATTAATCTGTCTAAGGAGAAAATCAAGTCAAAGGCCTGGGATTTGTACCCAGATCTCTGTGCCACGAAGCCCTCCTGTGCATAGATCCTGGGCCTGTAAGGCAACTACTGTTCATACCTTAGACCTCACAGTGGGCTCCTCGTGGCGGAGCTTGGGTCCCTGAGCATGGCGTGAAGGGAGCTCTCCCACATAGCTGTCCTGGCTGCAGGGACACTCGGGGCCTGTGGAAGCGATGTGGAGGAGAGGAAGGCCGTCTTGCTTAGTTCCTATCGTGATTCTGGCACAGTAACAAGAGTCTCTTCTCCCAGCACGCCTAAGATGGGCAGTTTATATTATGATAAAATTCCGTTTTTAAAGAAAGACCTGCTAAAGAAAAGAGCTTAGCAAAGTGAGCCAGCAGGTGTCCATGGCGGCCTTGCATGGACTCCCCTGTTCCTAGAAGCAGGTTTCATCATGTGACACAGAGGTGAAATGAGAGTCTCAGTGGTCTCTGAAGCCAAGTCTTCCAGGGTGCTGGCTTGTTGGTTGGTTGGTTGGTTTTACGGTTTTGCGTCCGTGCACGCACATGCACCCCTAGGCCAGAAGAGGGCGTCGGGTCCCTTGAAACTGGAGCTCTAGGCAGTTTTGAGCCTCCTGACTTGGGTGCTGGGATCCCAACTTCAGGCCTCGGAAGTCGCCGGTGCTCTTAACCCCAGCCCCTGCCTTGGGTCTTTGTTCGCACCACCATGTCCGGTGAAGAAGACAGATTCAGATGGGAGGCTCTGCCTGCTCCAGGTCCTGGTCTCCCCCTCCGTTCTTTGTGAGGCCAGTGTCCTCGCTTAAGTTACAAGGAACATTTCTTCGTGTCTGAGCTGTGCTTTAGAAGTCGCTCCAGTGTAAGGGTGATTTGGGGGGCTGATGACATGCTAACTTCCTTTGGAGGAGTTGGGGGCCGGGGCATGTCCTGGTGTTGGGCACAAGGGTCTTTATTAAAGATTATCCTATAATCTTTTTCCGTCTCCATTCAAACTAAACTCCAGACAAAAAGATGCCTGTGTGCCCTGCTCCTTAAGGCCTGCAGGGAAGAGGACTCCCCAGCCATCCTGGGGACTCTGAACAAGCACCCCCTTGGCGAAGCACATCAGGCCCCACGATCTGGTCCTGACCTGTGGCCTCAGATAGTGTTTATTACTGTCCTAATGTCATCTGTGGTGTCTTCTTTCGGCTTATGTTCTGCCTCTTGCGCAGAGTTTGCACAGGTTAGACCCTAACAACTACTTCTAACCATCTCCCCGCTAAAATCCATGTTCCTTCTCATCTGCTGCCTTCCCTCTTCCCAGCTCACCTTTGGGTGGGGTCGGGTAGATCCACAGGTGGGTACTCTCATGCACCTCCTAACACCCTTACCTCAGGATTGTGCAGTCTCATTTCCTATCGTCTTCACTCCCTGACAGCTCTGCCACTCCTTCCCGGCAGTTCCCTCCCCCTTGCCCTGGCTGGCCTCCGAGTCTGGCACCACTCAGCATCTCCTGCCTGGTCCGTCAGCCACTCGGGCCCATCCAGCGAAGAATGGCTGCTGTGCTGGACAGCATGGCACAAGCTACAGCAGGGTTTGGTTAGCTTCGTTTTGTTTGTCCCTGTGCAGTGGAGGTCACCCTGCAGTTGGATTTACAAGGTCAGGGTCAGACTTAGCTCATTCTCTGCCTAGGTATGCTCCTGGTGATCTTCAGTGCTGTCGGTGAACGCCTCCTGGTTGATTGTAGGAGAACTGCTTTGGAGTAGGCCATGTGACCATGTTGCATTGCTGTTGGCTGAACCATCCACAAAAGATGTGACACATCCCTCCCACGTGCATCGCTCGTGGGGACTGGCTCTGCCCGTGTCTGCCCGTCACACCCTGTCTCTCTGGGTGGCGCCTGTTTCCTTGCCTCTGTTTATAATTTACTTAGGCTGGACTTGTTCCCTCCAGCCCGTGGAGTACCGTGATCACACTGAAGTTGTGGGGCCGGAGTGGACGGGTCGGAATGGCCAGAATACCTCAGTCTGTTTCCGATCTTAATCTCTTTTACCCAATTCTTGATCCCTTGTTTTGACATCTCTCAGCCTGGTCTTGACCTCCCCAGAAACCTCTGGAGCTATGCACAGCCTTTGGTTACTGAGGCCCAGTTCTGTTTTAGGTTTTGGTCATCTTCACATCCTGATTGTATGTAGAGACAATCTAGGTATTTTATGTAACATCAGAAGCGGCACTTACTGAAAGCCTTATTGTGGGGAGTGGGGCGTGAGAGAGAGAGGAGTTTGTTTTGAGACGGTCATACTGTGTAGTCCAGGAGATCCTCCTGCCTCAGCTTCCCGAGTGCTGGGGATTGCAGCACAGCTTTCTTTTTTCTTCATTTAATGTAGTTCTCACAGCTCTCGGAGTTAACCCTAAAGAAAGGGTTAAGAGGCTTGCCCGAGGCTGTGTACAGGAGAGGCTGATACTGGATCTTCCTAATCCAGGGCTTACACTGTTTGTCCTTCTGATCCCAGGAGAGGTCCGTCTGTTTGTGACACTTGACAAAGGCAGCGTGTATGTCCAGGCACTGGGCTGGCGCTCCTGAGGAGCAGGAGGGACAAGGAAAGGTACTTACTGGTTGGTCTGGTTCTGAGCAGAGAGTGGCAGAGGTACACCCCTCCGTCCAGACTTCGCTGTTACCTTGCCAGAAGCAGCCAGGCTATGATCCCCAGTGAGCTAGGTGCTCTGATCTCCCTGGGGGGTCGGGCAGTGTGAGCCTCTCTTCAGTCTGCCCTTAGATCAGGACTGTCAGGAGCTGCTTTGATAGCCAGGGGGCAGGGCGGTGGGAGAGACCGCAGGTGACCTGTCAGTCAGACCCTCAGATGTGAGAGAACTCGGCGACTCCTGCAGAAACTGCGTGTCACCCACACACATCTGCAGCAAGTGTTACTGCTATAAAGACAGGGTCCGCGGTGTCTCTCAGGGACGCTGCCCTCTCCTCATTTCTGTGCCCTGAAGGTTTGCTAAGCTTCTAGAAGTTTATGGCGATGATGGTTTGCGAGCTGCGCTTCGGTTTTCATGTGTTCCTCCCTACTTTCATTCTGAACCTGAGGGTTTTTCCAGAGGCTGATCTGTGGCTAACATGGTGTTGAACATAACCACGTCTGCTTCTCCTTATTTCTTTACCAGCACCTTCAGACCTTAATCCCAGCGCTCAAGAGTCTTCCCGACAGAAACTTCATTCCTGTTTGGACATTGTCTTGAAGGGTGTGAGCTCCAGCAAGAAGGAACTTAGGACGTTTTCGGGATGACGGGTAGGACTGAAGGTCATTGCGTTCAGTCAGAGCTGGGCTCAGACAGACAGACCGTGCTGCGTCTTCCTTTCGTATGTGGGATCTAAACTTGGGGGGGAGATGCTGGATGTGGTGGTGCTCACCTGTAAGCCCAGCATTGGGGAGGCAGAGGCCAGCATATCTTCCGAGTTCCAACTCAGTCTGGTCTACAGAGCGAGTTCTAGGACAGCCCGGAGCACAGTAGGGGAGCCCTGTCTGGGAAACCAAAACAACAGCAGCAAAAATAGACATCGCTGATCTGATGTGTACATTTACGGATGGGGCCTGAAAAGGGAAGGGGGGCTGGGAAGAGGGTGGGGACCAGTGGAAGGAGAGGAGGTGGGTGATGAGGGTGAATGTTGGCCAAGTACTGGTTACACTCGAGGAAATGGCATAAGGAAACCCCACCGCTTTGAACAGTGAGACGGTGCTTGGCCGGGTGTGTGGTCCACAGATGTCTCTTTCCCGGTCTGATGCGCTCACAGGTCTGGGCCGCAGCATCCTGGCTGGATGAGGAGCTTCAAGGCCTCTGTTCCAGGTTCCACCGGGGCATTGCAATCATTAACTTAGAAATGGCAGATGTTGGAAACCTGATTGCTGAGTCACTCGGTATCTTTTTACTGAGATGTTAAGCCCCTTGTTAGGTGTCCTGCGTGGGCCTGCTGGGACAGCCTTCCCAGTTTATTAACCTGAGCGATCGATATTTTGGAAATGGCAGCGTCTACGCCCTTGGCTCCTTGTCTAATGAGAGGTACCTTCGGCTTTAAAGTTAGATCACATAGGAAAGAGTAGAGCATGTAGTTAGAATGCTCCTCGGTGGGCCTTCTGCAGCCTACTTCGTAAAATTTGGCGGCTACAAACCAGCCTTGAAAATAGAAACCTCCTCCTCCCCGGTGCAAAAGGCTTCCATCCATCCTGCTCTGGTTGATCTTGCGGTTTATAGCTTGCTCAGCTCCCAAGGCGTCCTGCACAGCACGCCTTGCTCATCTGCAAAATGCCAGGCCAAGGGCAGGTTCCTCAGTCATAGCCCCTGCCCCGTGTCTCCAAATAACAGGCCGATCTCCAGTGCAGAGCAGCGCCCGCGTGAGAAGGTGGGCACGCTCACTGGACAGGAGGTACCCAGATGACGTGTCTTAGGCAGGAGAGGGGACCTTGAAGTTTTTGTTTCTGAAGGTGCATGAAAAGGGACCAGAGGAGTGACAGGCTTCAGAGGGAAGCCACTTACTCCCTTGGCCTCCCTGGGATTCCTCCCGAGGTTCATGGTGTCGCTGAAATACATGCTGCTCCTCCAGAGAGCGTCCCCAGCGTGTCTGTGCCTGAGAAAGCCGTGCTAGCGGGTTGCTTTTGTGGCTCTGTGTAAGTAGAGGCTTGTGCTTGAGATCACCCTCAGGGAGGTCTTGGGGTGCTTTGTTCACCCCAGGAAATATCTCTCTGTGACTGTCGCCGTGTTCGACTGTTTGACAGCTACTCTCCTGCTCGCGGTCAGGAAAGATCTGTCTACATAAACTCCTCTCGTCAGCAGCAGCACAGGTCACGTAGGCCTCTGAATGGAAAAGTAATCAGAAAATATTGTAGGTGCTTTTCCCCGAACTGAGACAGAGGCACCATTCAGAGGCTCAAAGGCATCTTTATTAACGTGTCCGTGGCAGAAGCCTTGTCGCTTACGAGCTGTGGCAGACTTCATAGCCACATTCCTCTACTGTGTGCCAAAAAAAAAAAAAGTCACGTACTGCTTTTACAGCCTCTCTCGTGTACGTGACTGTGCTGTGGGGGGTTAGGTTATTCCCACCGTACAGAGGGGAGACTGAGGCACAGGCACAGGGAACCTGCAGATGGCAGAGCTCACAGTGGCTCCGCAGTCTGGGTTCCGCCCTCATCACCATGCTGACTGCCTGGGAGGAATGGGGCTTAGGGGACAGGGCTGCTGCGCTGCATTCACGTGTGGGGCGGGATCAGGCGTGGGTCACCCGCCACTTGCGCCTCTTACGATCAGGGACAAAACTGCAGAGAAGATGGGAGGTATTCAGGGTCCCACTGCAAGTCAGATGCGTGACTGAGGGCCTCTGACCACATGGTGTGACCAAATCTCACTGGTTTCCACGTCTTCTGTCCTGCTAGCGGCTGGCTCGGCCCCGTTTCTGTGAATTGGGACCAGAGCTGGTTTTAACAGTTTGTTCTTGTGCTCACTGGCAGATGCTTGGGTTTGGAGTCAGTGGATGTTCCCATGTCAAAGGATGAGCAGCTTCTGGAACAGCAGAGAGCTGGCCCGGGGTCAGGCCGGTCAGGTGGAGCCCCAGGCTTGCCACGTAGAAGCTCTGGGACAAAGAGTGAGCTCCATACCCACACCTCACTTCATTGTCCCTCATCAGGAACCCCCCATATTTATGGGGGGGTGAGTATTTCTCAGAGTGCCCTTCCTCCATCTACTTCCGGTTCACGCTGGCCTTCTCACTGAGAAGACACTGCCCATCGGCCTAATAGCTGCCGCCAAGCCACCACGTAGGACTCCTGTCTCTTTCTAGATCAGGGCAGTTAACTGGTGTGCCCAAGATCATGTAGCAGGCGAGCAGCAGACTCCGGCTCACCTCCTCCTGAGCTAACATTGACCGAGGTTTCACAGGCAGCTTGGCTTCCGGATGTGTGAGCCAGCGATCACAGTGACACATGCGTCTGTGGTCTGGCCCAGACGCTCAGGTTGGGCCTGCCGCGTCCCAGTGTCCCTAACGTTTTGAAGCTGTCTTCTTCAGGAGGTGTCAGTCTGGATGTGATCCTTCTTGTGAAATCCCAAGGCCCCGAGGGAAGTTGTCTTAATCCAGTTTGCTCGCACAAGAACAGACTAGCCTCTCACATCAGTGGGGACAGTGCGCACCTACTGCTGGGCTTTGCCACACGTGAGCCCTACTGTGCGTCACTGACTCACACCAGACCCCAGTTTTGCTATTGGATTTGAAAGAAGTGCACAGTAGGGCAGCGTGTGTGTTTCAGAAGCAGCACGAGGCATGCGGGTTGGGTTGTGAAACGGGCTCACATTGTCGTGGCCGGGCAGTGGCTGGTGCGTAGGAGGCTGTTCTAGCAAGGTGACTGTTTGAGCCCTGAAGCTGGACCACGTCTGGCGGTCCCAAGTGGTGTTCCGTGTGTTTTAAGCTCCTCCCCCTCGCTTCAAGCGTTACCGGTGCTTGGAAATTGTTGCTAGTTAAAATAACAATAATCCCAACTTACAGAAACACGGCTCTGCTGTGTCCTAGCCCCAAATTCAGGCATGATCAAGTTGATCGGCAGCTGGAGTGGGGGTGGAAGTGTGGGGATACCTGCCGGGCGAAGCCTTTCTTGGGAGGGCTGTGCTCTCGGCTGAGGGCCGCTGAAGGCATTGGAGGATACCACTTCCCGTGCTCGTCTTCTGTGCGTGTCCTGACAAGTCTGGGGTAGAGTCCCCCCGACCTGTCCATCTCCCTGCTTAGCCAGCCGTAGCGCTTTCTTTGTTAACCTTGAGATCATTCTCCTCACGGTGAACCTGTTCTCAGGGAGCTGGACTTGCTGAGATTATATGAAAACTGAGTCCAGACTCAAGGTGTGTGTGTGTGTCTGTGTTATTTAAAAAGAGACCATGAATTTGATAACAGACAGGAAGGGCTGATGGAGGGGGAATTATATAAATTATATTTTAAGTACAATTTTAAAGTTATTTTATAAACAAAATTAACATATAACTTTTATTTTTTAAAAGGAAGTTAACCTTTTAACATCTGAAATGTTCCCCCAATAGTTTTCAAAAGAGTGGATGTCCATAGTTAGCAAGATCAAACTGCCCAACAAGGCTGTGTCAGGAGCCAGCGGGATGGAGACAGAACTACAAAAAAAAACCCAGCGTAGTAGGCACAGCTTTAATCCCAGCGCTCAGGAAGCAGAGGCAGGAGGATCTCCTTGAGTTAGAGGCAAGCCTGGTCTAAATAGCGAGTTCCAGGACAGCCAGGGCTACACAGTGAGACCCTGTTCAAAATAACAACAGTGGCGATAGTTCTTCAGACCTAAGATTCAAAGCTTTACTTCTGGAGGAGAACTGGCAGTTAACAAAAGACCTGAACTTGCTGCTGCAGTCGGAGAAATCCCTTTCTGGAACAAAGTGGGCGGAGTCTCATTAGCATCCGTGTGTTGCCTTGCCTTTGAGCTCACCTGTTGAACCTAATGGAATGATCTGGAAGTAAAAAGTCTGTGCTGACTCACTCTGCACCATGCACGTGGAGCTCCAGTCTCCCACACTGCTGGGTACCAAGACCTTGGGAGGGCTCAGACAAGACTCGGTTTTACCGTTTGGAGGGGAAGACTGTAGTGAGTACCTGACATACCCCTCCCCTCCCCTCCCCTCCCCTCTCCTCTCTTCTCCTCTTCTCCCCTCCCCTCCCCTCCTCCAGCCAGAAGAGCCGGTGCCCGCAAGCGGCTAGTAATGTGCAGGCTTCCGCTTTCCCTTTGTAGCTGTCTGGAGATGGCTGGAAGAACGTGGACACAGATGATCAAGCTTCTCCAGGAAGCTGGTTTCATATGGTGGTTTAGATTTAAATAGTGATTGTCTAGCACCATTTGAAATCAGTGTTCTTGGAGTAGACCAACTTCGCTGCCAACGGCAAAAGGAGAGAGTGGTATAGCCCCGAAGTGTCCAGAATCGGAGAACCCGCTCAAGTGGCAGTGGGCCTGCCCTGGCCTGCCGACCTCGGCACTCGGCGTGGCTAATTAACAATCCGTTGCTAGACTTTTATACTTGGTTGTGTAATAAGCCTTCTCTGGAAGCAGACTCTGCCGTTGCCTGGATGAAGAGCTCTACGTGTGACAGACTGAAGGCTTGACCTTCCGATCCACACGACCTCTTGTGACCCCTTAGAGGATGACTGATTTCTTTTGGTGTTCAGAGTCAATAGAATTTTCTAGCACCATCTGAAATCGGTTATAATGATTGGGGAAAAGCACCGTGTGGCTGACGCTAATTTGTTGCCGACTTAGGGGCCACAGGTAAGAGTTAAGAAAACGAATGACAAGAGATACTAAGGAAGGTACATTATCTTTTTTCTATTTTAAGTGAGTTTCATTGCATGTGTTGCAGTAACAACAAATGGTTAACTATTCACGTAGTGCTGGTGGTTAAATTCCAGGGAATCTGTGGGGATTGGGGCTTGGTGATAGAGGATAAAAGGGCAAAACCGATGGCTGACCAAGCCAGTTGGAGAGGAGCAGGGAAGTTCGGTTTGCTTCTAGAAGTTTCTACCAGCTCACCTAGCCTACTTGGCCACTGGCCATTTGCAGGGTTAGCTGCGCAGAACAAGAGGGTTCAGCTAACCGACTGGGCCCCCGTCTGGGGACTCGGCTGAATTAAAGGCCATAGAGAATAAGTAGACACAGAAGAAGTGGGAGGTTCCACTTGAGCCATCGTCCGATGTATCCTAGGAGAGGGCCATGCTTGGTGAAAGCTACGCTGACTTCTCCCGTCCTGGAGTGAGCCCAGACGCTGCCCCAGGTGCTGATGTCGCCAGCAGGTCCACCCACTGCCACCAGCAGGGACTCCCAGCAGCTCTTCTGCCCTGAGAGAAATCACAGAACGCCTAGCTGCCCTGTCCTGCCCACTCGCAGCCTTTCAAGCCTCCTGGAAATCTCTCTGGGAGTGTTGTCACCTCCGAGTTGACATTTGCCCCCTGGGGGAAGCCAAGTGAGCCCTGGTTCCTCACCTGATGCCCTGCAACCCTGTCTTCTTTTTTCATTGCTGAGCTCTTTCTCCTGAGTGATCTCCGCCGCTCGCAGGTTTCAGACATTTTGCCCTTGTGGGTGCCCCAGGACTGCCTAGAACTCTGACTGCAGTGTGTTCAGTGTTTCCTAGGCAGATCAGCCTGCTTTTCTAAAACTGTCTCTGCTCAGTATGCCAGAGCCATGTCCTCATCTCCCCAGAGCTGGCTCTTCCCACACCTGGCTCCTCACATCCACCCTCAGCGAACCTCACCCCTGCCCTCAGAACTGTCCTTTGGACCCCTCCCTTCCTCTCCACCCCTTCGTTCGCCTCCTGCACAGCTTCTCGGCCACACCCTGCTGTTCCTCAGCCTTGAGTAGCCACCAGGGTCTTTGCAGGACCCGTATTCAGCCTCATGCCTTCCCTAGCCTTTCAGTGGAGTTGCAAAGAAGAATTTCATAGGTTTTAAGCACACTGAAGATTATGTGTTGGACAGGGTTTGTAGCTATCCTGGGGTGTATATGGCCTTGGGAGCCATAGTTGGACATGCCTAGCCTGTGGTATTTGTAGCATTCCCAAATAGTACTTAATGATCTACGTCCCTCCTGGTTGGACTTTAACTAGACTTAATAAATGAGAAAAAGCAGATGAATTGTACAAGTGACTGAGCTTGGGTAGAGTAAAAGGTCATTAAGCGAGATGGTGCTAACATTTTTTTTCTTGGTGAACTGACAAAAACCTGAAATAAACCATAAAAAAACCCACAAGTCATATTTGAACTCTGAAGTGAGCAGACAGATCTGCATGGCTGGGGTTTCCTTGTGGTTGACTCTGGGGTCGGACTTTCCAATAACTGACATGTCGTGGAAGCGGGGGCCACCAGGTGGAGGCAAGGTGAAACTCAATCGAAAAGGAACACAACAGGACCCAAGTTTGGGTTCCCTGTGCTTCTGTGTTGCTGAAGCGCTGCTCGTGTGAGGAATCCCCAGTCCTGGGCTCCGTTCTGAGGTTAGTGCACAGCTCGTTTTTGTTCTTGAACAAGATTGTGGCTGTTCAGAATGGCGTCCAGGTCGGCATCCTGTGCCTGGAAAGAAGAGGGTAGAGCGTCCATTGGTGTTTCTGGATGTTTTTAGTATTAAGGTAAGACAAGGTAACACAGTTACAGGAAGCAGAGTTTGCTGTTTCAGCCGTTTTAGAATGTAAGCCACCGATGGTGTTGTGCAGCAGTCAGTCAGTAAGGTCAAATTCTCCTCGCCTCAAAAGAAAGCTTGTAGCCAGCAAGTCAGCATGCCTTGCTCCCTTCTTCCCGGTTCCTAGCAAAACCTGCTCGCTGTGGATTTAGGTGTTCTGGACATGCCATGGAATCAGGCATCTAGCTAGCTTTGTTCACTTAGTGTGATGTTTTCAAGATTCACTCACATTGTAGTATGCATCAGTACTCTGTTCCTTTTTCATGGCTGAATAATATCTCATTTTGTGGGCGTACCACATTTTGTTCATGTACTTACCAGTTTGGCATTTGAATTGTACTGTTTTTAAATTTTTTTTTTTAAGTTCAGTCTTTTAATGTGCTTCATGTGTCCGTGTCCACAGGCTGTAGTGAATAAGCAGCTGTTCCCTGCCTGCCTGTGTTCTCCCATTAGCTGAGTCTTCAGCTCTTCCCTGTCTTCTGATTGCCTACATTTTAGAGTGTTGTTCTGCTGTTCTTCCATTTCTGCTCTCTTCCTTTCTGCCTCCCCCGTGGGGTGTGAGGATTTTGCTTTAACACTGCCACCCATAAGCATCCGACTCCATTTACGCTAACTCAGTGACAGCCCAAGTCAGTCAAGGATAAGTGAACCATCTCAGAAAAAACAGGCAGACAGCTCTCGAGGAATCCTGAGGTGCACGTGCACACGCACACACATGGACACACGTGCACACAGAAGGACTGGTACTACGTAGAGAGAGGGCTTTGTCGCCCACCCATGCACATTCACATGCCTTCAGAAACTGTGTTAGATTCTGAAATGATCATTGTTAAAGTGGAAGCTTCTGCATCTTCACCCGTCACTCCTGCTCCGGACCGTGGGACTGTAACTCGCTTCCGCCGTGTTTGGACGAGTGTGCAGGCGCCGTGTTGAGCTCTGCTTTCTCGGCCGCTCCTCCCACACTGGTCTGGATGAGTGCCCTCCCCCGCTGCCTGGTTCCCTCGCTTCCTCTCCTGGGCTGAGCACATTCCAGGTCCTTGGCTCTTAATCCTCTCCACATTTTTAAAGGTTTTTTTCTCTTTTGTTTTGAGATGTTTTCACTACGTGGTAGTCCAGACTGGCATCCGTCTCACGGAGATGCCCTGCCTCTGTCTCCTGAGTGCTAGGATTAAAGGTGTGCTCCGCCACACCTGGCTGATTTATTATTTATTATTGATGATGGTGATGGTATTGATGTAAATGTGTCTGTGCATGCAGTTGGCCTGAGAGGCCATGGCGGCTGTGAGCTGCCCAGCATGGGTGCTGGGAACTGAACTTGGGTTCTCTACAAGAACACTGCGTGCTCTCAACGGTGAAATCTTAGCAGGTAGTAGAAGATCCGCCCAGGTCATCATGTTTGGCTGGAAGAGTTTTGCTTCATCTCCTTGACTCGAGGCAAGAGTCTCACCTTGCAGCCCAGGCCGGCCTAGAGATCAGGAGCCTCCTGCTTGGGCCTCTCAGGTGCTGGGGTGCCGCACGTCTGCCCTGTCCTCCGTTTGTTGATTTCTGTAATTGTGCATACAGCTTTTCCATGCCGTCGCACAGATTAAAACCCCCATCCTTCAGTCCGCGCTTGCGCACTGTTTATGTGCCTGTGAGTCCGTAAAAGCTCATCACTTCTGGGGCTTCAGACAAGTGATCGATAACTGAACTGTTTTCCCTGTTACAGGTAAAGCCAAGGAAGGAGGGCACACCGTGCCATCTCTCTACCAACCATGTAAGGGACTGGGGCAGCCGTATGGTAATCCTGGACCTGATACAGGGCTGAGGCTGCTGGGAACTCCAGAAGTAACTCCCAGTAACCCCCAGTGGGCGCACTTCGGAGCGGCTGATACCACCTTCAAAAGCGGTTGTCTTCCTTGACTTGGTAATTAATCTCCCTCTTCTCTTCCAGACTAAAGGTTAAGCCCATCCTAAGAAAATATTCAGGACCAGAAGAGCTTAGGGAGGACTATTTGTGTATATGTAATGAAATCTTGACGGTGAGATTCAAGTCTGCGTGACGTGGGCTTGTGCTCCGTGTGTGTGCATGTATACCTGTACATGCAACCTGGAGGATTTCATACATTGCTTCTAAAGCAGCCCATCACACAGGGCCGGGTGTAGAGTTTCCCACTTGAGGTGCCCTGTGGGTTCTCACCCATGGCTGACTAGGGCACTTTGGGTTTCGGGTTAGGGATGCTCCTTATGTGTGACTTGAGTTTACAGAGTAGAAGGAACTTCATAAAGTACTTAGCTCAGACAGCAGCTCCACCAGCAATCACCTCTTTGCCGGGGCTGAGAGGTGCATCCTGGGACTTTCACGGGGGACTGAGAGGGTTGGAAAGAAACTCTAGCAGCCTCCGTGGTCTGCTGAGGAAACAATGGACCGGTGCCTTTGCAGGAAACACACTGGTGTCTGCACTGCCTTGGTATGTGGGTGCGGCCAGAGAGCTTTGGGCCAAGCTGTGCTGGCTTGCTGAGTCATGGCCGGCCATTTCCAAAGCCAGAGGAGACATACGGGGCAGCGGGCGCAGACCGTCAACTCCTCGAGGTGAAAGAGCTCGAAGGTGGACCGAGGGTTTGTTCACTGAGGTCATGGGGGGAGGCACAGAGAAAACTGGAGAGAATGGCAGTATTTCTACCACTCTTGTGAGCTCTCCTCTGAAAAGAGGTCCAGGAAACTATGGCCTACTACCAACCTGCACCAACCCGAACATGTTGGACACCACCCGCTATGGCATGGGCCTGGCAGCGGTTGAGTCACCAGAACTGTGCCAAAGGCTTGATGTGGCAGGAGGTGGCATGACAAAGGCCTGGAGTGTGCCGGGGGGGTGCCAGCTGTCTTAGCTGTTAGAACTGGTCTTGGAAAAAAGGACAGCCCTCGGGTATACTTTCTTAAAGGAGCCGTTTTCCCTGTGCACAAGCAGCCGCCTCTGCCGGCGTGCTCCCTGGGACGGAGTAGGCTGGAGGGTGGGTAGGAAAAGGGACAAAAGGGCACAGGGTGGATGACACCATACTCTTGCTCTACCTGCCCGCTCTCTGTGTGGGTCAGGAGACAGAAATGGTAGAGTTGAGCAGGAGAGAGGCGGAGAGAAGTTGTCATCAGTCCAGAGAGTTAGTAACCGAACAGCAGGCAAGTGATAAGAGTCTTTAAACGTCTTTGAAACGGCCGCGGAAGGGGTCTTGATGCCTCCGCGTTGGCTGGGTATTAGCAGCCTCTAGCCTGGTTTCCCTGTAGAGGCAGAGTGCAGAGGAGCACCCCAGTCAGGCTGCAGAGTGAAGTGTCTGTAACAGGAAGGTAGATGGAGATGTGGGTGGGTGTAGGTGCTGGCTCTTCAACCTCGGCTGTCCTGATGAGGACGGGCTGGGTTACAGGTCCGTGGCAGAGCTTTTCTGAACACCTCTTTGTTCCCATATCATGTGGGGTCTGCCATGGTTCCCAAAGGACCCAAGACTAGTGACCATCTCTTTACCTTCTGCTGTGTGTGACATTGTTGGACCCCCAAAGGCCCAAACCAGGACGCTGCACCCTCACAGAGACTCACAGACGGGATATCGATGCAAATAGCAAGAGGATTTATTCCAGTGCACTGGGACCGTTCTAACACGCAGGATAGAAGCGGCCCCGAGGAGCTTTTACAGTTGTTGGGCACAAACCGAATTGGTACAAGTTGATTGGTTCCCAAATTGTTTTCCCATTTTGATAGGTAGGGGGGCCAGTTAACCTTTAAATTGATTGGTGTTGGCATATAGCAAGGTCAGAGGCACCAGGAAATGTAAAGTCCCTTGCCCACAGCTATTAGGCGGCGGCTGTAGCTGCCGCTCATTTTAGGAATTTGGGCTGGGTCACAGTGCCCTTGAATTAAGCCTGACAGTAATTGTTTTATGGTTTCTGGGGTGGGCTAGTTCTTGGAACAGGGAGTTCTGGAAAGTACTCAATAATTATTGTATTGAGTAGAGAAAGCCAGGGCCAGGGGTCTCCGGCCTCACAACATCAGCCCACAGACATGGCTAACTCCCTTTACATCAGTAGCACAGCAATGGTGGGGTTGGATAGAGACCTTCTGAGCACAGCAGTGTGCGGATAACTAGGCACTGAGAGAGGCCCGGACCCCTGCTCCTCGGGCCTTTCCTAAGTTCTGGCTGAAGCAGCTGTACTGACGGCAAGTGCTTTATTTTCCTGCTGGGGTTAGTTTAGTAGGCTGAGTGCTTATACTCACATGCTGTATACATACACTAGCATATACTCATGCACAGAGCCCTCTGGTCAACCCCAGCACTGCATGAGAGTGTGGCGGTGCATGCCGGCAGTCTCAGCACTCAGAAAATGGAAGCAGGATGATCAAGACCATCCTCAGATATAGCCACTTAGAGGTACGCCTAAGATACATGAGACCCTCTAACAACAGAACACCCCCTTGCTGACAAGCTTGATGTCGGACCCAAGGAGCCACAACCTCAAAGTGCATTAGATTCTGACGAAGAGATGCCAGGACAGATGGGAGTGGGGGGTGAACCCTGGCGTTCACTAGGTCCCGGCACGGCAGGCGCCTCCTGGACACATTCCTGTGTGTCCTCTCGTTCACCCCTCCCCCGTATTCTAATCTCTGCGTGTGTTTGGGCACATCGTGGAGGTGGTACTACAATTTGTGTCCAGGGGACAGATTAGCCATGCTTTGCCACAACCTGCCCTTGATTATGCATTCACTCCCTGGTTGGCAGTCCTTGGAGGGACAGACGCGATCCAGGAGACACACAGCAGGAGTCCCCGGAGCCATGCCCATAGCACGTAGCAAAGTGGAACTCATTTCTAGAGCTCAGATATGTTCTGGGGAGACAGCTCAGCAGCAAAGTGCTTGCCACACAGCATGGAGACTTGAGTTGGATTCCTGGAACCCACATTTTAAACAGCTGAGCACAGTTATGACTGCTTGCGATCTCAGCACTGGGGAAGCAGAGGCGGGCAGACCCCTGGAGCTCACTGGCCTGTCAGACAGCCTCGTTGTCGGGGAGCTGCAGCCAGAGACCCTGTCTCAGCAGACACAGTGGATGGCTCCTGAGGAATGGCACATGAGTTTGTTTTCTGGCCTCTGCATATACACATGTATGCACACACGTCTCCGAACACATGAACATACATGGGTACGCATAACACCCATTAAAGCCTGTCATATATGTCTTCATGGGCGCACACAACACACATACAGCAAGTCAGATATGTCTTCATGGGCACACACAACACACATACAGCGGGTCAGATATGCCTTCTGTAGCTGGAGTCGATGGCCACGGCTGGAGCTCAGAACTCAGATTTTTCTCTGGTTGCTTTTCAGGGCAGAAGAGGCCACTGCCTGTCACTGTCCTTCCCATGTGGCATCTCTGGCTACACCCCTCATCCTGGTTCTCCCCAGCAGACTGTAAGCTCTTTTTCTCTCTTTGAGACAGGGTCTCAGTGTAGCTCTTTCTGGCTCAGAACTTACTCTGTAGGCCAGACCAGCTTTGAACTCGGAGACCCACCTGTCTCTAATCTCCTGAGTACTGGGATTAAAGGCATGTGCCACCACGCCCTGCTGCCTGTAAACTTCTTAATGTTGGGTCTCTGCACAGACAGAGCACAAAGTGCTACTTCCTGTATACTTTGTCTGTAGAAGACAAGAAATTGTCCTGTGACAGGTCTCCTGAGCGCCCATGTCTGTGGGATGTCGGCAGTGGAGTCGACACCGAGAAGCAGAAGGTTGAGGGTCACCGAGGAGCCATGACCCGCCTGTTGTCATTTTCCACGCATGGAGAACAGTGCCTAGCCTTCTGCAGTCTGCTTTGCAGCCGGGTGTATTCTGACTGTTACCGCCACTCAAGTCAGATGCTGCTTAGGGACCTGCCATTCACTTGAGCAAAAGATTCTCTCCCATGAGGTCAGGGAACAGAGGCACTCAACAACGTAAATAAGCAGCTGAATTCCAGCAGCGTGGGGCGGGGCGGGGGAGATGGTGGCGTGTGCTCTGCTCTCCTGAACCTCTTCCAGCAGTCACACAACTCTCAGTTGTGTCGTAAAGATAGGAGCATTCAGCACCACGGTCAGAGCCAAAGACCTGTTGGGATTCCTCTCGACTCCTCCGATGCCCCATCAAGCCAGTGCTTGGACATCTAGGTGTGAGAATGAACCCTAGAACTTCCAAGTCTGTGTCCCAGAAGGTCCCGCCGTCTTGTGGCTTTTACCTAAACTAAGGCATCAAGCCACAGCCAGTGCCTTTGGAAGCTGCTGTTCTGTTTCTGCTCTTCTAGGAGGTGGCGAGAGCCACCATTTCTCTTGGCTATGTAATCTGAATATCTATGAAAACCTCAGGCCCTGGAGAGAGATCTCAGGTACCATTCTTCTGGTCTACCCCTCTGTGATCAGCTCTGGAACTCCATATTTTGGGAGGTAGAGAAGGGGGCCAGTGCCTGTTGAACATCCCACATGGTGATGCGAAGCATGCAGGGCCTCATTTCACCCTCAGAGCCCAGCAAAGACAGAGGTTTCCTCTAGCTACCCTCCCACCGCATGCATGCGTCGTAGCACAGGTGAGAAAGGTAATTCTTGTTGATGACAGTCCGCCTCGTGTTACCTAATGTGTGCATTCCTGAAGAGGCTTGTGGACTTAAGCCGAGGATCAGATCTTCCTGGTTTTCATTTTGATCTTGGACTTGGAAAAAAAGAAATCTTGTGGAGGATTAAAAATTGGCAGCTGCCATCACTATGCCTGCCACGCAGGTTGCGCTGACAGGCGTGGTCTACGCGCTGTGTCTAATCCCACCTGATTCTCACCACGGCCTCTGCAGGGCGCATTCGTCCTGAGACTTGATGGAGTCAAGTCATTTGTGCAACAGCTGAGCAGCACAGTCAGGATTTGAACTGAGTTCTCTCTGACTGCAACAGGTCTGTGTGTTCTTGGCCATAAGGAAAACGGCAGTGGAGATTTCCAGTGGGGAACAGCTCAGCTGCTACAGGACTGTGGGATGACACTAGGCTACAGGTTTCCTTCATTATGCAAATAGGCCTTCGGATGAGGGGTGGAACTTTTGTATCAGTGAAACACCTTAAGGAGCTTCTGTATCGATAAAAGCATCTGAGATCAGATGATCAGGGTTCCACTGTCCAGTATGGCACCTGCCATGACAGGTGGTTCCCTCTGCTGAGGTCTGGCAGGCTTGTGTCTATGAAATGTCTCCTTGTCTTCCTTGCTCAGCTCACGCAGAAAACTGCTACACATGTGTGCCTTGTGCTCTTGGAGGCCAGAAGAGGGCATCAGATCCCTGGAACTGTGGTTCTAGACTCATGAGCCCACCATGAGGGTGCTGGGAGTCAAGCTTGGATCCTGTGCAAACAGTACTCTTACTGAGCCGTCTCTGGCCCCATCTGGATTTGCAGATGGAAGAGCTTGGTCGCTTACTTACGCCCAAGCAAATTAATTCTGTACTGTGCAGTTCTTTGGTTTTAATGATGGTGTGGAGTTTTGCAAGATAGCCTCAGTTGAGCGCAGGGAAGCATAGAGAGTGATCACTTGCCCGGAAGCCTTGGTGTTGACACCCACAGTGTTTGAAGATCGGGTGAATTTGATCCTGCTCCTGCCTCCCGTGTCTTGTTCTGCCCTGAAGGTTTGCAGCCTGGATTCTTTCTTCCGTGGCAGGTTTTCCTTCTACGAAGTCCACAAGGGCTTCTCAGCCAAAGAGCAGTGAGCCCAGCTTTGGGGGTTTGTCCCACAGACAGCTGAACAAAGGTGGCAGCGGCCCTGGGATGCGGCCCTGGGGAGGCTTCACTCTCACCCGAGCTAGGGACACATGAACACATCTGTGAGGCTTTCTGATGGAAGAGGCCATGTGACCTGAGGGAGCGAGCTAAATAAAGCTAACCAGGCCTCGGAGACTGCTGTTCTTCTTGCCTGGCTTTAAATGCCACTGCTCAAGTGTTCTCCTGACGCCTCTGGGTGTTTCCCATGAGGATGGAAGAATGCGGAGATAATCAAGGGGTACCTTGTCCCCGAGGAGAGTCAACGGGTGTCAACGCGGTTGCCTTGTTTCTGTTTTCAGCACTAGGACTGAACCCCGACCCTTGGGTGCCAGGTGAGCGCTCTCCAGTGAGCTACTGCCCGAGAGAGGATTTCATTAAACGGTCCTGACCCGCACTGAACTTGTGCCGTGGTTCTGCTAAGGACTTGAACTTGTGATCCTCCTGTCTCAGACTCCTGAGATGACCACACTAAAACAGACACCTCGTTCCCCAGCACAGGAAGCAGCGGTGCAGACAAGGGTCCGGTGTGAGCTAGGAGCTGGTCGCTCTAGCCATGGGTGCTGATGAGCCCTGTAAGCACTGTCAGTGCCACTGAGCAAGTGACGTTTCTAACAAATGACTTCTAAGCTTTATTTCATTGGAAACTGGGCTAGCCATGGTTTAGACAGGAAGTGCTCCCCAGAGCCTCTTGTGTTCAATGCTCCCAGCTATCCGTCTCTTTTGTGAAGTTCTGGAACCTTCAAGAGTTGGTGTGTATGGCGGTGGGGGGGGGGGGTGTATCTCTGTGGACAAGTCATTACTTCCTGGACACCTTGAGGTAAGCAGCCTTTGCCAACATGTTCCCGCTGCTGTGAATCCACGTGTCAAAATGACTTTCCTGCCTTATGTTGATGTTAGATACTGGCTCTCAGAGACGGGAACACAGTTTCCTGGGACTAACGGCTTCCATATTGGCTGGCACAGCCATGGGGCCTCCCTAATCCCCCCACTGTGCCTGCCAGCTTAGCTCCGGGAAGGAGCACTCCGAGCAGATTAATTTATTCCTTCGCTCCTGTGTGTCCATAGCTGAAGTACTGTCATACTGCTCTGTTTTCTTCCTTTGGGAAGGGTCAGAGTTCTGCTCTGTAGCCGCACCTGGCCTTCTACCAATCCTCCTACCTCCAGAGCGCGAGAATCGCGGGCGTGAGCCGCCTTCCCGTTGGGCTTCAGAGAGTTTGGGCATGTGTCACTTATTTTGCCAATCTGACACAAACCAGGATCCCTTTAATTGAGCGACTGCCTCTCTCAGGTCGGCCTGTGGGAGAGCTCAGCCGCCGTGGGCGGGCGGGTGGTCCTGAGTGGTGTAAGAGAGGGAGCTCCAGGTTCCGGCCTTGGCTCCTGGTGATGGACTGTAGCCCCTAAGTCGGACAAACCAATTCCTCCCTCAGGTAGCTTTGGTCAGCGTTTTAACACAACAGAGACCAAACTAGGACCTGGTGCCCTTCAGAAACCGCTCACCTGGGTCAGCTTAGTGTGGTCTCAGAAACTTGTGTCTAATAGTTACTCCAGACTGTAGAAACAGGCAGGGCGGTGGTGGCGCACACCTTTAATCCCAGCACTGGGGAGGCAGAGGCAGGCGGATCTCTCTGAGTTCGAGGACAGCCAGGTCTCCAGAGTGAGTTCCAGGACAGCCAGGGTTACAGCAGAGAAACCCTGTCTTGAAAAACCGAAAAAGACCGAAGGGGAATTTCCCATCTGGCACCCTTCCAAAGAGGGGGGGGGGATTAAATGTTTTTCTCTCTCATCTTGGGGAAGATTCAGATGAAAATGCCTCGCTCTACTGAATGAGTTAGCCGGTCTCCTGTATGGAGCAGGAGAAAAATACCATCTGTCCGCTTGCCTTGGGATCATTTTTGTTAGATTGATAAGAAGCAGCTGGACTTGGGATGTGGTAACATTGACATACTGGAAACCAGGGCAGAAGACTGGGCCAGAGTCGGTGTTGGGACCCCAGCATGCGCGCGCGTGTGTGTGCGTGTTCAGCCCGTGTACATCTGCGCAGAGGAACGGGCTTGCTGGTCGGTCTTCAGCTCGGAGGAAAAAGGCGAGGTATGTTAAGCACTTTCACACCCCACCCCCACTCACAATCATAACCCCCGTACACGTTCGATTCCCCCTTTGGGTGGGAGTTCTCATTATTGAGTGTAACATGGCCTGTCAGTAGGAAGGTCGGGGCTCGGGGCACTGCGTGGGAAGAGCAGCGCTGCCTGGTCCACGCGTGGAGCTGTTGCGGACCGAGGGAAGGGGGGCCGTAGACCCTGTGCCCAGCTCTTACGTGTGACTGACTGGTTCTGTGCCCGGGAGGAGGCTCCGCCCCGGCCGGGAGTCGGCCTGAGAATCACACTCGTGACTGCTGTCCCGCTCGTTCCGTTTCCGTCCTGTAGACGTGCTCCACTAGCTCAGCCTCGTTAGCTGTGGCGGCAAGCCCCGCACACCATCACGGCCCACCGGACTGGCAGGATCCCAGTGTAGACTACCAAGGGTCAGTGAGGGTGCTGAGCACGTGGGGGACGTGGGGGACATGGGGTACGCCTGCACGTGGGTACGCCAGCACGTGGGGGACGTGGGGTATGCCAGCATGTGGGGGACGCCAGCACGTGGGGGACGTGGGGTATGCCAGCCCGTGGGGGATGTGGGGGACGCTGTGGGGTACGTTAGCGCGTGGGAGATGTGGGGTACGCTGAGCTGCAGCTGTTGGCGCTGGGCATAAGTTCGCTGGGGTTTACCCATCAAGGTACTCATGTCCGACAGTTCAGTGGCCTCCTTCCCAGAGATGTGAACAGAAACCCAGTGCACCCCGACGCGCCCCGCGCACCCCGACGCGCCCCCCCACATTAAACACGGATGCTTTCCGCTGAAGGTCTCCCTCAGTCTGCATAAGCATTTCATTCATTATTGAAAGAAGCAACTCAAAACACAATCATTTTCATGAGACCAAAACGGCTGGAGCTGAGCAAGATGCATGGGTGGATGAAACTAAACGTAAAAAACTGGACTCTGGGGGGGGGGGGGGGTCCGTGGAGAAAATGCTTGATGAGCAAGCCTGAGCCCCTGAGTTCGAATCCCCAGCTCCCATATTAGAAGTCGTGTGTGGTGGTGTTGGGTGTGGTGGTGAGTACCTGTCGCCCTAGTGCTGAGGGGACAGAGACAGGAAGGTCCCCAGAGCTGGCCAACCCTAACCGTAACATCTAACCTTAAGCTCCATACACCACGACCCAACGCGAACTAATAGTGAAAGCGTATTTGTGCTGGCCAGATTTCCATGACTATGATGGGTATTTGCAGGTCCTGGGCACGGCTCTTAGCCCCATTACTTTAGGGCCTGTGGCCAGCCGTGTACCACGGTGGGGCCACGGTACCACAGTCCCCTCCGGAGACACGCCCTTCCGGTGATCTAGAGATCTCCCGTGGCCCCCATCCCGCAGCCTCTGCCGCACTGACCTCCAGGAAGCACTTCCGGAAGACCCGAGTGTGATTCCCAGCACCCACATCAGGCTGCTTATAACTGTCTGGACGCCAGACAGGGTGTCTGACCTCTGACCTCTGTGGACGCTGCACACGTGTGTGTACACACAGGCAGACACTCAAACCTATATATAGCCTTAAAAAATGAAAATAAGTCTTTAAATAAGTAAAAATATCTTTATGTACAACAAAAATTAGGCAATGAACTTAAAAAAAACCTGTGGCTTCATGAGTCATTATCTCCCCCCCTCCTTCCCCTCCTCCTCTTCTCCCTCCTCTCCCTCCCCCTCCTCTCCCTCCTCCTCTCCCTCCTCCTCTCCCTCCTCCTCTCCCTCCTCCTCCTCTTCTTCCTCCTCCCCCTCTCCCTCCTCTCCCTCCTCCTCTCCCTCCTCCTCCTTCCTCCTCTCCCTCCTCCTCCTTCCTCCTCCTCCTTCCTCCTCCTCTCCCTCCTCCTCCTCCCTCCTCTTCTCCCTCCTCCTTCTCCCCCCTCTCCCTCATCCTCCTCCCTCCTCTTCTCCTTCCTCCTCCCCCTCTCTCTCCTCTCCCTCCTCCTCTCCCTCCTCCTCTCCCCATCCCTCCTGCTCATTCTCGCAGTTTCTAAGAATGGCTGCAGTAGTGTTTTCCATCCTCCGTGTGCCCTTTAACTGATATTTCTGGCTAGAACCCCAAGAACTAGACTTCTGTGACATCCTCACAGTCCCCACCGTTACACTTTGTCCTCGCTCCCATCTCCCAAGCCCGCCCAGCCCTGGCCTTGTGTTCTGTGAGCACAGATGTTGGGGACACAAGAACAGTGAAGGAAACGTTAGTGATCAGATGTGGATAAATTACAGCATTTACAGTGACAAACGGGTAAGATTGGCACACTAAGCCAGAAGGTGGCACACGCCATTAATGCCAGCACTAGGCAGAGGCAGGCGGATCTCTGTGAGTTTGAGGCCAACCTGGTTTACAGAGCAAGTTCCAGGTCAGCCGGGGCTACATAGTGAGACCCTGTCTGAAGAAAGGGGTGGTGGCCAGAAAGATGGGCTATAGAAGGTAATGTCCCTCAGTATATAAAGAATTGTGGACTTGTGCACATTTGGTGTCTTATCAAAGCATGACATTCATATGTAAATAATACATATGTTAAGTGTGCAGCTCACTGAATCTTCCCAAAATGAGCACACCCTTGCAATCACCACACAGATCAAGAAATAAAACATTAGCAGCCAGTGAAGGGTTTTTTTTTTAATTAAAAGCAGTTACAAGTAGAGTAAAATCAAAAGACAGCTACCAAAAAATTGAGTTAAAGGAACCACAATTCTCGAGGAGTCTTTAAGCACGTCTTTAAGCCCAGCACTCAGGAGGCAGAGGCAGGCGGATCTCTGTGAGTTCGAGGCCAGCCTGGTCTACAGAGTGAGTTCCAGGACAGCCAGGGCTATAACAGAGAAGCCCGGTATGGAACCACCCACCCTCCAAAAAAGAAAAAGAAAAGAAACCACAACTCCTTAAGTCAACAGTAGAGGGTGCTCTTGAGCCAGCAATGCGGCAAACCGCCTGCACTTAACCCTTCGGGGCCTGTAAGCCAGGGAGAGGAGGGCTCGGTTCCAGACATGTAGGAAAGGCAAGCACCTAAAACTGCCATAAAAAATGGAAAATAGAGAGTAAAAACTGCCTTCCACAAAATGAATCAGGAAGAAACTACTACATCTCAGCAGTCTGGATCCTTCACAGGCGTGAAAAGAAAGCACCTAGGCTCACACATTCAAATGCTCAGGATGAAGCCAGTCAGACAACCAGGGAAAATCCAAAGCGTGTCACCGAGGTGGAGGAGCTGGCTTGGGTCAGACTTCCGGCAAGTGGCAGCCATGATTCCAATCAAAGCACTTTGAGAGGAGAGCAACTGTGGTCAGACGCCGTGGGACAGACTCCGTGCAGAGAATGACAGAGCCGCGTGGGTTTCCCTTAGGTAGCTATTGGCCCTAGGGCAAGCCACGATCCACGTGTAGAGCTGACTGTATCTTGGGTAAAGCCACAGCCTCCCCAGCCTGTAGAGTGGAGAGCCGAGCCTCCTTTAAGGTGGGAGGTGGAGCCTGGAGAAGCCCAGGGTGCTCCCGGCTAGCCTCAACAGACAAGGTGGAGGTCAAAGGCTGAGGGCGACCTCTGACCTCAACACCGTGGTACGAGAACCTGCCCTCCCATTCTTAAAAACCTGTATTTCGAAGTAATTTGTGGAATTAAACCTTAAATTCAATCGCGGATATTATTACGATGTTTTTGATTTCCCTTTGCTGTGGATATCAAAGAAGTGACATTCCTCGGATCTTCTAGGACTGGAATGTAATTTTAAAGATTTATTGTGATCAACAGGCCCTGATTTCATAAATGTGAGTTAGACATGAATATGATTTTAAATGATAAATAATATAAAATTTTTAAAACTGACAAATATCACAAGTATTACCTAATTTCTAACATTGTCTCCCTGAAGCCCTGTGTTTTCCTGTATGTTTTGGCTGCACGCTCTTTGTTCACCTGTTCATCTAACAGCAAGTTTCTGTTTTCTCCGGAAAGATAACTCCCTCTTCTGGCATCGCTACTTTAAATTTTGTTGTTCCTGAGACACGATACTCACTGTGTAACCCTGACTGGCCTGGGACTCAGAGACCAAGCCAGCCTCAAACTGGCAGTGATCCTCCTGCCTCTGACTTCTGAATGCTAAGATTATAGGAACCCTACAGCCCGCTTGAAATAACTGTTTTATGATTCACTGTTGGACTGCACAGGAGGAACAACCTGGCCCGCAGTGACCGTTCCTTGTGAGTTTCATTCGGAGGAATTCCTTCATGGGATTCCTATACAAGCACTCAGGATTGTTTGCAACAATACTGTTACATTATTGAACGTATCGAATGTATTTCTGATAAAAGAGCACCTTTCTTTTGATTAGAAATTTGTGAGTCATGCCCTGAGCTCTGTCTTTGTCTAAAGTGTCTGTCAGAGTTCTCCGTGGACCATCTTGTCCGTTGCATACCACAGCATGTTGGTGCTGGGCACGCACCCTACCCACAGCAGGGCCACCAGGCCACAGCTTGGTGTCATCACGTGGGCTCGGTGCACGCGTGGTGTGCGGCGGGATTATTAGAAGCCGTTCCTGCACCAGGCCGCCTTCGGTAACAGCTCTGCAGAAATGATGGCAAACAGATTCGCTCCATTGACCCCAAACTACAAGAATCCAAGCTCCGTTTCCAACCCCCCTCAACCAGACCCAAGTAATGCCCAAAGCCACCCAGTAGCACCCAGCCTGGATAAGTATGTGACCCAGGGAAATTTGACCAAGAAACAGCCCTCTAACTATGGTTCCGATAAATGTCACTGGTGCAAACACCACAGAAACGTGACATTTCAACACATTGCTTGGTCTCTTCACGGGGCCTGGGAAAAATCCTGTGCGCGTGGGTGGTCCTGAAGATTCCTTTCACTAAATGAGTTTCTGTCTCTGATCCTTTGCCACTTGCTGAGAGAACATGCCTCTCATTCCAATCACGCAGAAGCGCCAGCCATTTCCTTTTTCTTCAAGAAAATCAGAGGCACATGAGAGAGAGAGGGGGGTGGGGAGAGGGAGGAGACACCCAGTTCTTTAAGAAAAAAGAATAAGCAAGCCTTCCAACACATTCCAAAACCCAAATTTATCCCACAATTAATAATTTAGAGGATGCCAAAGAAAGCAACCCCCCAGTGCAGCTAATGCTGTGGGCTGAACTGGGTGTCTCCTCTCTCTCCCTCCCTCTCCCTCTCCCTCTCCCTTTCTCTGCAGGAAAAGGCTGGCAAGTAGAACAGGATGTGTGTGGATACCACCACCAGATAAAATGTGCTGTGTAGACACGTTGTAGTTTTAAATATTAAAAAAATTATGGGTGTGTGGGAATTGTGTTTTTGAATGCAGAGCTTGCAGAGGCGAAAAGTGGATGCTGGGTGCCCTGGAGCTGGACTGACAGGTGGTCGTGAGCCACCTGATGTGGGTAGCTCAGGTCCTCCGCTAGAGCAGCATGCACAGAGAAGAATGAAATCCTTTTGCTTGTAGGGAACTGTGTGGATCTGGAGATCATGTGTCTGCTTCTCAGGAGGAGCAACGAAAGCCCTGTGAATTCTGTGTTTCCCTCAGAGGTGGACACGAAAGTCACAAGGGAACTGCTGGAAACATGAAGGGAAGGGGAAGGAGAGGGAGAAGGGGGCGAAGGGTTAAGGAGAACAGAAGTGCATGTTTGCAGGCATGGCAGGGCAGCCCTTCGGAGCACGCCTCCCCAGCCACCTTTCCCTGAGGACTGCTTTTAGTGTATTCCCGAGGTCTTGTTGGATTACCATTTTCAGTTAACTCCAGAAATCTTTTCATTTCTTTCTTTGTCCTTGACCTGTTCATCCTTGGGTGACCTGTTCCGTAATCTCAATGTGTTGTGTAATTATCAGAGATTTGTTTGCTGTTGATTGCAAGCTTTATTGCATTGTGATCAGAAAGGATACATACAATCATTTCCATTTTCTTAATTCGTCAAGATTTGTTTTGTGTCCTAAGATGTGGTCTGTCTTAGAGACGCTTTCATGGGCCGAGAAGGACGCATGTTGTGTGGTGTTTGGGTGGATAGCTGTTAGTTCTATTTTATGTATAATGTCATTCGATTCTGACGTTTCTTTTTTTCCTTATGTACTGTGTGTTAGAGAATATTCGAAGCGCCCCCGTTGCTGAGTTGCGGCTTATCTGCTTCCAATTCCAGCAGTAGCATACTCTTTGTGAAACTGTGCCAAAGCTCAGTGTCTGTAGCTTAGTGCAGCGTCTTCCTGACTTGTCCTTCCTGAGATTAGAGCGAGGCGTCCTTCCTTATCTCTTGTAAGGAGCTTTGGTCTGAAGTCTGTTTTGCTGTTACTGGGATAGTGAGGCCGGCTCGCGTCCTGGTCCTGTTTACCCCTTTCCGCCCTTACATTTTAGGTGGTGCTGGCCTTTGAAACTGAGTTTCTTGTAGACAGAAGAAATACGGCTTTCATTTCTTAATCCATTCAGCTAGCCTTTGTCTCTCAGTGAGAGAGCTAAGGTTTTTAACGTTTAAAGTTGTAATTGAAAAATACGTGTTGTCTGTGTGCTTAGTCCTGTTTTGTTTTTTCAGTAACTGTAACTTCATTTGTTTTCTTTCTAGAGTCTCTGGGCCATGCCTTCTCTCTTTGGTCCAAAGAGTTGCTTCCGGTATTCTCTGTAGGGCTGGTTTGGTCTGTTTATGTTATGGGAAGTTTCTCTTTCTCCTCCAACTATGGCAGATAGTTTTTTTCTGGCTACGGTCGTCCACTCTTTTAGACCTGAACGGATTGCTCCGATTCTTCTGACTTTTAAAGTTTTCATTGTGCTATCAGCTGCTATTGTGAACGGTTTTTCTTAATATTTGTCTTGTGTTTTTTCTTGTAGCTCTTTGTTTGTTCTGTATAGTTAGTGTTTTAGCTGTAATATGCCCCTCTTTTCTGATCATGTCTATTTGGTGTTCTGTGTGCTTCTTGTGTATGTGTAGATGTGTCTTCCCTTGATTTGGGGATTTTTGTTTTCTGTGATCTTGTTGAGAATTGAACTGTGTTACTGGCCTGGGATTCTTCTCATCTGTGCCTGTAATCTGAAAGCTTGGTCTTTTCATTATGTTGCATAATTCCTGCATGTTTCTTCTGTGTGTTTTTAAGTTTTCACATACATTGTTTGAGTGGTCAGTTCCTCTGCTGCAGAGGGATCTCTGCCAACACCATGGCCAGCAGAGTGTCAACCCAGGAAAGGCAAGGAAAAGATTCAGTTCAGCATGACTCAGTATCCGGTGTTGGTTCAAACTTTGAGAGTCTGACCCCGGGAAGTTAATTTTAGGCATATTTAAACACAGTAAAATTTGGGGAAAAAAGTTTCCTGATGATAATTAACTCAGTCCTGTGCGTATAACAAAGGTTAAGACTTGATTACATCAAGACTCTCGTAAAGCACCAGTAGCATCTTCTTCCATAAAGATAGGTTTTTTAGATTAATTGAGGAAGCAGCCTCCAGGTAAACAGTGCTCCTGATAAGGTCTCAGGGAGAGTGTAGCACTGTAGATCCACCAGGGTGGACATAAGGGTCTGAGGGAGCCATGTGGCCTGGCGGAACAGATAAGCACCAATCACCAGGCTGTTAACCGCATCCGTTCCCAGCCTTCTGGGCAGAGAATGGGTTCTACGTGTCTCCTGTTGAAGAGACAACCCTGTGGTCTTCTCCTGGTTGTACAGTTTGGGGAGGGGATGGGACATTTGGATCTGGGGCCACTGGAACAACTGGCCATCAGGACACGGTTGGAAGGTTGTCAATTTCAGCCCAAGGTTTCTGCTTTCTGTTCACTGAGATGTAAGTAGGCCACTTCAGCAGCCAGTGTCGTGCACATGAGCTGGCCCACTGCCAAACCTTCCCTCCTGTGAAATGGAGACAAAGTAAACCTTCCTTAAGCGACTTTTCAGATATCTGAAATTCCAGCGACATTCTTCACAGAGATAGAAAGAAACCACGCTTAGAAATCACCTAGGGGCACAGGAGACACCAAACAGGAAAAGCAACCCTAAGCAGAAAGAGCCATAGCTTGACTCAAATCATACCACAGGCTCACAGCAACGAAAACCTTATAGTGCTGGCGCAGGAAACAGAATACAACCGCTAATGCGGAAATCAATCCACCCGGCTACAACCACCGAGTTTTAAAGGTGCCAAAATCATACATTGGAGAAAAGAGCATCTCTTCAACACGTGGTGCTGACAAAACTGGATCCCCAATATGGAAGACTGAGAGTAGATCACTACCGATCATTTGCACAAACATCACTTTAAAATGGATCAAAGACCTCAATGTAAAGCCTGAAGATTAGCGACTGCAAGAGAAAAATATAAGTAAGTAACTAGATACAGGCATAGGCGGTACCTTCTGAAAAGGACTCTCAGGACTCAAGAGATGGCAGTGATAGGAGCTGCAGATGCAATGGCATGAAGTCACAAAGTGTGTGCACAGCGAAGGGTGCAGTTAGGTACCTGCAGAGACACGCGGAGCAGAGGCTTTTCCGGCTATGCGTCTAATGGGGAATTAAAAGCTGGAAATCATAAAAAACTAAAACAAACTTCAAATAATCCAATCAAGCCAGCAAATGGATTAGACAGTTCTCAAGATAAGAACTACAAATGGCCAATATGAATATGAAAAAAAAGTGTTTCACATCCTTAGTGGTCAGGGAATGCAAATTAAAACTACACTGAGATTCCATCTCTCCCAGGGGACAGTGGCTGCCATGAGCAAATGCTGACAAGGGGTGACAGGAGCATTTACACACCGCTGATGGCAGTGACTGTAGAAATCAGAACAGAGACTCCTCCGAAAACCAGCACTAGAACAACCTCACGGTCCAGGACTGCTCTGAGACACGCCCACAGGGATCTCGGTAAGCCAATCCTGGAGATACTTGTGCATCCATGTTGACTGCAACACTGTCTACAGCAGTCACGGGACGGAGTCAGCCTAGTTGCCCATCAGTACGTAAACGGGACAAAGAAAATGCAGCATGTTTACCCAGTAGGCTTTCATGTGGCCACGAAGGAGGATGGGTCCATAAGGGCTGAAAGCCATAAACGAGGATTTATTATGTAGCTGGTACAGCAGAAGTCTGGGGGCATTTCAGCCGCACTAGACAAAGCAAGCTGTCCACTCTTAAGAGTTTCCAAAGGGAAGGTGAGGTTTTCATTGTGAGGAAGGAGGCTTGGCTAATGTAGGGCTCTGCTTTGTGACAGAGGCCGGCAGACGCATGTATCACCTGGGCTGCTTGACAGGGTCAGCCCGTGTCTGGATACGGAAGCGGGGCTGGTTAATGTGTGCAGTGTGAGAGTGGTCAAGCTGTCTCCTGACCCCGGGCAGCAGGAGGTCAGGGCTGGATGTGGTCCTGTTCCATTGGCCTGGGTCTCCCACACCAGGCCTTGCCCAAGAGAAGCGCAAGGCCCGTTAGCACTGAGGGTTTCTCTACACCTGCTGTCATGGCTGCTGTGTGCAGGACACGAGCTTCGGCCTCCACTTACCAGCAGCCACCCCGAGATCACTAGAGGCAATCTAAAGTAATAGCTTAAAGATAATCGGACAAGTCGCTCCTCAGGCAGTCTGACTAGAACACCATAAAGCATCGTGTCTGACCCTAAGCTGGACCACATGCCCAGGTGTAACGACTCCATGCATTTTCCCGGGTGGTGGCGTCCTTGGGCGTGTCAGGACTTTGTACCTTCCTAGTTCCTCCTGCTGTGGGCTGGCTTAGAGAAAACAAAGTATTTATGATTTAGTTCAAAGTTAGCACTTTCTAAGAATTCACCTCAATTTTTTTCTTAAGGCTTCCTAGAATATTTAAGAATAACTATAATAGTTTAGCCCACTGTTCGGTGATGGTGGACTCTCTTGCCAGCAAAGGCCTTTCCCTGTTTGCTTCTAGCATGCCTCATTCCCATGTCCATTAATGTTGGGACTGGGCTTTTTTCCTTTGTCTTGTTTTACTTCCTCCTCTTCTCAGAGGATTAGTAAAGAAATATTAAAATGACTGAACATGAAAGGTGACTTCACTGACTTATTGTCTGACCCATTCTCTCAGAAAATGGCAACAGGGCATTTCCAATAGGAATTAAGTCATTAGAACACATCTTTGGAGGGCAGGGAGATGTCTCGGTGGGCAAAGTTCTTGTCAGCAGCCTGAGGACCCAAGCTCAGCTCCCCGGGACCTGTATGAAGCTGGGCAGGGTGGTGATCTGTAATCCTAGTGCTCCTATGTTGAAATGGGAGAGGCAGACGAGCCTTTGGAAGCTCAGGCAAGCTGTATATACAATAATGGAAAATAGATCCCATCTCCAACAAGGTAGAAGGTGAGGGCCGACACCCAAGGTTGTCCTCTGACCTCCACATGCATGCTGGGGCATACATCTGCACTTGCGCACATAAACATGTATGCATAAACACAAAGACTTGCAGTTTTTTGTAGTGGCAAAGCAAATTAGTTAGCTCTTTTTATGAGAGTTTATGTTTCCGGAATATTACAACTGCCTTCCTTATATTGTGGTCCCAAAATAAGGTTCAAAGTCCTGAGAAAGGTGATTACGTTAACAGTTGTTTCTCAGCAGAGACCATCTGATGGATGTTCCAGATGTTCACAGAAGCAGTTCTCAAAGGAGGTTTCTAGACCAGCCACCTCAGCCTCACAGAGAATCTGCTGCCCCCCGCCAGGCTGTGGAGAAAGCTCCAACACGCTCTCTAGTGCCCTGATATATAGTAACTTTTGGGGATCACTTCTGTATGATTTTCCCTAGTTCTCAGGTGTGGGGGCTGGGAAACCACTCACGCAATCCTTCTAGGATTCTACCAGTTCTCTTCGCTTCCTTCGGCCTCAGTGTCTTGGAATTAGCTTCTCTTGTATAAGGTCTGATATTGGCCCAGAATGCAATAGAGCAACTCATAAACCTGCCTCTGAGTCTAATCTGACTGGTGGGTACTCACAACGCGCAAGGCTTTAACTATATAGGAAGATGACAGAGTACACACACAGAACAACCGCTGTCCTGGAATTTCATTTATAGCTTGTATAAAATACAAATGAAAGACATGCTGTGAAGATATCGGGTCAGGACCAAGCGGATAGAAGAATTCACTCCAGATGATCAAAAAATAGAGACCTGGTGAAGGCGTGGGCAGGATCACAGGGACAATCGGGAAGATCCGGGTCCAGGGACCCAGAGCAGTGCAGAGCCACCGTGGCTTAGGTGGAGAGCAAAACGTTCTTGGGGAAGGAGGGCCAATAGGAACTGCTCCCGTGGAGAGGACCAGGCTCGGAAGGAGGGGAAGGAATGCTCTCCACCGTCCGACTCTCCTGAGTTCCCATCTCTTTGGAGCCAGTGGCGGTGGAGCTGAGGTGAGAGATTCACAGGGTCTCACTTCCTGGTCTGAAGCAAAGCAGAGACCGAATTGGTGGAGTGGGCCGGGACGTGTGAAAAATAAAATACCCGCAAATGGGACTTCAAGGTTTGGACTCTCACGGAACTCTATTTCGGGAGCGGGTGTTGTCATTTCCTCCTTTAAAATAACTTTTTTTGGATTATACTTCTATGTGTTTGTTTTGCGTGAGTGAGAGGGAGACCCACCGGCCACCGTGGGTGTGGACGCTGAGGACTTTCAGGGTCATTTCCCTCCTTCGCCAAGTGGAGCCCGAGAGGCCATTTTGGGCTTGATAGCAAGCGCCTTCGCACCCAGCGTCGCGCTGGCCCCGTCGTTTCTCTGTGAGAGGCAGCTTTAAGGTGGAACCCATTTTTTAAATAGATGAAGTCAATATTTACCATAAACTCTAATGATATCTGTATCTGTAGCCAAATTAATTATGAGAATTATTGGAGACTTTCAGAAGTTTTGATCGAGAATGTCACTGGAACAATCTACATAGTAAAATAGCTTTAAAACATTGCTTACGTCTCACAAGAATGACTCAGAAGCCATTAGCATATTTTAATTAACAGATTTGACTCGCACAATTATATCTAAATTACATTTTGTCATCTCCCTAATAGCTTTACAAGCAATTTTCAGATATATTTGAAACCCTGCCTGGAGGGTTTTATTTGGTATAAAACTACCAAGGAATTTTCAGCAACATTTATAGAAAGTTTCATAGAATCGTCTAATTTTCTAAACCATATCAAGATCGAAGCTTGGATACCTTGGGAATGTCTAATTAGTAGAGAGACTATCACAAAGTCACCTTCTCAGTAAGTATTTATTAATTTGTAATTATATTTTGGGACAGGATCTCATGTAGCCCAGGCTGGCCTCAAACTATGTAGCCAAGGATGATCCTGAACTTCTGGTCCTCCTGAGTGCTGGGATAACAGGTGGGAGGAGTCACAACAACTCAGCAGCATGCTGGGATCAAACCCAGGACTTTACACATGCCAGGCAACCACTGTACCCGCTGAGCAGCATAAACGGTGTCTCTCCTTCATGGCTGTAGAGCACTAGAACCCCAGGGCAAGGCCAGCTCTGTGGTGCGCTGCAGCTGCTCCACAAGAGCCAGTTCTGTGTGTCTCTTCCCAGCTTGGCCTTCAGTGACTGTGCACTGATAGTTCTGCAGAAGAGAGGAATTTATATCAATGAAACCAACAAAAGCTAAAGCCGACACCCCCATGTTCTCCCCTCCTTCCTTTCTGAAAACAGGGTCCACCAGGCACTCACCCTTGGACCTGGAGAGGCTTGTATGATGTTTGCATGTGCAGTTTCCTGGGGAATGGCTCTTAACGTGATCCCAGGGGATTTAAATATTGCATGAACTCTGAGACAGATGAGACTGAGTTTTCCTTTTGCACACTCAGTTCAGAACTGTAGAAAGGGACGCACCTCCGCCCAGAGTCTACAGAGACACTCTGTGATGGGCCCCTCACCTTCCATCTCAGGTACCCTCCTCTTCATGCAGCCCAGGGCTTGCGCTCAGCCCCAGTCTCAGCAGACCCCGCCTTTACCTTTATCCTCAAATGGCACTGGACTCTGCCCCTCCAGAGTCCTGGCCCCAACGACATGCTTTTAGGTCATTTTTAGGATATAAAATTTTCCTTTGACTCAGCACCCCCAACCTTTTGCCGTCTACCCACACAATTCTGTCCCCACAGGAGGAGAGAGCACAACCTCTGTCCCTACAGGAGGAGGAGCACAGCCTCTGTCCCTACAGGAGGGGCACAGCCTCTGTCCCTACAGGAGAAGGAGCACAGCCTCTGTCCCTACAGGAGGAGAGAGCACAGCCTCTGTCCCTACAGGAGGAGGAGCACAGCCTCTGTCCCTACAGGAGGAGGGGCACAGCCTCTGTCCCTACAGGAGGAGGGGCACAGCCTCTGTCCCTACAGGAGGGGCACAGCCTCTGTTCCTACAGGAGAGGGAGCACAGCCTCTGTCCCTACAGGAGGGGAAGCACAGTCTCTATCATCGCAGGAGGAGGAGCACAGCCTGTCACCACCACCATATTCTTAGTTCAGAAGCCACATGAGTTGCGACCACAAGCCAAGAACCCAAATTAACCTGTGCCATCATTCCCTCCCGGTACTTGAAACTGTAGCGTGTTCCGGGCAGAGCACCAAAGGCTTTCTATCCTGGGCCTTCAAGGCCCTCATTACCTAAATAAAATGTTGTCTGAAATAGAATGGTCAGATTTTTTTAACTCTTCACTGACATTTTCCTTATCTCACAAATGTGATTTAGTGCCTTGTAATGTGTGGTCTGCCTTGATACAGTATCCTTGTAATGTGTGGTCTGCCTTGATACAGTATCCTTGTAATCTGTGGTCTGCCTTGATACAGTATCCTTGTAATGTGTGGTCTACCTTGATACAGTATCCTTGTAATGTGTGGTCTGCCTTGATACAGACGGAGTTTCCAAGGAACGTTTTCATAGTCGTGTTTAGCCCAGGAATTAGAAAGTCCTACCAGACTCAGCAGTTTTGTTAAAGTTAAAAAAGAAATCTGTTTATGTTAACAGTGGAAAGCTATGCAGTTGTGAACACTACAATTCCTTGCAGGTCAATTTCCCAGAACACGGAATGGAACCTGTGACATCACCTACCCGGCTTGTCTCAGGTGAGCCCCAAAATAGAGCGTGCGGGGCGCCCGGGTCTCAGCGCGCCAGTCACTGTGGTAATTATGCTCAGCATGCAGCCCTCTGTCTTCTGTTTTAACTCACACTGAGAACACGGGTCTTGCTGTGTTTCTGTACTTCCCAGGGCGGTTTGATGCGCACTGACGTGAATCCCTGTCGCGCTGTCGTTTCGTAAAGGGGTCAAATAAAGGGCCGTGCGTGTCCTGTGGGTTACTTTCTCCTGTGCCTTAGTCAGTCCATTGCTGTGAAGAGACGCCACGACCAAGCTGGCTTCTATCAAAGAAAGCGTTTAATTGGGAGCTTGCTTACAGTTTCAGAATTAGTCCACAGTCGTCATAATGGGGAGTGCGGAGACACAGGGGCCGGCCTGGCGCTGGGGAGGAAGCCGGAGCTATGGCCTGGTAGACGTCTGGGGCTGGAAGGGCTTTTGACACCTCACAGCCAACCCATGGTGATGTGCTTCCTCCAACAAGGCCACACCTCCTGATCCCCCCACATCGTGCCACCTGCTGGGGACCCAGCATTACAGTCGGAGCCTGCGGGGGTGGGGGGGCATTCTCACTCAAACACCACATTACTATTTGGTGGAAGTCTCTGATGGGACTCTCCAGAGTCGCACAGTCCTGTGAGGACAGGGAAACGCAGCAGCAGCAAAGTGGGACAGAGAAATGTGGCCACAAAAAATGGAATTCTTAATGATAAAAATTCATCTTCTGACTGCAGTCTTTTTAGCTCCCTGAGAGGATTCCCTCCTTTCTCCAGATTTCTTTTTTCCTTCCTTTTTGTTTGTCTTGTTGTGGTGGATTTTGTTTGTTTCTAGATAGTCTCACTGTGTGACCCAGGCTGGCCTTTGCCTGGGTGTTTTCCTGCCTCCCAATGCTGGGATTCAGACTGTGCGCACAAACCCAGACCCTGAATGCTGCTTTCACATAGCAAGATTATACAAGTGTTTGATGTAATCAGACAAGTTGCGGAGGCTGGAAGAAGGGACTCTTCTCTAATGGATTGTGCCAATACTTTATTCCATTATCCTGCTACATCTAGTGTATTGTGTTATAACCATTTACAGTTGTCCTAAGCATTTATTCACTGAGGTGGAAATAAGGAACAAATGATTAGAGAACACATGTGGAGTAGAGTTTTAAACCTAAACTATCATATGCCCAGATCTACATCAGTGGCTTTCACCCAATTTCACTTGCTAGATTAGAAATCTTAATCAATTTTTACCTATTTCTATTTTAAAGGATTACAGACTCATCTACATCTTTATTGTAAATAATGCCCTCAGTTGTTGGGCAACTGAAGCCTGGTGCTCTCTGGCCTCTGAGACACAAAACAAATTTGCATTAATCAAATAGTCCAGGTATGAGGAATGATGATTTGGAATAAACCTTGATAAAAGAATAGCAGTTAGCTAAATGAAACATGGAAATAACTTTTACGGTTGTGCTGGCACATTGGTTACAGAGTTTTAATTCACGTCTTTAATTTCTTAATCTTTTTCTCCCTCCATTTCTCATAAAACATTACTAAGAACGAATGCCTGGCCTAGAAGCAGACTAGAATCTAAAGGTAGAGGGTGGGGTGGAGGGAACTCCCCATGTAACCTCAAAGACAGGACCACGGCTGCACTGGGTTATAGCTTCTGTCCTGAGACGATTTCAAAGGCCTTAACACACTAACATCGTGCACTTCAAGAGAAAGAGCTCAGTGTGGATGTTAAGGGCGTTTACATTCTGGTAGAAACTTCTGACATGAGATTCATAAGGAAAAACATTGCATAGTTTCTCCCATAAGTGTACATGTGTGAAAAATACATATATTAGAAGGCAAACTATTCAGAAGAGAAGATGAGGACCAGTGAAAAGGGAAAGAGGGAACAAGAGATGGTAATAGGGAGACGGAATACACACACACATATATACATACATACGTGCATGCATATATACATATGTACACATACATGTATACATACACACATGCATATATACACACATAAATGTACACATGCACACATATATACATACACTAACATGCATGTTTACATACACACATGCATACATACATACATACATACACACATACATATATATATATACATATACATAAACATATACATACACATACACACATACACATGTATGCATACATATATGTGCATATATACATGTATCTTGATAATACCCATTATTTTGTGTGATGATTTTAAAAAGAAAAGATGAAACTGACATGGAAAACCAGACCAGGGTCCCTCCCTAAGAGGAAGGTACCCAACATGGAGGAAACGCCATGTTCAAGAAGATAAATGTCCTCAGGGGAAATCAGCTAGCAAAGAGGACAGGCAAAAAGAGTTAGGGGTTTACAATCCATAAAATGAAAATAGGGCCCACGAAAAAAGAACAACGTAGAATTTTTTTTTAAGGAACATTTGGCAAATAAAAATGTTTGTCAAATGGGAAAAACAAAGCAAAACAAAAAGCAGTGGTATAAGAACTAAAGGTGTCTTTTTTTCTCCTGGGAAGAATTTGAGAGGGAAGCCAGTTGGGGTTTCATTGTGCAGATGGCCCCGGCCCTGACCCCCACACGTGAGTGTGGCATCTTGAGACCCCTCCACACTATTGGGGCCTCCTGCTCCTAGTTCGCATCTCACTGGCACATTGTCACGGGAAACTGTGGTCTGGGGTGGACATCACAGCCTGTGAGAGAACAGAGGGATGAACAACACGTCAGCTGCGGACGGGCCAGCAGCCAGGCTGTTCCTGCCATGACCTCAGAGTCTGAATCTGGGCAAACTACTCAGCCACTTCCCCGTAGAGAGGATTCAGTAACACTCAGGGAACAGGTGGCGTAGACGAAGCCCTTAGCTGGCCTCCCTCCCGCAGCTGGGACACAGAGGCCCTTTACCCAGGAGGGCAAGGGACAGGCGAGACCACATGTGGAAGTAGAGCGACTTGATTTCCCGGAGTCCCACACAAAGGGACAGATATGCGTGTGCTATCAGTAGAAACCTGAGGAGTTCTGAAAGAATAAAAACACCTGAGCTCAGAGCTCGGGGTTCCACCGTGAGCATGGCACTGGCCATGATGGTGGTTCCCTCTGGCAGAGCTTGTAGATATGAAATATGCCTCCTTGTCTCTCTTCCTGAGCATACTACTACAAGACAGAGAGAGAGAGAGAGAGAGAGAGATCTGAGGAAACATTGGATTTAACTACACTTTAGACCAAATATACCTAGAACACACAATTCATGTAGACGTTTTGAGCTTACCCAAAAGGGGAAGTATACATCTGTACAACGACTGGAGAATAAATGTGCTTTTGTTCACCGAAGTTCAGAACTAAAACAGCCCAAAGGCCCATTCAATGGCTAGGATAAAGACACTGTGAAATACTCCCGCCACGGAGTGGCGGGCAGCAGCATTGATTATGTCCCAGACTTGGTGAACAAGAAAAGCCAGAGACATACGTAAAGTTCTGTTTTTATCATGCCCTGCCTAGAGTGTGCAAAGTGATCGATGGCGAAAAAGAACTTTTAAAAATGGCCTCGGCTAAAGACGAGGCAGGGACTGTCTGCAGCAGCTGCAGAGGAGGAGGCGCTCAGGGTGGTGGGCAGATGCCCGTGACGAGGGGTGGACTATCGAAACTAATCAAACTGTGGTTTAAATGGGCGGTTTATTGATGAAAGCTTTATCTTGGTAACGGTGATTTCAGTTTGTACACAGAGGTCAGATCGCATTGCTCCTGAGAACTTTACAGAAGCCAGCGTTCTTACCCCGGCCACCAAGGCCCTTTGCAGCCCGGCTCTGCTCCCAGTCACACGCTCAGCCTGCCCCACCCGGTGCGGCCTCCGCATGTCCCCAGATGGCCAGGCCTCCACTCAGAGCCTCTGTCCCGAATGCTTGCCTCCAGAAATCATGTATTTTCTCCCTCTTTAGGTCTCTTCTCAAATCCCAGCTAGCCAATGAGCTCCAGACCCCCTCCATCCGTCCTGCATGTCTGCCATTTGTCGTCACAGTGTGCTGATTCTCCCTAGCTGCTGGGACTGTGCTTTTAAGAGCCACATGGGAAGACAATGTGGTCTTGTACATTAAAATATGAGGTGAGAGAATCTGCAGATGTTCCCAAGGGGGCTGGTGCCAGGGTGCTCATTGTAGTGGAGTCTAAAACAGTGAAAAGCTGGAAATAGAACTTTAAAATGTTTGTTTGTCGTTATTGTTGCGGATATGTGTGTGTGTGGGTTCATGTGTACGACGCAGCACACATTTGTAGGCGAAGGGTCAAATTTGTGGAGCCAGTGTAAATCCCAAATCCAGTCCAGAATAAAACCACCACAATTGAGGCAAATTTGAAGCAAGCAAGCTTTAATTAAATACTGACCAAGGAGATGGACTCTGACCAGGACCATTCTGAGGTGCCCATGGAGTGAACCCGCCACCTCCAGAGTTCCCACAGAATCACCCCGAATCACGTGGCACAGGTGCTTAAAAAGTCAGAACCCATAAGGCTATGCACTTCCCACCAGGTCCAATCAGTGGCAAACATCTATCCTGATGTACTTCCTGTCTGGGTTATCTCCCGCCAAGTGACCAAGCACATCCAGTGTATCTGGAGCCCATACTGTGCAGTAGGGTCACCTTGGGTTCCAGCAGCTCCCACACCCAAGAGCTTGTGTCCTGGGGTGAGGGAGTCTAGACTCTCTCACCTGAACATCATCCCAGGGGATTATCTGTTTTTCTTTAAAAGATATCTTAGGCACAGTAGCTGAAACTTAAAACAAAACTTTTGCTTTGATATCAGTTCTCTCTTTCCACTTTATTTTTCTTAAGATTTCTTCAGTTTTATGTGCACTCGTGTTTTGCCTGCATGTATGTCTGTGCGAGTGTGCCCCATCCCCTGGAGCTGGAGTTACAGAAAGTCGAGAGCTGCCAGTTGTGAGTGCTGGGAATTGAACCGGGGTCCTCTGGAAGAACAGCCAGTGCTCTTAATAGCTGAGCCATCTCTCCAGCCCCTGTTTATAGTGGAATATTTAAACTTATTCTCAAATATTATAAAGCTACATGCATTTCTGTGCAGTAATAACAGCTGCTGTATCTGGCAGCTAGAGCCACTGGCAGAAGGTCACCTTCCTTAGCTGTTGGGACCAGCTTTCTGGGTGTGGATGGTTGGTAGCCTTCTTGTATGCGGAAGAATCCTAGTTTGGAGCAGCAGCATTTGTCTGCTCAATGGCCCATGGACGGAGCAATTGTCCAGATTTGACATTGCCCACCGAGATCTTTGCGTTAAAAGCATCTGACTTTAATGCTAAAGTGAAGAACCTTTGCGGTCTCCTCCCTCAGCCTAAGCACCAGTCAAGGGATACCTAACCCGTAAAATGTCATCAGGTTGGGCAGCTGAAGTTGGGGGTTGGTACACTGTGGAGGTTCTATTAAGTAAGCAATTAAGACCTTTGAATCCGTGAGCAGTGCTTCTCCTCAGTAAATTACCTGGATGCCATGTGCTCTGGGGCAGTCCATGAGAGGCTAGACCCCACTGCTATGGCTTGGACTTACAACTGTGATTGTCTCCTGCTCCCTGAATGAACCCATCCGAGTTATTAACAATTTCATCTACACCTCTCCTGTTTTAATGTTGATTCCAGAGGTCAGACTCAGATCATGGGGCTTGCATGGTCAGCTACAGGGGCCTTTACCAGCTAAGCCATCTTGCAGACCCCAAAACTGGAAATAATTTAAAAATCCATTAGCAGAAGGATGAGCAAATATATTGATTATATCTACACTAATGACGTTCTCTTCACCATTTGAACAGAATCGGGTGTTTCTACTAACATGGATTAATCTCCAAGACATACTATTTACTGAGTAAAAGATAAAAACTAAAATTTGTATCAGAAAGCAAGAATAGAATCTGTATCATTATACAGAACAGCTCAGGGAATCCTGAGAGATGCGCAGTTCTCCCCGCTGACTGTGGAGGTGTGGGATCTGCACACCGGCTACCATCACAAGATGCACACCGTGACCACACAACCCGGTACAACCTGAATAAGGCCTGTGGTTTGCACCTAGGTCAGTGTTCTAAGATAATCTCAATTACATAAACTATTGCACTAGGAGAATCTTACTGACGGGTTTCCTGTTCCGTTTGTGTAGCTTCTTGTGAATCTGTAATTGTTTCAAACTTTAGACAGTTAAAGAATAAAAAATAGATGGAGTACAAAGACTGGCAGTGGCAGAGCTGGACAGGGTGCCGGCTGCCGCCCCGTCCCCGCGACAGTAACCTCCTCCATGGACAAGAGGAGCTATTCTGTCGCCAAGTCCGGCGGTGAAAGCCCTAAGAAAGGCAGCAACCCTTCCAAACCCACTGACTGCCTGTGAGGGGAAGGGGCAGAGACGGCAGAATCCAGCAGGGAACGCAGAGGAGAGTGGAGCTGGTCCTGGGGACAGACACACAGAAAGGCCCTGGGAGGCTGACCGCTGTCGCCCCTGCCCACTCCCCACCCCTTCACAGGCAGAGAGAAACTGAACTGGAAACACAGTTGCTGCAGCAGCACGACCAGACGGTGGACAGGGGCGGGGAGATGGGGCGAGTTCTCGGGCTACCTGGAAGCTAGGGCTACAATCCGGCAGCCCTAGTTATTGCTCATCGCCAGGCTGGGGCTGCCACCCGAGACTACAGCTTCATTCAGGGAAACAACAGGAGTGTCCTAACTGGAGGCCTTGGCAAACGTGTGACCCATCCTCTGTGGCCCGTGGTCAGAGTGGCTGATGCCAGTGCTCTCCTGGATGGGGTGGGGGAAGAGCACGGGCTGCAGGGCTGTCCACGGACTGCAGGGCTGTCCACGGGCTGCAGGGCTGTCCACGGGCTGCAGACCTGTCAGAGTGCACTGGGCACTCGAGCCTGGCTTCATGAGGCGCTCATTCTGGCATGATGTCGTGTGTCTGCATGTGGCCTGGGTACCTGTGTGGTGTCCGGGTGCCTGGTCAGTTGTTCGAGTACCCTGCATGATGTCCGAGTGTCGGCTTGTTTGGCCAGTGAAGCCCAACTTCGGGTTAAAATTGGTCATGCTTGGTCAGGCTGATATGGACCATGTGGGTGCCAGTGAGCAGAGCTCCCTACTGCCACCAAGACCCGTGATGGTGGCCATGATCCATGCTCCCACCGCACAGACCGAACTTAATTTTACTTGTTTGCTTTTTTTTTCTTTTTCTTGGAGGGCATTTCGGGGTGGACCTGGGAGGAATGGGAAGAAGATGTGATGGAGATACATTGTATGGGACTCTCAAATAACTAATGAAAACATTATATGGGAAGATAAATAATAAAAAAATAAATATTGGAAATTTAATTTTATGAAAGTAATTCTCCCTCAGTCTTACAGAGCTTGTATGGAAGGGGGAGGAAACAGAGGGCAAGGTATCAAATGAGCTCCTGAGCAGATCAGAGGACGAGAATGTGTCTGCCGGACGTGAGACCTACTATAAAGCTCCTCCAGCGGGAAGTGGGGCACAGCCACCAGAGTCGGTGAACTGACCGAAGGGACAGAATAGGAAGCAGAGCAGTGGATATCAGAACAATTGATTGCTTATAGGATAAACGGAAAGGTTGGGCTTGTCAATAAAATGTGTATACGCAAAATAAAGGTAGGGGCTGGGCATGGTTGTGCACACCTTTAATCCCAGCACCCTGGAGGCAGAAGCAGGTGAATATCTGAGTTCAGAGCCAGCCCGATCTACATAGCAAGTTCTAGGACACCCAGAGCTATACAGTGAATACCTTGTCTTAAAAAGTAAAAACATTAAAAAATAAAATTAAGTCTCTGCTTCACACCAAACACAAAAATCAATTATTAGTTGATTTCAAGACACGAAAAACAGTGTCAGGAAAGGAAAGGAAGGCAGGAGGTTAATAGAATATACAAAGGAGAGTTAAATGGAAATTTTAGAATAAGAAAATGCAGCAACCCACTGAGCAGATGAGTTCAGCAGAGCGATGGAGAGGAGAGAACAGAGTGGGAGAAGCAGAAGCCAGGAACGGCTACTCATCACATAAAGAGCGCACACGCCAGACCTCGGAGAACTCACAACCTGCACAATCCCCAATTTGTCCTTCTATCTACAGATAAGTGTAGCGCTCACCCCTCCTCAAGGAAACTTCTCTTTGCAACAGATGGAGACCACTGCAGGAAACCACAGCCATCAAATGCAGCCTGTGGAGCCCAGTCCCAGTGGATACAGCAGAACGCCCACAATCAAAGGCTCAGGGATGGTTGTAGAAGGATGGAAAGGCACAGGGAGTTTGCTATACGATGCGTCTCCCAGCAGTGTAGAAAGCTACAACCATAAAACCTCACCAACATAAAAAAAAAGACTTCACACTGATCCTACCCAGTAAACTGGAAATGAGGCCAGTTTTACCCTAACATCAAAACGCAGCAGAGAGCAAGAGCAATACCGACATGCCTCATGCACATGAATGCAAGGGTAACGCTAGTGTCAGTAAATGGAAACCAAGCACGCACCCTGTCTAAGGTGGAAAGAGATGCCCGTAGTTGAAAAGTACTCGTGTGATCCGCCATATTCTCAGGTGAAGAAGAGTCACACGGCCGCACTGCCCTTGCTACCCTTCTTTCACTGTAAGAAGACACTACGCACGACCAAAAAACCCTTTAAAAAAATATTTAGCTGAGGACTTGCTTGCTTTCTTAGAGATTTAGTCCATAACCATCATGGTGAGAAGCACAGCCATGGTGCTGGTGCAGTAGCTGAGCGAGAGGAGGGCGGACAGATGGACAGACAGACACTAGGCTGGCATGGGCTTTTGAAACCTCAAAAACCACCCCAAGCGACACACCTCCAACAAGGCCACGCCTCCTAATCCTTCCCAAACAGTTCCACTAACTGGGGAGCAAGCATGCACAGGTATGAGCCCATGGGGACCATCCTTTTAAACCACACATACGAACCAAAGCACAGGAGTATTTGAGAAAACCCAACACCCAGAATCCACAAAACTCTCAGGAAGCTAGAAATACAGAGAAGCTCCGTCAGCTGGTAAAGGATGTGTACAAACACCTGCGGATGGCTCTGTACTGACTGGAAGAAGACCGGATGCTTCTTCTCTAAGGCAAAGATGGTTGTCTTACTGCTGTTATTCAAGCATAGTTCTGGAATTTCTTATTCATATAATGAAGCCAGAAAGGACAGGAAAACAAATGTGGTTTGGAAGGAAGAAGTAAAACCACTTCCGTGTGCAGATGACAGGGTGGTTTGCAAGGAAACCCCCAAGTTTGTCAGTCCCTGTGCATCATTGTGACCTGGCCAGATCCCCGAAAGGACTTAGGAGGAAGGGGCTTATTTTGACTCCTTGCTTCAGAGGTGGGGAAGGGTGTGGTGGGGCGAAGCAGTTCACCCCTTGCAGCGAGGAAGCAGACAGCACCTGTTACTAGCTGGCGGATCACACTTCCGCTTTTTATTTCACCCGTCCCCTAGCTCACGGGATGTGCTACCTATGTTTAGGGTGGGTTCCCTTTTGGTCCTCTTTGGAAATGCTCGCACACACTCCTGAGGGGTGTGCTCTACTAACCTTCAAGTGTCTCTCAGTGCAATCAGGTTGGAGATCAAGATCAACTATCACACCAAGTCATCAACAAGAGAGAGTGGCGGGGGGGCGGGGGGGGGGGGAGGAAGGAAGGAAGGAAGGAAGGAAGAAAGAAAGAAAGAAAGAAAGAAAGAAAGAAAGAAAGAAAGAAAGAAAGAAAGAAAGAAAAGATAGAGGAAATTTTAAATCAAAACAAGAAAGGAAAGACCACCTCCTAGAATTTTTATGAGTTTGGTTGCAGATGTATGACCAACATATAAAATTAATTAGAAGACCAGCAAGATCTCTTAAATAAAGGCACTGTCACCCGAGCCTGACAACCCGACTGTGTCTATTGGTTGTTCTCCACAGCCTGATGTGGTCCTGTGGCTAAAGATAGCACGGATGTCATCAAACATGGGAAAATTGAGCTGTACTCAACTGACAGCTTCACCCCTACTGACTAGCGTTCACGGTGCTGGAAGGTGCTCTGCACACCGCTGGAGGCCAAAAGTAACCTTCGGTGTCACCCAGCTGCAAACCCTGCAACCCGCAACAGTGACCTGCCTGCAAGACACACTGCACGATGGGAACACAAAGACACACATGCTATGGGGGTGACCACCCACTTCCTGTTTGGGTTTAAGGCCCGCTCTGTGAGATGAAACCTACACCCGAGGACACAGCCAAAGTCACCGAGAACACGAGACTGGATGAGCCACGGGTCCAGGGAAAAACCTGATATTATCCTGTTAAGGAGCATGGCGATAAAATGACGTATTATTATAACCAATCAGTGCATCGCTTGACCCTCCAGACAAGCTTCTTCTTTGTGTAGCTCGTGCAGATTCTAATTAGCACAGAGATCCGCAGCTGGACACTGTGCCGAGAGCGGGAGACTTGGAGCACTCAGCCCTAAACGGGATGTCTTTATAAAGTCGTCCCTACCATCAAGGCTCAGGAATCCCTTGGAAGAGGAGGAGGAAGACTGTGAGAAGCAGAGGAGGTGGAGGACTCCAAAGAAACCCTGTTTTCTAGACACCACAGGGCTGACGCACACGTGGACTCACAGAGCCCACGGCAGCCTGCACGGGGCCTACACCGTTCAAGCTCCCGTCCCTAACCAAGACGCTCTCTGCACCTGATGCCTGCTTGCAAAGAAACAATTAGCTTTCTCCAATGGAGTCTGACTGAGTACATTAACCAGACTTCAGGGGAGACCCCACACCTGGGAGTTGTTGGCCAGCACGGAAGGACCTCAGCGTGCTTCTGGAGACTCTGTCTATGCTTCTTTGTTAGGTATTCTTTTTTTTTTTTTTTTTTGTCTTATTGGTCTTTAACTTGTATATTTTGGTTTGCGTGTGTGTGTGTGTGTGTGTGTGTGCACGTGCGCGTGTGTGTGTGCATTAGCGTGTGTGTGTGCATGTGCGTGTGTGTGTGCCCGCGCCTCTGTGTGTGTGTGTGCATGTGCGCGTGTGTGTGTGTGCATGTGCGTGTGTGTGTGCAAGCGTGTGTGTGTGTGTGCGTGTGTGTGTGCATGTGCGTGTGTGTGTGCATGTGTGTGTGTGTGTGCCCGCGCCTGTGTGTGTGTGTGTGCATGTGCGCGTGTGTGTGTGCATGTGCGTGTGTGTGTGCAAGCGTGTGTGTGTGCATGTGCGTGTGTGTGTGCATGTGCGTGTGTGTGTGCCCGCGCCTCTGTGTGTGTGTGTGTGTGTGTGTGCGCGTGTGTGTGTAAAGAGAAAGAGGAAGAAGGTGGAATTGGGTGAGAAGGATCTGGGAGGATCTGGGGGGGCAAAGAATGATCAGAATATATTTGTAAGAGAAATTCTTTTCAATTAAATAAGTTTAATAGGGAAGAGATAATAATCCAACTAACCATGAAAATGATCAATAAAATTTCACTGTTTAGTAATCATCTATCAATAATAACCTTAAATATAAACAGCCTCAACCTCTCAATAAAGAGATGCAGGTTGGCTGGCTGGATTAAAGAACTAGAGCCAACTATCTGCTGTCTCCAAGAAACGCCTTGCTGGGAAAGACGCCGCCAATGGAGTCAGAAGACACACCTCAGTCTGTTGAATAATTGGAAGCTGAGAAGCAGCTGGCGTAGCTATTATGACATCTGATAATGTAGGTTTCAAACCGAAACCAGTCAGAAGACATGAGAACGGCCACTGTACACTTTGAAAGTGTTCCGCCAGCAGGAGAGGGTCTGATGACCCAAGTTCACCCCCAGAGCCCACGCCGAGGCTCCCAAGAGTTGTCTGTCCTCTGGTCTCCACGCGCCCACCGTGGGGCACACGTGCCCCCTCACACAGTACGCCATGCACACACACGCACAATAATAATAAGGAAAACTTTAAAAAGCTAAAGGTGTGGACAACTCGGGTAAAAACATCCAGCCGCAGGCGCCTGGCTTTGAGCGAGGGTGCCAAAGGCGCACATGCGAAGGAAGGAGAGCCCTGGCAAACGGCTCTGGCAGGACGCTGGCCTGCGGAATCAGGACCCTAGATCCACGTCTCTCAACTAGACAACATTAAATCCACACAGAGGCCTGCGTGCATGACTCGCACGTTGGAAAACAGGGCAGGGGTAAAATGTTCCACAGACATGGGCTTCCTGAAGAAGGCCCCAAAGGCTCAGGAAATCATCTCCAGGGATGAAAAATGGAATTAGATGAAATTAAAAGGCTTCCTCGCAGCAAAGAAACTAACACCAGATTAAAGAGGCGGCCTCCCAAACAGGACAAAACTTTGCCAGTTCTTCGTCAGGCAGGTCTTTGTATATCTAGTGTACACAAAGAACCGCAAAAGCGAAACACCAAAAAATAAATTATCCATGCAATAAATAGGCTGATGAACTGAATGAACAGATGCCGCAGGAGAAGCACAGCAGGCAATAGAACCTTTAAAGGCGCTCAGTGCCCTTAGTCATCACGGAACTGCTGCTTAAAGCTGCTCCAAGACCCTGTCGCACGCAAATCAGGACAGCTGCCATCAAGCAAACAAAAATGCTGTAAGGTGCGGGAAAGAGGAGCCCTTGCACACGGCTGGCGGGAGTGTAAGTCCGTGCGGAAGCGTCCTCAGCTCTCAGAATCGCCACCAGCATAGCTCTGCTGCTGCTGATCGTGCACCAGGAGGTTCCCAGTCAGGGGCAGAGACGCTTGCGCACCCATGTCGGTCGATAGCGGCTGTACCCACAACAGCTAAGGTATGGACTGGCCACAGTGTCTGCCAGAAGACAATGGGTAAGAACGTGGCACACAAACACCCGCAAATTTTATTTGGTTCTAAAGAACGATGAAACGGGATTTGCAGAAAAATGAGTCCAGCTTGGAGATCACTGCATGAAGCGGAATAAGTCAGACTCAGAAAGACAAATGCTGCATATTTTTCTCATATAAGTAAATTGTGTGTGTGCATGTGTGTGTGTGTGTGTGTGTGTATGTGTGCATGCGTTTGCGGGTGTATGTGTCTGTGTGTGTGTGCGCGCGTGTGTGTATATATATATATGTGTGTGCGTGTGTGTGTCTGTGTGTGCGTGCGTGTGGAGGTGGGGACGGGGAAGACAGGGAAGTGATGAGGACAAGGTAAGTGTTATATAGGTAATAAAACTCCACAATCAAATGCCTACTTTTGGATGTTAGCCTAAAACATAAAATAACAGAGCAAAGGAAAGAAACCTTTAAATCGGGACGCAGACACCTATGGTAAAATGGCAACGCGGACTTCGGCAACGTGGATTTAAATGGTCTTCCGTAATCTAGACAGAAGGTTCGACTTAGTGTCATAATAAGGGCATAAACTCTCCCCAAGTGAGCCTTTCTCACAAACTAAATACCAATGGGATTCTGACCATGTAACAAATTTATTCTAAAGTTCATCTGAAAAAAAAAATGGGAAAATTACCAATTACTACTTTTAAGCGAGTAATAGTGTTGTGGCCGTGTATTTAGTAACAAGAAACATTTCAAAACACACTAAGTGGTTTATGAAGATTATGAAATACGGGCAGCATTTTGGTAAAAGTTAAGCACACACAAGTGGCTGTCTCCAGGAGGAATGCTGTGGCAATTTTTAAAGTCACAGGTGTATTTCCTAAATTCCTACAATAAGCATATAATTATATTAAGTAAAGGAAAAGGCAGCAGCACTTCCTCCCGTGAAACCTGAAATACTTCTGTTGCCCCTTGAGGAAGTCTCCTTTGTTCCGCCCCACCCCTCCGGACAGGGCTAGACGCTCTTGGTCTCACTACTGGGGATAGAGGGCATTACAGTTCTTCACCCTTGTCCAACCGTGTGAGCTTTTCATAAAAGAAGCTGTCAGGTATCTGTGCATCCTTAAATCAAACCCTAAAACACAAACTCGCTCTCAGTAAGATTTGTTAACCCACCTAGAAAATGAGAAAACACACGCGCAACTCCGTCTCTCACCACCAGAGGGCACCGTACCTCCACCGCGACAGTGCCGGGAGCTTGGGGGAGAAATTTTTAAAAAAAGCTTTTTTTTTGTTTGTTTGTTTCTGTTTTTTCCAACAGTGAATGTTTCCACAAAGCATTATCAAGTCCACCTGAAGGGGAAACGCATGTAAATCGTTCCCAACAATGAAATGTCGATCCTAAGATGAGATAGTCTCCCTTTATCTGCACACACCGCTCTTGGTGTCTGCACCCTTCTCTGCCCTCACCAAAGCCGGTTCTACAGTGTCCACTAGATCCTGTGTCTCGCCTCCGCATGAAGGCGAGTTTGAGCTTAGAGCTCGTTTCTCTTTCATTCACTAGTTCCGTTTGAATCCCGGGGAGTGTAAAAAGACTCGCTTCGTTGAATTAAAAGGCTGAGGTTCCCTTTTGAATTGTGTGCCTCTCCCAAGAAAATCCGACAGGCAGAGCTCCAGACTTACAAAACACAAACGTGATGGGACTGTCATAAAGAAACCTCCCCGGATCCATTGACGGTTTCAACTGATCGACAGGGAGTGCTGTCCTGATTCGCTTAAAATATGGTCCTGCTCCCAGCAGCCACTAAGTCTCGAGCACTCCCCGAGCCTCCTGCCCCTAGCTGAAATGTGGGGGTGCCCAGGAGACGGGGAGGCACGGAGGGTTGAAGAGCTGCAAACCCCCGAACAGTCACTGTTGCTCACAAGCTCAAGAGCGACGTGGAAACGCCTAGCTCGTGCCAGGCAGAGCGGGCACCGGGTGTGGGTTGCTACCATCTCCCGAGCGAGGCTCTGGACAGCCCACGCGGTTCTCTCCCGCTGGAGATGCACCGTCGCCACGCGTGCTGCCCGAGACATCACACTTAGGGAGCGTCTGCCGGGCGCGGCGCTCTGCGGGTACAGCCTGCCGGGAGGCCGTGGGGGGCCGCTGCCCCTCGCGTGGCCCGTCCTTCAGGGTCCAAGATAAGCTCGCATCTCCACCAGTGTTCAATGTGGAGCGACGTTAGGCCTCCCCTTGACCAGATCCTGTCTCTTCTCAGCCACAAATTGAGACTTTCAAGCATTTCCTTGGAGTGTTTTCCTGCCTTACTTTGTGTTAGCCATGCTAGCTTACATAAGGAGTTTCATTATGCTAGTCCACACACGCACTCAATGTGCTTTGACCAATTACCTCCACCCTCTACCCCACCCCACCCCCACCCCCGCTCTGGCTGAGTCCCGCCTCCCACCGGGTCCCCCCAGCTTTCATACGTTTTTACTTTTGATGACCCGAGAGTTTAGTTAGGTTTGCTTAACTGGACCGCGTGGGAGGGGTTACCGGCAGGGGCACAGAGCCTCACCAGGGGCTCCCCTGTCAATCCTCAGGGTGGGGTGGGGCCCATGAGTCCCCCTCTTTCGGGGACATGGTGTTGGTGGGCACCCCAGTCTTACCCAGTGACCCCAGCTGCTGTGAGTCAGAAGTCACATTCCACACCATCCCCCACGTCCTTTGGCCCCTGGGTATTCTAATGGAAACGGGGTTCCTTGGGTTCAATCAGCAAGCATCTATTGAGCACCTGCTGTGTGCCAGGTGCAGCTCAAAGCATTGCCGGGAAAGTGAACAAGTGTCCCCTCCCCCCTCTCCGCTGTCATTGTTTGTGTTCTAATGGGGAAACAGACAATGATTAAGGGGTGACAAGTAGCACCAGAGCAGGGACAAGCGCTAAGAAGAAAAGTAAAATCTTGAGTGACCTCTGTGGGGAGGTATGGGTAGGGATTTACAGTTTTGGATGGAGAAGACTGGGATACCAGATTTGGAAGGAGGTAAGACTGACACCCGCTGGCACACAGTCAGTCCTCTTAATCCCCGGAAGGCTCCCTCTGATGAGACAGATCCCTGCCCCACCTCCCAGGGCCTCCACACATCGTGCAAGTCAGCCTGCCTGCAGCCTCCTTGCCCAACCCCCATGCCTCTGAGTTTAGCCCAGGGACCACAGAATCCTTCCTTCTCATTTTCAAGTGGCGTTAACCACACCCAACATGAAGGCAAAAGGGGCTTCGTGACTCCAGGAGGAGTCAAACCAGGCTCTACTCCCCACTGCCTGGGCTCTCCCACCCCAGCCTCCTCATACCCAGAGCACTCTGATCTAGAATGTAACCAACCCCGCGAAGGGTCAGAGAAGAATCCCGTACACCGGGGACACAAATCGGTCCTTGCCTCTAGCTTTGTTGCCGTTTTAACAGATTGCGCTGCTTTTTGAAACAGATTTCTTTAAAGTTTCTCAGCTGCGGGCAGTGCTTACTTGAGCCCCGACCCCAACCAATCCATTTGTTGATTCTTACATTAACATTCGCCGGTGGCGCTCGTGGTTGATAAAGAAGTCTTTGTTGGCTTTGGGATTTACTGGCTTATTCATTTATTTATTCTAGGTTTGTAAGACAGGGTTTCCACTATGTAGCCCAGTCTGGCCTTGGATCGGCAATCCTCCTGCCTCGGCTGGCTGAGTGCTGGGATTGCAGGCATGAGCTGCCATGCCCGGTCTCCGTGGTTAATTTTCGGCAGTTAATTTAGCGTTTACAGGATATAAGGATCTATTGCACCAGACAGAGTATTGTTCTGCAAGTCCTAGCATACAGTATGCCCTCAGATTGTTGCAAGGTGAGAAGCTGCATTTTTTTACCCTACAGCAGGCTTCATAGTTCCTCTGTAGGTGTGTGTGTGTGTGTGTATGTGTGTGTGTGTGTAAGGGGGTGCTTGAGAATTACCTTCCGTGAGAAGGCCTTGGTTTTCCTTAGGCCCTGGAACATGCTGGTGACTGAACACAGCTCTGCAGGAGGCAGTAAGAGGCAGATGGAGGTCAGGAGAAGGAGCGGGTGGATGCTGGGCGAAGGGTGGTGGAGATCCACAGCATTTGAGGCTACAGAAGCCTGCAGCAGCGAGGCAGAGCCCTGGGTTCTGTGGCCAGCGACCAGGGCCTCCTAAGACTGTTTCATGGTGTGTGTTCCACTTAGTGCTGGTGGGTCGTGAACCCCACAGAGCACAAACCCTCACTTCCCCCACAGGCAGGACTGTGGCTAACTTTCAAGCACCTGACTTTTGAGAAGATGCAGAGCAGGAAAAAGGGTTCACAGACACATGGAGAAAGAGGCCTGGGAAGGGATGTTAGCCATCCTCACTCTGAGTGTCCACCAGGAGCGCCCACCCCAGTTCCCAGGCACAGCGCCGGGAACGTGGCTTTAGATTGGCCCAGTCCACAGCTTGGGCCCAGGACATATGTTAACAGCCTGCTGCACACATGCCTGTGAGGTGCGGGCTAGCCAGCACAGAGCAGTCTGGGCCACAACAAACCAGGGAGAGGGGTTGTAGACAGGAGAGGGCAACAGTGTCTACCATAACCACTGCACAACACCGACTGGGCTCAGGGTGGGGAAATGCAGGACAAGCACAGTACACAGGTATGTGAGCAATCCCCAGCAATGCTCCCCACGACTCCTAGCGAGGCTGCTGGGGTTTCCTTAGGATGCAGCAAGGGGCTCAAACAATCTTTTAAAAAAAAATTTAAATTTAATTTTGTTTGCTGATGTCTTTAGACAAATTTTCATGGATCCCAGGCTGGCCTTGACCTCAGTACGTGGCTGATAATGGCCTTGTACTGTGGGCCTCCTGCGGGTGGAGATAACCGCTCCCAGTCTACACCATGCTGGGATGGAGCTCCATCTTGCTTCATTTATTTACCCACCCACTGCCCACTGGACTTCTATGCGGGTGGTTCTCAGCGGGCATCCCCAGACCAGCAGCCACCACCTGGGAACTTGTTTAAAATCCTGATTCTAATACTTCATCCTTGACTTAGGGCTTCAGAGGTTGGGGGAAGAGGTTGGTGGCGAGACCATCGCCAGACAGCATTTTCATGAGGCCCCCAGCGCTTCTGGGCAGGCTTACCTTCCAGAACAGCTGTCACAAAGCTCTGTCCCAAGACTCTCGTAGTTAGAGAATCCCAGCCCACTCCTTTCTGCTGGTGGAGTGAAGTTCTCGACTGAAATCCAGTTCTTTCCCTTTCTTATGTCCTACTTAGTGACATTTCACTCCAGTTAGCCCCGAATCTGTGCCCTCCAGCAGATTTCCACACCCCATCTCTGGAACTATGCACTGTAGAAACAATCTATTTTTGCTTTTACACAGTCAACCCTGGGAGTGGTTTTGCCAGTAGCCTTCCCGCTTTCCAGGAACCCCAATTCCCGTCCCTATCTGTACTAGGACACCTCTTAAATCCCCATGTTTCAAGTCAACTCAAAGGACAGAGATCCCCCTGGCTCACAAAGCCTAAGAATACGTTCTAACTTACGATGCACAACACTGCTCCAGGGCATGGAAAAGGGACGTGCTCCAGGAGCTGAGTTCAAATTCCTGTTGACCACAGCTTATGTGGCTCAGCCTCTCCCTCCATTGTTATGTCTCTGCAACTTTCTCCTAGCTTGTCCTGTTCTCAGCAGCAGGACTAACCAAATCCCAGGAGGTGTTATGAAGATGTCATCAGGAGAGACAGCAAGAATACACCTTCCAGCAGGCATTCCAAGACCAACTGGGTTATCTGTCCTTAGAGGCCACCGTGGTGTCTTTCTTCTCTTTGGGTCTGGTCCCTGGGGTACATAGAACTTTCCCTCAGCTGCCTAAATGCTTCTGGGCAAATCAGCCTTCCCAGCATCCTGGGAGCATGTGTTAGGACATTCCACAGCATTAATAGAGGACCCAAACCAGAAATCGGGCAAAGCAAGGGGGTAACTTGGGATGGTCTCAGGCCAAGGATTCCAAGACACCACCAGGCCACCCTGTTCGGGAAATGAGGGAGCTCGGGCTGTTTGGAAGCTGATGACAGTGGGAAGAGAAGCACCTGCGGGAGCTGGTGTAAAGTACCTGGGATGGGGTCCTTAGAGCGAGTGTTCTGCTCACCTGTCCCTCCTCTTCTGCTCAAGAGCCCTGACACCGTAATCCTTTGGATCCCTTTCTCTTTAAAATACAGTTGAAAACAAAACTAAGAGCCAGCAGCTTTACTGCTTCTTGATGTGGACCATGCCAGGGCACTGTCTAACTTCCTGTGCTAGAGACCCGCTGCCTAGGCTTCTGGGTGGATTCCTACCCCTGACATCACCCTCACGGGGCATCGCGTCATCGCCAGTGTGCGAGTAATTACACTTGTTCCGCTTGGCGTTCTGTAGCTGGACCCTCTGACGCCATATTGGCACACATGGGCGTGTTTCTTTGTCTGCTTTCGGGTCTAATAATCCCTCCCAACTCACTGCTTTTTTTACCCTCTTGGCCAATTCCATTTTAGAAACAGCATATGACCAAGTCCCCCCTCCCACACACTCCCCCCTTGTCTCCCCCCCCCCCCCCGAGTCTCACAACTTTGGCGTTTGGTCATTTTCAGCCAATGACACCATGGCAAGAGCTATGGTCTTAGTTTAGTCCGTTTATTTTGTGTTTCTGTTCTTCCCTTGTTTGTTTTTTTACTGCAGCAATCAGATTTACCTCCCCTCCCATTTGTGATTGCAAATTATTTCCCATTTTGCTTTCTTGTTTGAGCTTACTTAATTTATAATGTATATAGCTGAATTATTCTTATCTAACTTTTTAACGGTCCAATTAAACTTCTTTAACTTTATACTTCTTTAATCCTGTTAACTAAAAGCAATCACAGAAGTGAAATGTTTGCATTTGAAAAGTTCAAGTAGCAGCTAAGTATGGTTGTGGCAGGCCTGAGATCCCAGGCCCGGGGAAAGGCTGAGGCAGGAGAACTGGGGATTGAAGCCAGCCTGAGTTTACGTAGGAATTGCAGGCCAGCTTGGGCGATATACAGTGAGACCCTGGCACAATCACACAAAAGTCAAACAAGATTAAGGTCTGTAGAGTAAAATGTGTAAGTCTCCTTCATGCCCAGTCTCATGGCCCTCTGATGCCCACAGACAGCTGCTATACAAACACTGACATGTGTTGTCCAAGCCTCTGCCATGCATTTGTGAGTGTGTTTGTGTATGCAGATTTGTAAACATTTCAAAAATTATAGACAAAATCCATAGTAAGTGGGCTGAGCTTCTGCCGGTGCCCACATCCGTGTTACCCCTGCTGGCACGCTGGCTCCTGAGGCGGCTTTCCGAGGCCATGTCCCATTCCTCTAGTGACCCGTGTTTAATTTGGTCCCCATTTTTCATTTCAACAACATTCCTGTAACAGACCTTGGACATTTGTGGTTGCATTCATACTTAGAAGTGAAATTTCTGAATCAAAAATATGTCTTTAAGGCTTTGTTAGTTACTACCAAACTATCCCTCAAGAAGCCAGGGCTGGTGAGACAGCTTAGTGGGTACCAGTGCTGTTGTACAAGTCAGGTGACCTGGGGGAAAGAGAACTGACCCCACACATTGTCCTGTGATCTTCTAGCATGAACATGCGCACACACACACACGCACACGCACATACACACATACGCATGTCCATACACACACATACACACACCACACACCCATACACACACATACACACACACATACACACATACATACACACAAACATACACACACACACATACACACATACATACACACAAACATACACACACACACATACACACAAACATACACACACACACATACACACATACATACACACGCACATACACACATACACATGTCCATACACACACATATACACACATGCACACACATACACATACCACACACCCATACACACACACATACACACACACACATACACACACTCATACACACACACACTCACACACACACACACACACAAGCATACACACACACTCACACACACATACACACACCACATACCCATACACCCCCACACACAAACATGCACACACCCTCAAGAGGCACGCCTAGCTCCTCATTCCCTTACTAATCTTGGACCTTAACAATCTATACAAGGTCTGGCATCGTGGCTGTGGCATCACGCCGCAGCTTTAAGCCCAGCTAACTGGCTGACGGTGAGGTTCCCATGCCTGCGGACCCTCCATGCCTGCGGACCCTCCATGCCTGCGGACCCTGTGGACTGTGAGCACTCTGAGCCGTGAGGACTTTGCCTGTTGCACCGTCTTCCTCCACGGTAATTTGCAGGTAAGCCTTGTGTATGGATGTTAATCTTTGGAATATTTTCTGCAAGACATCATCATGGGTTCACGGCCTGATTTTTTGTCTGTTTATGATGACTTTTGCCTTCAAGATTTTAAGAGTTTTAGGCTGTAAATGTGCATGTATTTTCTTTTATGTCTTTTGAAATCTGTGTCTTCCTACTCTACCGAACAATCGTAAAGATGTAGATGCCTTCACGGTAATTTCTTGATTCACATTTTAAAATTTACATACAAAAAATTCTCTTTGGGGTGTTCCACTCCATGAATAAGAACAAATTCATAAAAGCATATAGCAATCACCACCAAAAAATGTAGAAGAGTTCTAGAATCCTTGAAACTCGCTCCTGTCTTCCTCCAATGCCAGCCTGGGGGAACCCTGGTCTGATCATTACCATTATTATCGTCCTCGTCGTCGTTATTTTATTATTATTATTATTATTTTATTATTATATGTGTAGCTGTGTGTATCTGCACGTGGGTATGTTCAAATGGGTGCAAGTGCCTTCGGGGGCCAGAGGTGCTGGATCCCCTTGAACTGGGGTTACAGGTGGTCGTGAGCCACCTGACTTGGGTGCTGGGAACTGAACCTGGTCTTCCGGAAGAGCAGCCAGTGCTCCGAACCACTGAGCCCCCTCCCCAGCCCCTCTGATATATTAAGGGATTTCTCATGTACACAAGCAAACTTCTTCCTCTCAGCATAACGGGGCTGCTTACTTGTGCTGCACTCTATTGTAGGGGAGAATCCCTCCCCAGCTGAAGGGCGCTCAGGCTGCTCCTGAAGGCTGGGCTTCTAAAGGGTTGGAGGTCTTAAGGTCACTGGTGGGCTTCCCAAGCTGTCGAACGGTCCTCTAATGTGGTATTTCGTGTTCTCCCCTCCATGCTTGAGGTGTCCACTCAATGCTGTCTGGCTAGAAAGCTATTTTCTACTAGGTGTGAATTGGTAATTCATCATGAGTTTAATTTAAACAGCTGTGTTCGAGGGGTTTTTAAATTGAATTTTAAAGTTCTGTATATTTTTAAATATATCTCTTGTCAGATACATAATTTGCAAATGTTTCTTCTAGTCTGTGTCTTGACCCTTTATTGTTTTACCTGTAGCTTTTACAAAAAAAAAGGATTAATAAGTATTACTATAATTTTTAAAGAAATATATTCTTAATAGCTTATGTTTTGGGTCTTATGTATAGAAAATCCTTTTTTTAATACACAATTTTTTTTTCTTTTTTGTGGAATCCTCATAGCTCTGGATTTACATTTAGGTCTATGATCCATTTCAGCCATAATTACTTAGAAGCTGCCAGATATAAGAGTTAGATTGGTTATTGTGTTTGTTAGCTTGTTTTTTGAGACAGGCTCATACTGTGTAGACCAGGTTGGCTCTAAACTTGTGATCAGGCTCACACTGCCCCAGCGACTGCAGCTGTAGACTAATTCCTGATCAGATGATATGATAAAATGAACTTTGTTCTTTTCCAGAATTGTCTTATGCTAGTTCTTGGCTTGCGTGGTCTTAGATATGACCTCGGTGGAAGTCACAGTTCCAACTGGGATTCTGAGGACCACACTGAATCCAGAGTGATCCCTACCAGACGCCTGCCTCTTCCATGAATTGGCACTCTGTATAGGCTAGCTTTCACTGCTGTTTATTAGTCTTAATCACACGTAATGCATATTTCATTAAACATCTATTAAATATTTCTCATTGGTGCTAGTTTTAGTAGAAAGCAAATTGTTAATTTTGGCTTTTATTAGTCCATTGTCAGGATAAAGGAATAGTGTTGATTTTTTTTTTAATATTGACTCTACACCCTAAAACCGTTCTAACATTATTTCTGATTCTGGTAACTTTTTGATAGATTCTTTGGGAGTTTCTAAATAGACTAATCGCATCTGGGAATAAAAGCAATTTTCTTTCTGACATTCCAGTAGAAATGCCTTTTCTGTGGTGTTTTGTTTTCATGCCTCATTGCCTGAAGAGGGATGAAAACCTTAGTAAACTGAATAAAGACAGGAGAGGGCTGGCCCTGCTTCCCCGTGGGGGAGAGCCTCCCGTGCTCCGTCCCTAAGTACAATGGAAGCTTTTTTTTTTCAGAGATCTCATTTACAACCTAAGTTTTCTGAGCGTTTTTAAGAGTTTGCCAAATACTTATTTTATCCTTCCTGAGAATATTCTTTCACGTTTTAAATTTTATTTAATGCTAAATAGACAGCTAATCCACATAGAATGTTTTTTAAGACTGTATGTGAAAGTAATTGAAGTTAATTTTTCCCCCTCAAGGGATTAACTGCCGATGTTCTTCGGTAAGTGTCCGTGTTTTCACTCACTTGAAACGTCACTCCTGTCATCTGCTCGCTCCTCTACGTGGCTGTTTCTGGATCATGTCTTTTGTTATACCAATTAGCTAGACTAGTCCCATGACGATACCACACCGAATCAGTTCACAAGCTTTATGATATGTTTTGAAAGTTGCTCAAAAATGTTACTCTTGTGGTTTGTTTTTTTTCTCTTCCAAACGAACTGGAATCCACTTGCCAGATCCCACACAGAAACCTGTTGCTCCTCTGAATGGCAGAGCATTGTATTTATAAATATTTATAAATACACTCAATTTTGTATAGTTGTCGGTTCTTGCTGGCCTGAATCTTATAAACAGTGTTTCGCAGCACCGAGCTTCTCTGTTAGGAGACACTGTGTTTCTCTGTTTATTCAAACATCACTTGTGTGTTTCAGTTTAGATGTATACTTCCTCCATGAACGCGTGTATATGGTTATCCCGTTGATATCTTACTAGTTACACAGTTTTTAGAGGTTTCTCTTGGACTTTTAAAAAGTTACATAGAAATATCTGTAAAAAGTGACAATTTTGTATCTTTAAAAATATCTCTACAGCTTATTTTGCACTCTTTAAAGTATTGCACCAGATGGGACATCTGGATCAATGCTACATTTATTCCTGCACTGTTCCCAATATAATGGGAATTCTTCAAGTATTTCATGATAAAACAGCAGGTCCAAGCCTCAGAATTTTGGTAGAGAGCTGGTTTCAGACAGCAAACATTTCTTCCCCTTATGACCTATCTATTAAGATATGTTTAATCAGAACAGTGTAGTGCATTTCACCAATTGCTTTCTGAAGCACCTATTGAAAATATTGTCCTTTTCATCTTCAGAGAATACAATGAATTCTGTCAAGGTCCAGCTAGGAAACAGTCAACAACTTGAACAGGCTTTGGCGCTCTGTCAATATACCGCTAAGTTTCTACTGTTTGTACTACTGTTCACAAGCAAGGTTAACTTCTTTTTTAGCCCTACCATTATGTTATTTCAGAAGAAGGTAATAGTTATTTCTTGTGAATGAAAGGTATTCATCTGTGTTAGGAGCTACAGTCACAAGGGAATGCCTTCTCCTTGGTTTTCATAGCTATACATGGTAAAATTATTTATCTCTGATTCTAGTTTCTCTGTCTCTCTGTCTCTGTCTCTCTCTCTCTTTCTGTCTCTCTGCCTCTCTCTCTCTCTTTCTCTCTCTCTTTCTGAGACAGGGAATGTGTGGCTCGGGCTGGCCTTAGACTCTCTGTGTAGCTAAGGATGACCTGTTAGAACTACAGTGTCTGCCACCATGCCCAGCATCCACTCGCTTTTAGGTGACAGTCAAGGGGTGTGTGTATCCTGTTTATTGAGCCATCACCCTTGGGGATCTGAGCTTTCAAGGGTGGAACATTTCATCTTAATTTTAGTTGTATTTATTTTAAGCTGTACTCAGTGACCACTCGGCTTTTCCCCACACTGCCTGTTCCTGAATCAGTCATGTCTCTTCTTCTCCTGTCAGTCACTCATCTATTTTATTGGTCTTGCCAGAGAATAGAAATTGGTTTTATTAATGAGGTCTAACTACTCTTGTTTTAATTTTGTTAATTTCTACTTTATTCCTATTCATGTCTTCCTTTTACTTCCCGGAATATTTTTTTCTCCGCTCTTTTTCTAGTGCCAGAGTGAAATGCCGGTTTGTTTATCTCACAGTCTCTGTCTCCGAAGGTCTGAGGCTGAAAACCTTCCCACCAGCAGCGCTCTGGCTGCGCTTGCAGACCTTGAAGGGCGATGTGCTCACATGTTCATATCCCAGTGGTTTGTAATTTCAAATCTAATTCCTCTGTAATCCAAGTTAATTAGATGTATGCTTGCTCATTTCCAAGAGGATAGTGGTTCTTTTTTTGTTGGTTTTTTTTTAACTACCTTTTTGTTGTTAAATAGCGATTTTATGCATATGGTAACAATTGTAGGTTGTATAATTTCCTCCTTATCTTGAACTTTTCTGGTACGTACTCCACACAAGTTTAAACAAACTGCACATTCAGTATTTCTTGAGTATAAGGTCTCTTGATTATTTTACTAGGGTATTTCAAATTCTTATTTTGCTACTTGAAATGTTTAAAAATAACATTGGTTTGTATTGTTGACGTTTACATACTATATCTGTTTTATCACCTAAATTTAAATTCTTGGTTGATTTTTTTAAGGCATTGTAGATACATGGCACAGTGTTGAGGGTTTTTGGTCCTCTGTCTTTTAACTCTAACCTGCTGGTCTCCACATTTCCAGTGTAGTAAATATATTCATGTAAGGATTAATGGTTCTTCAATCTAGCCACTTCCGTTTAATTTATTTCCTATTAGCATATTTTCTCCTTTTTTCATGCCCTCCTTTGTTGAGTTGATGGTGTTTCCTTTTTTCACTTGAAAAAAAAAATTAATGCATCTTACTTCAATTTTCCCCCAAGGGAAGACTCTTTAATTTGTAAGCACATGTTTAACCGCACTTATAAAATCAATATGCTCCATTATTCACCCTAAGTAGCGCCTCTCTCAGCGACCAGGAGTCTCCCTGCCTTTGCCGCGGTCAGACGCTGGTTCCCCCGCTCCCCGCCCCTCCCTCGCTCCCCGTGCCCGCCCCTCTCCTCCTCTCTCCTCAATCAATAATTATTTTAAGTTTCGCTGTGTTCTCGTCACTACATTTCCTGCCTTCTCCAGTTCGCCCACCGTTTCCTAGAATGCGCTGTCAGGCTGCTCTTCCAGGGAGGGCCCGTGTGCTCTGTGTGCCTTGCCCGTGCCTTTCTCTAATCTGCCCATACATTTGAGTGATTAGCTCACCCGGGCGGAGAATCTGAAGTTCTAATCATTTTCCGAGAGAACCTTGAAAACTCTACTTCACCGTCTCCCAGAATCCACGTGACTTAGAGGATGCTTTGCCTCCCGATGGCCAACATGCCCTGCTGCTCTCTCCCACAGCTAGGAAGCAGGCTAACAGGGGCATCTGGCTAGACATTTCTGGGGCTGCTTCCCCGGCCGGCCATCCCTTAATCACTCACTCATTTACCAGATATTTGTTGTGCATCTAATGTTCCATCTGTGTTCTGAGACTTAAAAAAATAAAAAAACACTGCCCAGGCCCAGGAAGGCATAGAGAAGAGCAAAGCAATCAGCAATGTTCTTGCTGCTCATATTGACAAATCTTATCGTTTTGCCTCATTCGTTTCCGTTTTTAAAGATAAACAAAACAGTAAAGAACCAGTTAAAACTGTTCCCTTTCCTTCCATATGCCGCTCCAGTTTTTTGTTTACTGTAACTGATACATTGTACTTTTAAACTATGGAAACAGCACTGTGGATGTAGGCGGCTGGATAATATACGGATAACCAGCACACAGCAACACACAGTGCTCACTACCTGCCTGTGGGCAATAGAATCATACTGCATATCTTAACGCATGCCTGCTGGAACGTGGTGAAACAGGTGCTCTCATTCTTTTTATGAAGCAGGGACTGTAACCTGATTACTGTCACAGAGCTGGCAGGTGACAGCATCGGGTCCTGGCTGCGGTTTGTACCGCTCACGACGTGGGCTGTCTGATAAAGTAATAATTGGCATACAGTCACAAAAATCAAATGGTTTTTTTGTTGTTGTTGTTTTAAAAATTGTATCATTTTTGACTCCTACTTGTAAAATCTTGGAGTATTTTCCCCACTCTGTTCACTGAACGGAGAACACAGACCACGATCCGCCAAGCTTTGGCTCATCATTTATTTTTAATCCTATATGGCATTTCCTTGCATTTTCATAAATATTTAGGTTGCTTCAAAAGATCACAGGAAATGCCGCGCTGGCCATGTTAGCAGATGATATCTGAGGGAGATTAGGGGTCTCTCCAAGGCATGCCACCACAGCAAGAAACTGCAGAGTGGCAGGGCTTGCACATCGTCATGTTGACAGGTTATTGCCGCATTCGTGCGCCAACTTATAACCCTCCGTGGGAAAGAAGACAGCGCTGTGTCACATCTCTTGCTGCGAAACTGTTGAGCTCTCGCTCCAGAGAAGCTCACGAGAGCCTCTCTCTTTCTGTCACACTTGAGTGCAGTCCTACGTAAAGGTTTACTGAGGACGTTCTCTGTTTTCTTACTTCTGTAGTTTTCTTCTGAAGCTTACAGCACTGCAGGCTCTGAGAAGTGTTCGCCATGGATTACACTAAGACCTAGTCTGTGTTTTAAAGATGCAGAGCATCTGAAGTTGACTAAAGTCACTGTGTTGGGCAACAGGGCTTGTGCTGCTCACCTACCTGCACCCTCGCGCCTGCTCATCTGCCAGAAGACAGTAAGGAATCCACTTACATTAGTAAATTAGCGTGAGCCTGAACAATGAGCCTGAAGCCAGGCTGCTGAGTGGATCTAAGTGAAGCCTGGTAGCTACAAACAGTTCACCAATCAAATCTAAAACGTTGTGTGTCTATGATGAGATTTTTAGAGTGTTTTAGAGCTTAACACTACTTCAATAGCTTTAGCAATACTTTATTATCAGTATACTAAAAATCATTAAGCAGACAATTATATACCGCATTTTAAGAAGGTCCACTAAGGCTCAGCGTCCCTTCAGAGATAGGGGAAAACACACTAGGTCCTTCGTCCTTTTATCCCGCCACTCAGCCAGGATGCAGCTGGACCTCAAACGGCAAAACCCTCCTGGACCCAACTCTGCAACTCTATGTTCATGTCTAAAACTATGACTCAGATGCTCCAAAGTCAAAATCCCAGTTTTTGTATCCTGAGTCCTCCTTCTTCTTAAGTCTCTGCCTCAAAACAGAAAATACCCTCTTCTAGTTGCAGGGAAGAAACCCTGGAGCAGTCCACCAAACCTAGTCTTCTCTCATCCCCTCCAGCCAACACACCTGTAAATACCTACAGATGACACCCCAAATCTGCCCTCAGCCCACTGCCTTCGCCTCTGTTACTCTGGCAGAAACTGCCGCCATCTCTTGCTTGCATCTGCAGCAGCCTATGAAGGAGGGTCTCCTGCTCCCACCCTTTCCTGAACCCCAGTGTATTTGCCACACAACATCTAAGAAGAGTCTTTAACACTGAATTTATATGATACTATGCTCGAAATCCTCCTTGAAATTACCCAACTCACTTTTTCCATTGGTTTGCAAAATGCTTCGCGGCCCTCCTCCCACCTGGTCCAGACCCCAGAGCCCTCTCCTCTCTCCCATGCTGCCTCTTGCTCCTGTCTGCCTTAAGCCGGATAATGGTTCCCCGGGATGCCCACACCCTAATACTCAGAACCCAATAAACATATTATTGCGTGTCAGTACAGAATTAAGGTGGCAAATGAACTAGAGGTCACTAACGCTGGTCTTGATATGCAAAACCATCTCGGACCATTTGAGTGTGCTGGATGTAATCGCAAGGGTCTCCATAAGAGGGGAGCTGAGCAGAGCAATGCAACAAAACCCGGCTCATCCTTGCTGCTTTTGTAGATGGAGACAAGCATCCTTAAAAAATGATTATATGTAGTGTGTGGGTGTGTGCGCGCGCACGCACATGTGGCACTTGAGCTTGCAGGAGCCAGTTCTCTCCTTCCACCATGAAGGTCCTGGGGTAGTGCTCCAGGATCTCTAGCCCTCTGAGGCACCTCAGCAGCCTGGAAGGTGTCCTTTGTTGATCAAGAGTCTGCTTCTTGAAACTAAAGGGCAAGAAAACAATGCTTGCCCAGAACCTGCTATGTCTTTTTTTTTTGTTTTTTTCCTCACTGAGACCCATTTTGACTTTTAACTATAGACCCATGAGAAAACAATTTTTTTGAGTGTTCCAGGCCATTGAATGTATGTGGTGATTTGCTACAGCAGTCACCAAAATTCTGCTGCCCAGCACCTCAACATGTCCCCCAACCTCTCGTGCCTTTTTTCTCCCCCCTCCCTTCTTTCTTTTTAGATAGTCTATTTATGTAGCCCTGGCTGTCCTGGAACTCAGTATGCAGAGCAAGCTGGCCTCAAACTCACAGAAATCCACCTGCCTCTGCCTCTGCCTCTGCCTCATCAGGGCTGGGATTAAAGCCACATGCTGCTGTGCCCAGCAGAGATGCCTGCATTTCCTATCCCTGTTTTTCATTTCCCCAGGAACCCCACACATACTCCCTTTCAGAGCTCTCACCCACCCTATTGTGTTGTCTCCTCAAATGGGTATTTGCCATTTACGGGTTAGTTATTGGTCGTTTGCTAAAATGTAAACACGGGAACAGAGACTGTTCTGTCCATTTCTGTATCTCCAAGCCTTACATTATGCCAGGCGAAGAACAGATACCTAATAAGTACTTATTGTCACTTTGTAACAGAGAGGGCGGGGATTAGATTGGGGGAATGTCAGGCTTCTTGGGGGAAGTAAGACTAGGTGAGAGATGCCAAGGGCTACTCAGTTACTGAGTGAAGGAAAGAGCAGCCCGGGATGAGGGGAAAGAAGGAACAAGTAAAGGATTTCGAAGCTTTGAAGACTTTGAGGACCTAGTGTTTTGATAGGCCAGTGGGAGCTGGACTACAAAGGGAGAAAAGGCAAGGTGAAAAGACCGGCACAAGCCGGATCACTGCCTGCCAATGGGTTTGTCTTAACTGTGTCTGGTTTTGAGGGCTTTGTCACCTTGGATCACAGGGAAGAGAGTGGAACAGACCAAGAGGAAGCAGCATCGTGGGTTACAGGAAACTAGTAGCCCAGCAGCTTGCTCACAAATGACCATGGGTTGGAGTCAAGCGTTGGAAGGACAGAGGGGACAACTGGGAGGAAAGAGTGAGCGGTCAAGGTCTATTTTGAAGGTATAATTGACTCGAGGATGAATTATATGTGGGGCCGATGGAGAGACAAGTAACAAGTCTGAGGAGCTTGAAGGATGTGCTGGATACTGAGACAGGGAGAAGGCACAGAGCGGAACTGGGGATAACGAACAGGAATTCAACATCTACATCTACTGTTTGAAGTATCTGTTAGACATGTCAGGAGGGCTGGGGTATTATTGAGTGGTTAGATGAACTTGAAACTGACATCCCTGGAAAAGAGATCTGGGTGAGAGATCATAATTTCAAAAGTCAAGGGTGTACCTATGTACTTAAGTCACGGAAAATACTATAAATTACCGAGAGAGACTGGGTAGAGTTGAGAGAAGATGGCCTGGGATATAACTCCACAGAACTTAAAATTTAGAGGTTAGGTGAAACAGGAAAAAATGAGCAATTAAGACTTAAACTGTTAAAGAACCAAGAAATGAAGAAATCCCCGAAGAATGTTGGATCACAGAAGCCAAGAGAAGAGAATGCTTCAGGATTGCTCAACCGCACTGAGGATTCTAGTCACTTGGCGGATTTAGCAATGAGAGGACCCATGTTATTACTTCTTTTTCTTTTTTAGAAAGGAAGATTTTTATTGTGGAAAATATCTGTAACCAAGTTTGCCATTCTTATACGTACAGCTTGGTGGTACTGAGGCCGGCCACATAGCCGGGCATGTGCATTCTAGTAACAAGAACAATCTCTACTGCGGAGAAGAGGGCTCACTTATGCAAGGATAGGAAGCAGGGTCAGAGAACGCTTTCAGGCTTGAGAAACTCTGCTCTGAAAGGCAATATAGTTATGGTAGTTGCTATACTGAAAGGAATAGAGGGATTTTTAAATTAAAGCTATTAGTCCATTATTTGATATTGACTCAAATTATTCTGTAAAGAAAAAGGGACAAAAGATGCTGGAGACAGGAGGAAACATGTGATGAACTGAAACTGGGAGAGGAAAAGGTAATGGGCTAGAACAGGAATGAACCGGCTTTTGACAAAACATAGGGAGGGAGGGAGACTGAGCCAGACACTGACAGGTTTGCAGTGTTTCCAGAAATGCTGTCTTTTTAAGATTGGTAATCACTCATCTCTTTTGTGTGTAATTGCTGAATTCCCACATTGAATCACTTAGGCCAAAGGGGTTGTTGAGATGGTCTTCCAGGACATCTGTGTGGTGTTCCTGGGAGCCTCCGAATGGCCTTGCAAGATTATTTTAGTAACATTTATTTCAAGGCCACTGCATACATCGCATTGAGAAATTACCCTTATTCTACTTTTCACTTCAAATAATCCTCAATTGTATGTCCAAGAGCCAAATCCCAAGAGCTTACACAATAAACACTGGCTACAGAATAGCTCAAGAGACCTCAGGGCCGGGAAATCCAGGAAGAGCGCCCTGCTGCAAACAGAATGAAATCACAGTGAAGTGTGACACTCAGCACAAGTGTCAGGGATTAAAACAAACACAGGAAGTAGACATGCATCTCCAGATTAAAAGAAACAGATATTAGCAGCAAAAGATGCCCATCTGAAAGGACCAGACGAACACCAACAGGCTTGTAAAAAAATATAAATAAACCTTTGTTAAGAGGGGAAAAAGAATTCACACGCCCAGAACAAAAGATGGAGTGTGGTAACAGATGTTGTAGCATGCGTTAAAACGAGAGGATGCGAGCCGGATTTCAAAGTTTTGTAGGTTTGAATTTATCTATTTTTAAAAGAAATCTGAATTACCAAAGTGGTTCAGAGGATTCGTGAAATTGCGTCAAATTTTCAAAATATGGTAGCCTCACAGATGATCTTCACTAAACAATTAAGGAGATGCTATCTGTCGGAAAGGAGCTGTCAGAGAAAATAGGCAAAGAAAGAAAACCTTCCAGGGCACATTTGCAAAGGTAACACAACCCTGATACCAAACAGCAATCGAGAGAATGTAAGGGTAAAAATGCTAAGATTAAAAAATGCTAGCTTGCAAAGCGCTGCTGTCTCCCAGCGATTCCACGGGCCGGCAACGGGCCGCACTAGAGAATCTGCCGCTGTGACCTGTTGCACTAACATGCCAACAACGAAGCTTTAAAGCACCTCAGCGGTCTGATGGGAAGCATGTAATAAATTTCATTATCCAGCTCATGTGTTTTTTAATATTCCTGCTTTAGATACAACTGGGATAGAAGAAACTACCCTAACCCGATAAGGATTTCTATAAAAAATGCACTGCAGATGGGATGAGCAAGGATGAACACTAGGAATATTCCCAACGAGACAGAAGGGGGGTGCTCATTAACACTCTGATTATACTGGAGGTCCCTGAACATCCCGTGAGACCAAGGGGGAGAGGCGTCAAGGGTTATTTACAGATAACATGATACTCTACATGAAAAATACAAACATCATATAAAAATAATCTAGTAAGAATGCTTGCCTCTTAAACAAGATCATTAGCCCTTTCAAAACCAGCAATCATCAAATTAAATTTTTAATAGAAAAATTATCCTACTGTCACAGCAACAAAAGATGTAAGGTACCTGGGGGAGGGGCAATCCAGCAGAGAGGCACAGTGTTTTATAAACAAATTACAAAATGTTGCTGAAGGATGCTTGAAAATCAGAGTAATATTCATGAACTGGATCAATTGGCTTTATAAAGAGGTCACAGCTCCTCAAATTAAATTATAAATTTAACCCAGCAAGATACCAAAAAAGTTTTTCTTTAGACTTTGACAGGCTGATGCTGAAGTTAGTACAGGAGTGAACGCTGAAATGGCCAGCAAGGTTGTGACAGTAAATAGGCACGGGTCCTTCCGCATACTGTTATTACTACTGTCAAGCCACTGGAATTAAGACTTATTATCAAGCCATGGTGATTAAGAGGGTGCTGTTGGCTCAGAATTGGTTTGATCCATGGAAAAGGACAAACTAGGAACATTCCCATGACTATATGGAAATTTAATTTACAATCCTGGTGGTACTACACATTAATAGGGACATGGTGACTGTTCAGTAAATCAGACCACAGCCGGCTTCCCATGGTGGGGGAGAGGGGACTGAGGTTAATTCCTGCCCTACACCAAGCTTTCCACACATGGGAAGGAAAACATCAGAGAGAAAGGTGTAATGGGGCTGTCTTCATGCATCAGGTGAGGAGGTGTTTCTTCAATGATACAGAGACAGCAAAAACTATTTTATTGTCCCCCTTAAAGATTTGTGTGGCTACAACTGCATTTTACATATTCTACAATACAGGTAACGTTAAAAGTCAGAGGACAAGCTACAGACTGGGACAATGTTTAGTGTGTGCACACAGGGTACACTATGAACCCGAGGGTGGAAGCTGGAAAGCATGCATAGGCTCTTGGAAAAATGACAGAGACTGTGAAAAAACAAATCACAGACTCAGAAACTTCCACAGCCAATAAACACGTGGAAAAATGCCCAGGCTCACGAGCAGTGAGGGAAATTCAAATAAAATAACAAGATACTGGGTATTTTTTTTTAAAAAAATCAAATTGGCAGAAATGAGTCTGAATCTAGAAAGTATTTAATATCATGTGAGGGAAACAAGGACTTCTCATCCACTGCTGAAGGGTGTGCAAATTGGAAAGCCACTTGGCAGTGTAAAGCTCCAAATGTGAGTGCTGCCTAGCAATCCTAGCTAGGCACACATATGGAGAAATTCTTACACATGTGCGAGAGAAACACGCACCAGTAATATCAAAATATTGGCAGCAATTCCAACATTCATCAATGTGCCCATGAATAAACAGGACACATTCACATGCATGGGTCTACCCTGTAACAATTAAAGTGAATGAACTGCATTTATATTTACCAACATGAAAAGGACAAAACAAAAAAAAAAAACATACCAAGAAGAAGCAAGTTTCAAAATAATATACACAGTCTAAAACCACATGTTTACATTTTTTAAAAAAGCAGTATCTCCTGTAGATTCATATGCAGTTAAGAGTGTGCAGCCTAAATCGCAAAGTTGCATACCAAATTCATGACAGCGTTTGCCTCTGGGGTTAAGGGTGGGAAGTGCTGCCAGGGAGACAGCAAAGGGGACTTCAATTTTATCAGAAATGTTGAATAGTTCCAACTTGAAAAGATCTGGAACAGATATGACAAAATGACAACGTCTGTTAATTACATGAGACAAGCACACTTGTATTCTTTCAGCATTTTAAAATATCTTTACAGGTTTTTCTAAATCATAAATTTAAAAGAAAAACAATTCGTAAATCATCCGGATAGAATTTTCATGTATAGATTGTTTCAGCATCTGCAAATTTGAGGCAAATACCTTTAGCAAAAATGATCGGTTTTAGAACTGGGTCTCCTTAAAAAATAATACAGCTGCCAAAATTATTTTAAAGCTGCTGAAATGATCAGTGATCAGTTCTACAGGTATCAATACAAAAATCACGCTGAGAAAAGCAAGCTGCAAAATGATATGTGCAGCACTGTTATTAAACACAGTTATTAAAAATTTAAATACACTAACAAGGATATACACATGTATATTTACATACATGGGTAACAGGGCCATAAAGCGTCACAAACGTTAGAAGAACGTACACTTTATGGTGCTGATTAGTGAGGAGAAAGGGAACGGTACCCGGTAGGAGAGGAAAGTGACACTCAACTCTCTCTGAACGTTTTAATCTAAATGAAAAATCTGAAGCAAACACGACGAAAATATCACATTCGATTATTCTAGTCACTAAGTATACGGACATATGTTATTCTTGATGCATGTGTGTCATATTAATTTTCCAAAGGGGGGAAAAATCCTGAAGCATTGCAAATAAAATACACATAATTTAATATTGTAAAAGTAAAGCCTGTGAACATCCCAATCGGTGGTGGGGCGGGGGGACTACATTTAGAAATCATCCTGTTTGTTTTCTGGGGATTTTTTAATTTAAAAGAAAAAAAAATACTAGAAGGGGGGAGGGAGAGCATGTAAAAGCGATGAAGACATGGAAAAGAAATCACCCACATATTTGATTATAAAACAGAAAAAAGCCTTCCCCGATCAGAAGCCGCTGGGTGAGCATTCCATACCGTTTCGCTGCGTCCCCTTATTTTTATTTTCCTGTCAAAAGAGAAATAGAAGACGTCGCCTAATTGGAAACGTGACTTTCTATTATTAAAATTGTGGGAGTCCATTTTAACGTGTTTATCTCGCTGCTAGTGTGTAATTTGTATCTCAGCGCGGAAATCTGCTCGTGTGCCCGTGACAGGTTAGTGCGGTTTCCACACGCGCTTTTCTTTCGTTGCTGGAACAGTTCGTTACTCGGAGCGTTTTAAGTTTCTATTTCGAGACTCTTCGCGCTCGCCAGGGTTAAAACCGCTTCTGGCTCCGCCGCCGCTCATTATGGCTGCGCGGTGATCTGCGTGGGACGCGGCCCCGCGCCCGCGCCCCGGCCGCTACGTGAGAAACTTTGTCCCCGCGCGGCGGGCGCAGCCCCGGCGCTCCACCCGCCCGCGGACGCCCACACGCGGCCCGGCCCCCTCGGCGGACAGCGCGCCCGCGGGCGGAGGGCGGGTCGGCGGCGGCCCCGCTCCCCCCAGACAAACTTCGCGGACTCGGGCGGGCGGGGGCGACGCCGGCGCCACAAGTTGCGCCCGCGATCGCGCGCGCGGACATTACCTGGCCGGCCGCGGCGGAGAGCGCACACGGCGCCGGGCTCGGGGGATGCCGTAGCCCGCGGCCGCGCGACCGATCGCGGTGTCCTCCGGCCGGGGCGTCCCCGCCACCCGCGGCTCCGGAGCGGCGGGCGCGGCGCGGCGGCGGCGGCGGCGGCGGCGGCGGCGGCGGCGGCGGCGGCGGCGGCGGCGGCGGCGGCGGCGGCGGCTGCGGGCGGCGAGCGGCGCGCACCGGCTGCGGCTCCCGCGGCGGCTCCGACTCCTCCGGCTCCGGCTCCGGCTCCGGCGGCGGGACGGACGCTCCCGGGGACTCTCCGGCCCGCGGCCGGCCGCGCTGGGACGGCGCTCGTCCGCAGCCCGGCGCCGCGGGCATGTCGGCCGCCCTGGCCTGCCTGGACTACTTCGCCGCGGAGTGCCTGGTGTCCATGTCCACCCGCGCCGTGCTGCACCGGCGCGCGGCGGACCCTGCGGGCGCGGCGGACCCCCAGGCCGGTGCGGCGCCGTGGGACCCCGAGGGCGCGGCGGACCGGGAGGCTGGTGCAGCTCCGTGGGAGCCCGAGGGCGCGGCGGACCCCGAGGCCGGTGCAGCTACGTGGGAGCCCGAGAGCGCGGGTCCCGAGGCCGGTGCAGCTACGTGGGAGTCTGAGGGCGGGGACCCCGAGCCCCGAGCAGCTCCATGGGAGCCCGAGAGCGCGGGTCCCGAGGCCGGTGCAGCTCCTTGGGACCCCGAGGCTGGCGCAGCTGCTTGGAACCCCGAGGCTGGTGCAGCTCCGTGTGGCCCCGAGGGCGCGGGGCCCGAGGCCGGTGCAGCGCTGTGGCTGGCGGCGGGGACCGACCCCGCGCCCCGCGGGCTGCTGTGGGTGCCCCCAGTGCTCCCGGTCCCCACGCCTGGCCCGGGAGAGGCCGACAGCGCGCCCCACCTGCTGGCCGCGAGCGCCCTGGCGGATCTGAGCTGCGGTGTCTTGGGGAGCTCCCGGGAGTGCCCCGGAGACGCCGCCTGCGCCTCCACCAGCTGCGCCGGGCCGCCCTGGTGCTCCAGCCCCGCGGGGGGCTCCGAGCCGGCCGCGGCCTTCGAGGAGGACGAGCTCTCCGGCGCCGAGAGCTCCTGCGGCGAGCCCAGCTCCTGCGGCGAGCCCAGCGTCCTGGGCGCACCTGAGGCCCCGGAGGAGCCCGCTGATGACGCGGAGGAGCCCGAGGGGCCCCCAGGGGCCCGGCCCCCGCCGGCGACGGGCCCGACGCTGCGGAGGCGGCCGGTGACGCCCTCGGCCAAGCGCCACCAGTGCGCCTTCCTGGGCTGCGACAAAGCCTACTACAAGTCGTCACACCTCAAGTCACACCAGCGCACCCACACCGGGGAGCGCCCGTTCTCCTGCGACTGGCTCGACTGCGACAAGAAGTTCACGCGTTCGGACGAGCTGGCCCGCCACTACCGGACGCACACCGGTGAGAAGCGCTTCTCCTGCCCGCTGTGCCCCAAGCAGTTCTCCAGGAGCGACCACTTGACCAAGCACGCCCGTCGCCATCCGACCTACCATCCTGACATGGTGGAGTACCGGGGCCGCCGTCGCACTCCCCGCCCCGAGCCCCAGCCCCCAGTCGTGTTGGAAAGCCCCGGTTCGGGTTCCGACTCCAGCTCCGGCTCCGGCCAGGAGAGCAGCTTCACTGCTTGCCTGTAGGACAGTCGTTGCTGTCCGTCTTTCCCTTGAGCACAACCCCCCAGGCCGTTGTCCTTGCCTTCTCTCTGTCCATTCCTATTTCCCAGGGTCTTTAGACCAAGGCACAGACTGGTTGCTCCGTTCTGAGGATGGGTCCAGACGAGCTTGTTGGAGTCTGGCGAGGAACTGGGAGCCCGAAGATAGTGTGGGGAGTCAACTGGAAGGGACGGTTGCTTCAAAACAGCTGCAGGAGCCAATCAGAAGGGATGAACTTCCAGTACTCTTCTAGGTACTGAAGACTCTTCCCTCCGTGGCACCAGAGATGTTAAACTGACTGCTCCCAGTCTCCAAGGACTCTGGTGTCTCACCCATTCACTGGGGCGGACTTTGGAGAAGGTGTCCAGGGTGGCAGTCTTGGAAATGTCCAGACTCAGAATGATGAGAGGCCTTTGGAAACAGAAAATATTTCTATTTCTGTAAGCAGCAATGTTTACTAATTTATTTTTAGTGTCTTTTAAACAAGAATTCCAGGTTGATAGGAAGCTCGTGTCTTCCACTCCCCCAACTGCCCCAGCTACCTCTGCTTTGTGGATGAATGGCTGGGAGAAGCTTTTCGGTGCCTGGGGAGTGGTGCGAATCTGCTTGCAGTTCCTGTAGTTATCTGGAACCCTGCCCTTGCGTTGTAACCCTTTCCCTTTTTAAAAATTCCTTCTCAGGGGTGGTAACTTTCTGGCTCATGCTTATGAGGAGATTGGTTAAGTAATTAGAAAACCACCATAATAGCACCAGAGGGAAAAAAAAGACTGGTCTGAAATAGTTTCTCCTTCACCTAGAAGGTAAACCCAACTAACGTTTGGGTGGGGCAGGTGCAAAGCGTTCTACCGTTGGTAGATTCAGAGACGTGGAGGGAGGAAGTTGTCGTTGGCCCACCCTAAGTGATCTCAGGGGTGGTAGGGCTTAAGTTCCCTGGAGGTCTGCAACTGTTGTCTCCTATTACAGGTGAATTAGCGGGTGAGGAAAAAGGGTGAGAGATTGGTTTATTTCAGAGAGTTGTTGTCTTGGATTTGGGGAAGGAGCAGCGAGATGGTAGCTGTTATCAAATAGGAGCATCTTTCTCTAGCAACAGAATCTAAGTTACAACCCCAGGCCCTCTGCCCCTGAAGGAACCAGACATCAGAAGTGTTTTTCTGTTGTGTGTCCCAGCTACTGTGGGTTGGAATTGTCGGTGTGTGTGTGCGTGTGTGTGTCTGTGTGTGCTTCTTTCAATATATATGAGGCTGAAAGGCCTTTCGTAAACTGATGAGGTCCCCTATCTTGTACCACCCCATCATACTTGTAGAGGATGTTGTAATCTCGTGGGATCATAAGTGACACCCAATTAAGCAAGCTGCTTTCCTTGTTTTATAGATTAAATGCTGAAGCTTAAATTATCTCAAAAGTTATATGCTAAATTTCTGGTAAAAGTAAAGTGTTTAAGTGGCTTTCCTTTGTGTTGAGTCTTCATTTTCCCCGTTCCCTGGGAACTTAGATAAAAGGTACCGTCCTTCCTTCCTACCACCACAATCCCTCCCATCCTGTCTCCTACTTCTGTAAACCTCTAAATGTCAAGTTGATGCCTGAGTCCTTTGGCCATTGTGTTTAATACCCAAACCCCTTTCTTAACAGGCTAAGTCCACTCTCCTGTCTATACGCTATGGTGTTAAGATGAGATTGGCTCTCTGGCATCCTGGGAGAGACTTTTTTTTGGAGGCTGACAGATTGACAGTGTCATTTCTCTCCTTTTTCTGGTCCTGCGCTTTCAGATATCCTTGAGAGAATAAATGATTACAAAGATAAACTATGTGAGACAGGAATCCTTGGATTGGTCCAAAGAAAGTCGCCCGTAATCCTCAAGGGGCCAGTGTTTCATAACAAGGGCATGGAGAGCAGATGGGATTGCCCTTGAATTTCACATAAGAGAGGAAACCCTCCCCCCACTTCAAACGTGATTTTTCTTTTATTAGGAAGTGTCGGGCATTCAGATGGAATGAGTCGTTGAGGGGGAGCGGGACGAGCTTGTCCCCCTCGGGGCTGAGCAGGATGGTGAGTATCAACGGCCCGACCACTCCCCCACCTGGAGAAAAGACACACACGAGCCGGGAGAACTGTCAAAGCAGGAACTCGCTTTTATTATTACAAGCCGCCTTTTTATAGGCTGAGGGTAAATGGGAGGGTCTAGGAGATGAGGAGAGGTGAGGGTGTGAGGTAAAGTGGAGTGAGGGGGGAGAGCCAGCAAGATTTTCATACGTAGCAGTTACTAGGAAGAGTCACCACCAGAATAGGCTATGCTGAGTCACCGTTATGCGGAACTAGAGGCGCCAAGACAGGTCTGTAAACTCAAGCTTGGTTTGAGTTTGGACCACAGGCCCCTCGCCCGGCCATAAGGCCCAACAAGGAAGAGGCCTCCTTTTGTTGGCTAGACACTGTTGTGACCACTGAAGAAAGGTTTTCTGTTTGTCCCTTTCAGTAGAAGACCTACCATTTGGGTGAATGATCTAAAACAGCTAGCAAGAACTCTTCTGGAATTAAATCTAATTTTCAAGGTCTCAAATGATGTCCGTAGTAGGACTCTATCTTGAGGACTTTTGTTCGAGAATGTCCTCTGATACCTTTCTGCTATCAGGTTGTGGGGTGATGAGCAAGGAGACACTCAGGACTACACAGTGGATGGATGAAAGAAGCAAGAATTGAAAAAAAATACCTTTCTTGGTCAGAGTATTTTCATGATTTTCACTTCAGGTGTTTTTGAGAACAGTTAATGAGATGCCTTTGAAGAGCATCTTGAATCTCATGGTATTTCTTTTCCTACTTTGTCAGTCAGCTCAGGCTCAGTGAGGAGAGGTATCGGGGTCAGTTGGATTAGGGCTGAATCTCCATGTCCTTACCCCACCCGCTTTCTCCTCAGATCTGATATACGAATGAACCAGTAACAGAATCTATTAATAGACATTTTCTAGAAATCTGGGATGGAAGCTGGGAAATGATTCCAAGTCAGACCTTGGATGTGAGATAAATACCCCCTGTCTTGCTTAGATGAGGTGAGGAGAGCAGGCCCCACCTATTGAGGCAATGATCTGTTATCACTCTCCATTTCTCTGTTCTTCTTCATGCAAGGAATCATTTTGGAATATCTCTTTGCTCTGTCTACCTCATTTCTCCCATAAGAAAAAGATTTCGTTCTCTGATTTGGGTCATTGTGCAGACATTCTATGCACCCCACCCCTGTCTTCCTGTGAGTCCCTGACTTCGATGTCATACACACAACTCAGGCCCTGCTTTCACAGACTCATCACACATGCTGAGACCAGGCCTACCTTCCAGAGGAGGTGTGAGAGCATCTGGGTCTTAACTACCTTGAGGACATCATGGCCTGTGCAGCCATCCAGGTAAGTGTTTTCTTGTGTATCTTCCTTTGGGTGGGGAACCCCAAGACTAAGAATTGGGTGGTATTGGGGAGAAAGAGTATTAGAAAGACCTTATTTGGCCATGATATAGCTTTATCAGCAAAGTACTGACATTTTGATTTATATATGTGTGTGTGTATCTCCTTTAATCCCTAACATATTTAAATGTGCATTTGATGTTAAATCTTGATTGGGCACCCGGACTGGAGTTAAGGAACTGAAATAGAATGTGTGGATGTCTAATATTCTATGACACGGTTTTACTGTTCTAGTTAACTTGGATCTTGTAGTTCTTTAGAGCTGTTCAAGTCCAAACAGCTTAGGCTAACAACTGTTTTCTTTGCAATCATTAAATTTGAGAGGCACTGGAGATTAGGTTTGCTAGAGTGGGCTCCGTAAGACACTGTGGCTGATCTTGATTCTCATAAATGTGGTTGAGACAGGCTTGCTGTATAAAGGGAATGCATTCTACAATTGAATAGACCACTTTTTGCTGTCTTTACTCCCAACTACAATGGGAAGTGACCACTTTAGATTACAAATTCCACCCATGCTTTAGAGCACAAGCTTAGAATTGTGCTAGAGATCATCACGCAACATTTGATCCGTTTCCCAGATATGACTCCTCCTGCTGTTGATCTGCATTGCGTCTTTTAGAGAGTCAAAGACTGACAGGGGACCAAGTTCTCTTGGTCTCTTGCACCTCCTGTTTTTGTTCCTAGTTGGTGCTAGATTTGGTGACTGTGTAAACTGTGTAAATTCGGTTGAAATTGTCTGTGTTCAACCACAGAGGAATGGTGGGTTTTATCATAAATACACAAAGGAGTGGAGTGTGCATTGCATAAGAGTTTGAGGAAGAGAGAAGCAATATCATCACAATCCCAGAGGCAGAAAGGATATTTAAAAGGGTTGTGTCTAGATACTTCTGTCTCTACCAGTCATTTATGTGCTTAGATACCGAGTTCAAAGGCTGGCTAGTGAAAATGAAAGGGAAGTGGTTATTAAGCTAGAGGAGACAGATTTATTGCGGGGAAAGACTGTGGTTTGGGGTGATAGTATTGATATTAAAGAAAAATAAAATCAAGAGATAATAAATCTTAGACACAAGATTATAAAAGAGGGTGACCTTGTAACCATTGCTCAATGAGAGGAGGTGATTGGGAAGAGAGCTAGCAAAGAATGGAAGCCACTTGTCAGAGAAGTTCTCCAATTGGAGATCTCAGGTTTAAGAAAATATTGGGAGCCACCTGCCTAAGTTTGCAGAGAAAATAATGAGAGCTCACCCTATGGTCCTGAGGAGGCAATGCTACGTGGCTTGAAGAATGGAAATAATTAGATCCTCAAGAGAAAGTAGAGGAAAACAAGACTCAGAAATATGTACAATAATTAATTAAATGAATTGAAAGGAGGAAGGAAAAAAGACACGAACATCTTAAGAGGCTCCAAACTAAGCGTTAGTTAAAAGCAAGACACCAATTTGTTATTTAATTTGCAAGCAAAATAGTAGCAAATGGTGATTTCTGAAATTGGTAAAGAATATCTGTCAAAAGTCCACTGCAAACAGCAGACCGAGATGCTGAAGGTTTGCAGGCATTCTTACTGAGTACACGGCAAGATGAAACCTTGCAATAATCAAGCAGGTAGTAGCATAACATATCCAAATTTCCATAAAATATTATAATTTTGGAAGTCCAGAAGCAAAATTTCTACGTAATTAAGGTAAGAAGAGAGATTAAACAAAACCTCAGACCGAATAAAGCAGAAAGCACGAGGTAGCTCACAAGCGGCACTGTAGAGAGAAACGTGGTGTGTAGCCTGGGATTTTTCTTGGGAAAAAGAAATCTTGAAAGTAAATGAACGAAGGTTTTTAACTATGGAACAGAAGGAAAGCGATCAAATGCAAAGTAGACAGAGATGTGTCGTGGGCCCCGTGTTCTCAGAAAGACAGTGGTCCCAAAGCAGTTTTTAAAAGAGGTTCTTAAACGTGGGGGACCTCTTAGACAGCATTTGGAAGGCTGTGGCTTCCAAGAGCCTATTATATATGACTGTATATACATTGAATGTATGCGTTAAGATTTTATACACGCAAGGGGCAGGAAGCGATACGGGGAAATTCAAATACAATCTTAGTGGGATAAAGTTCTAAAAAAAACTTTTAGTGAGACAGGAGACAAAATTAGAGTAGGCAAAGCCTTTAAAAGCCTAAGAAATTGTTTTTGTTTAAAGGCAAATATGGATTAAAAATAAGAGAGCAGGCATGGAGACATTATCAGGAAGAAGGACACAATCGCATGTCACATGAGCAGAATTTTTAATCATAAGAGCATAATACCAATAACTTTGAATCAATTGAAAGTAGTGCATAATTTTATAAGAAGAATATAGAATTTGAAAGTGGTCTAAGACAATGTAGAAAATCTGAAAGTGTAACTGTAGTTCAAGATCTGTTCTCCAAAAGGTGCCATCTTTAGACGGTTGTCCAGGCAAGTTCTGTAAACCTCCAAAAAAATAGATTTCTTCATAGGGGTTGGGGAGATGGCTCCAGGAACGGGTGCTCATCCAGAGGACCAGGATTCATTTCCAGCACCCACGTGGTGGCTCACAACCATCTGTAACAACAGTCCTAAGGGATCTGATGCCCTCTTCTGGCCTCTGTGGGGACACACACACACACACACACACACACACACACAATTTCTTTTATAAACTGCTCCAGAACATAGAAAATGCTAAAAGTCTATTATATATAGTTAGCTCCAATACCAAAAAAGACAAAAGATAAGGAATAAATGTACCTATTTAATCTATAAAAACAAGTACAAAAATCCTAAACAAAATATTAGAAATCTGAATTCAGCATGAAATGAAAAGCAGAGCTACACAGTCATATTAGGTCCATATCAGCAAGGTAAGAACATTTCAACAATAGTGATATAGCAATATAATGAACTAAGTAAGAAAAAAAATCAATTATGTTTTTATATTTCAACAGTCACCAATCGGAAAATATAACAGACTAAGAGATTCCGCATTTGACAGTAACAAACAGCATTAATAACCTTTATAGGGACAACTATAAAATTTTTACTGAGTCACAAAATAAATGGGGGTAGGTAGCAGAAGTGATATCTGTGGCTGGTGAGATTCAAATATTTTGGAAAAGTATCAGTTCTTCGTCTGGTTAGCTGACTTGTTAGTTCAATTTCAGAGAACACCCAAGTGATCCTCCAATGGGCTTGCTGGCTTTCTCTTTCTTTCTTCCTTCTGTTTTCCTTTTTTGAAGCCAGGACCTCAAGTGTGCTAAGCAAAGTATCTACCTCAGCTTTCATGGCGCTTTTAAAAAGAAACATCTCAGAACAACCAGAAGAAATGAAGGGAAAATTGTTTCCTTAGATTTCAAGATAGTGTAAAGTTGAAATGAGTGAATCGCCATAGTGTTTAGTGCAGTGACAGACCAGTGAATACGAGGAGTTGAATAAAGACCCCAGAAATAAATCTGTGAATAGAGTCCCTGACAGAGAGGAACAAACACACTGCATGCTAAGTTCAGAAAGACAGACAGCTGCTAAGTGCTGCAGAAACAACGGATTAATCATGAGGAGAGGGAAACAAAACGTGACTTTGCTATTGCGCACCTTTCAAAGAGATAAATTCCATATGGTAAAGATGCAAACTGTCTAAAGTTTAAAATATGTTAGTTACAAATGCTGGTTAACCTGTCATCATTAGATGAGGAATGTGGTCTTGGTTACGGCCCGATTTTGTTTTCATGTACCGAGTCATTTATGGTGGGGTAGGGATTTGAACACAGGACCTCATGCATGTCAGGATAAAAGTAATGAAAATAAAAACTTCAAGAAGGAAAAGAATTTGGCTAAACCAAAAATATTTTACATCTGAGAACCAATAAATAAATAAATATCAAGCTGCACCCTGAGAAAAACAATAGTAGTCAAAAGATTAATATACAGAATATAGACACACACACACACTCTTACACACACACACACACACACTCATACACTCACACACTCATACACACACACACACTCTTACATACACACACACACACACTCTTACACACACACACGCACACGCGCGCACACACACACACACTCACACACTCATACACGCGCACACACGCACACACACGCGCGCACACGCGCACACGCGCACACGCGCACACATGCACACACGCGCACACGCGCACACACGCACACAGACACCAAAAATGGCTGAAGGATGAGTTTTTTTTTTTAAGTATGGCATTAAGCATGACAGGAGCTCTTTGGTCTGACGGAGACATCTTCATTCTTTTAGAAGAGGAATCTCCTTGTGTGTTGCCTGGATCGGTTGAAAAGGATAACATTTTGAAAAATCTTAAAGGAAAACACATTACTATTTAAAAACTCAAAGCATCCAGGTTCCGTGGCTCACCCCGGTAACCCTGGTAATCAGGAGACGAAAACAGGAGGGTTCAGAGTTTATGCCAGTGTGAGCTACATAACAAGACCTGCTCGAGAAAATAGCTAAAAGCTGACATTGGGACAGGAAAACATGTACTGGGTAAACGTTAGCAAAAAGCAAGCAAATGTAACGTGTTACAATATCAACTTCAAATTCAAAGCACAAACCATTAGTAGGATAAATAGAGATTTTATATATATGTGTATATATATATATATATATATATGTAGATACACACACACACACACACACAATATACTAAGGATCCAAAGCAATCTGGGACCTTTCACTATTTGCGGGTGCTCAGCTCATGAGCAATGGTTCCTGTTTCCGCACTGGGGCAACGGGTTCTTTCTCCACTACGTCTGTGGCCATAATTCCACCGCAAGTGTAGAGGTAACAAGTGTCAACACAGGCTAAATCACAGAGGGACAACGTGGAAGCTTTCAAGAAAATCTCCCTACCCTCCTTCACAATACTTATTCCAACTTAGTTACTCAGAATAGCTATTGAGAATTCAGGCTTTGACCCTGAACACCAGCGGCCCTTTCAAAATTCCTGGCTCTGTAAAGGGGGAGGGGAACAAAAACAAAGCGTACGAACACTTGCAAGTCGATTTGGATGAAAAACTTTTGTGCTCTCTCTTATCTACACCGGCCTCTGATTAGTAAGCTCCCATTCCCGTTAGTGACAGAGAAAAATTCAAACTTGTCAATTAAGGGAACAGAATTAATTTCTATTTCAGTGAGTCATTTTCACTTAAAAATATTCCCATTCAATTTAATTTTGTTTTCAAGATAAAAGTTAAATCAATTCAAAATTCAACTCTCTCCCGGAGCTGACTCCTCCCGAGGGACTCCCCATCTTCGCCGTGAATTCTGAACGTCAGGGAGTTTACATAACCTCAGAAAATAAGACTGGAAGTGGTGTCTGGACAGGGGGTAGCGCTATTCTCTGGGTCTTCACTCATTTTCTCTGCTGTGTGGCCAGTATGGAGGTTTCTGGGCAAATTGTGATTGAGCCCAAAGAATTACAACGGGCCTTGTCTGGGTTTTGTTGCTGATTTGTCTTGAGGTCTTTCCTGTGCTCAAGCTGGCGTCTGAGATCCGGCTAAATTTGCTATCTGATGTCGCCACTGGGTGTGACTGCCTCGTGCGCAGTGTAGCTCTTTGGACGTCAGTGCTCCCAGCACACCTGCATGCTCCAGATAGAATGAAAAACATTCCGGTTCTCTTCCACATCACACAAAGCCACAGGGGCTGGGTACAGGCAGAAGCCGGTCGGCAGAGATGCCCCCGTGTCCTAAATAGCTCATGCTACCCCAATATCAGTACACATGGAGTCTACTACATAAATCCAGACTTTACAGATTCCACCTTAGGGTATACGGGTCCCTGAGGATCCTGCTGTGTGGGACAAGGGACTGGTCTGTTAGTTCTCAGGGACCTAACTATCCAATTCAGTTCCAATCCTTCCAACCTCCTTCCAGCCCTTGGCTCTTCCAACCAGAAAAGAACTTGACTTTCTCACGCTCGAGACGCTAACACCCTAAGTTTGCTCTACCGACTTACTGACTACAGGAGAAGTCTGGATGCAGGCTACATGCTTTGCTGTTATTTATTTATTTATTTATTTATTTATTTATTTATTTATTTATTTATTTGGTGGGGGGTTCGAGACAGGGTTTCTCTGTTGTAACTCTAGCTGTCCTGGAACTCACTCAGTAGACCAGACTGGCCTAGAACTCAGAGATCTGCCTGCTTCTCTCTGCCTCCTGAGTGCTGGGATTAAAGGCATGTACCACCACCATCCAGCATGCTTGCTCTTAATATTTGCCAGACTTGGAGATTTAGGCTCCCCTTCTTTCTGAACAAAAATTGCAGGACTACTCTTGAGTTGAAGATCAAATATGCAAGGTAAAGTAGAGCCCTCTGCTTTCATAGGCTTGCCCTGGCAGCCTGGGTGCTCTCTGCGTGAAAGAGGAGAGTCACGTAGAAAAGAAAAAAAGAACGAATGCATGATGATATTTTTCAAAACAAATTTTCTCCCTTATGCCAATTTTTGCTCTGCTTAAAGACTGAGTTATTAGTTCTGAAGGTAGAAGGAAAAAAAAAACTATTTTTTTTTAATTTTGCTTTTCCTCTCTAATTAAGGCCTTGTAAGTGAAGACATTTGTCAAATACAAGTAAGGCAGAAGGAAGCCTTCCTCTGTCTTCTGCAGGTCCCTAAGAATTAGGAGAAGCCTACGACAGAGGAAGACGCATCACCAGTGACTGAGGGCACAGTAGCCAGCAGAGAGCTGCCAGCGGAATCTTCCCATACTGCTGGTCCCCAGGGAGTTCTGGGGCTTCCTGTCCCGTCAAAGGAGGGACAGTAACTTGGTCAGTGAGTTCCAGCAGGGGTCAGCAATGGATTAGACTGGAATGCACAGACAGCACAGAGGTGGGAGAGGCTCTCCTTCCAGACTATTATGTAGCCTTTGATCTTTGAAAACTAGGTTTCCTTGGGCATGTAATTCAGTTGCTATTTGTCAAACATTTATAGTGTGTCAGGCACTGTCATAGGCATGTTGGAAAATACAAGTGAATAGAAAGGAAGTTCCTTCATATTCTAGTCAAAGAGTTATAAAAAAAAATATACAAGAAATGAATGATGTAATGTTAGGCAGTAGAAGATGTGGAATTAAGAAGCAGGGATGCTGAATGGACTTGAGGGTGCTAGTTGGGAGGAGGGTTAGGTTGAGGGCTTTGTTGTCCATGTCAGACAGGAACGAAGACTTGAAGGAGGTGAGGAGGTGACCAGCAGATACCTGGACAAAAAGTATTCCAGGAAGACGATGCAGCTGGGCGCTGTGGTCCAGGCACGGTAAGCATGGCTGCCGCACACCGCCAGGCGGGAAGAAGGGATGCTGCCAGACCACGTGTACCCCGTGAGCTATTGCAACGATGTGTTCCCGTCTCAGAGCGAAACAGATACTCCTTGAGGAGGCTAGGCAGGATTATAACCGGCTATGTGTTTCGAAAGATCTTTTGACAGTTATGTCTGGGGGCTTCAAGCAGAGGGGACTGTTACAGAGTGATTTCATTAATCTAGATAGGAAATTATATTAGCAGGTAGGAGGTAGGAGGAGGACAAATCAAACACGAGTACCTTTTAAAGGAAAAGCATATAGACTTCCTAAAGGGTTGACTATTGGGATTGGAAGCAGAACCATGTGACTCAGAGGTCTGTGGCGGAAGCATCTGGGCGCATGGTCATCAGCTGGGCTGAGGAAGGCTAGAAGTAGAGCAGGCTTGTTGGGAAGAAAAAGCATTCCATTCTGGGCATGTTGGGTTTACGCTGTGTACTGGACATTCCTGTAAGAAATGTGAATAGACAGCAAAATAAATAAGTCTAAAGTTTTGGATAAAATCCGTTCTAAACAGAGAAAAACACATATAGAGCTAAGATCCGGACAGACAGACAGTGAGGCAGGGAGAGCGAAACATCCCCAGATGGGAGTCCACATTATCAGATGCGGGGCTAAGTCAGGCTGAGGGCTGTGGGGCTGAGCAGACCAGCAGCTCCCGGCAGCCTCAGAGCCCGCGTGGCGGAGTGGTGGGAGCAGATGTCTGTCTGCAACGGACTCAAGAAAGGAAGGGGGACACTGGAGACTCAAGGATATGATACGCTATGAGGGGGTTTTGTTTGTTTTTGCAAAGAAATGAAGTGGAAATCGGCTGGAAGAACGGAGCCAAGAGAAGCAACTCTTCTGGTTAAAGACAGGAAAGAAAATAACTTGTTTGTGAAAATGATCCAAGAGGAAGTAAAAAAGTTGTTAGTGCAAGATAGAGCGGGAGAGGAACCTGAGAGGGAGGGCGGGAACACTCTGCAGAACCAGGGCCCGGAGGTCCAGGGCATGCCGGGAGGATGGATTTCCTTGCTGCATGAGTGTTTCACTGTAAAGTGGCAAACTGTGTGACAGACAGCAGTAAGTGGATAGAAGTGGCTGTGGCGGTCCGTCGAATTTCTTAATGATTGCGCAGAATTTCTTAGGAAAGTCCAAAAAAGAAAGCTCATCAGCCGTCTTTGGGACTAGCGTACGAGCCGTTAGGGTCTGGAGAGGGAAGCGTGTGATGAAGGCATTGGGGAAACAGAGAAATTAACTAGGATGTGTGATTGCCAGGCAGCATTAAATTCGCTCAGAGCTCGTAGTTGAGGATTTAAGCTGATAGTTCTCTCTGTGTGAGCCCATGTCCATATGGACCCTCCAGCTTCGTTAGCTACGTGGGTTTAGACACAGATTGGGCAGAGCAGAGTTAACCATTTTAGTTTAACGCAAAAGAAATCAGCGCAAGCAAGCCAGGGGCTCAGAGATACGTGAGTGGGTGGATTTGCAGGGACAGAGCAGAGTTTTAGCCGAGTGCAGAGGGGAGTAAGAACATTAAGGCTGGAGGAGGAGAGTGGGAAATAAATTCCTGGAACAAATGAAATAATAGATCAGTTCAAGGCAGGTTTGAGGCCCTGCCTCCTAACGCCCCTCACCCCAAGGAAGGAGAAAGGAAAGGAGAGTCAGGACAAGAGCAATAGTAAGTCTGGAGACTAATTATTAAGAAATATTGACAAATGACCCACTGATTTTTTGAAGTGAATCACTAATTGAACCTTAGGACTGAATACATACAACTTATGACTTAATGTAACTATCACACTCAATAAAGGGTAACGTTGCTACAGAGTAATGTGTGCTTTGAGGGGTCTGAACCTAACAAGGAGAGAGTTCCCTGGGGATTTCTGTCAATATTTTCCATTACGCAAGTGCTCCTTTCTAGAGAGAGAGCTATACTTTTGACAGTGTGATTACTGCTTTTATGCCAGTCGTGTCATGGAGAGACACATCCTGAGCAGCTTAAAAAAAAAAAGAAACCTGAGTTTCATGTGGCCCAGACTGTCCTCAAGCTCACATGTGAGCTTCCTGCCTCCGCCTCCAGTGCTGGGGTTACAGGCGTGTGCACCACGCCTTGTTTTATGTGGTTAGGAATTGAACCCAGAGACTCACTTGGTAGGAAAGTACTCTCTCCACTGAGCCATATTCCTAGCCTTAGACTTCTTAGTTTTGCTTTTCCTTCCAACAACATAAAATGATTCAGATATCATATTATTATTTTTTTGAAATTATTACGATTTTTTTTTTTTTCAGAAAAAAGTGACATACAGGGGCTGGCTGCAGAAATGCCTCCTCGGTTGAGAATGCTTGCCGTGTAAGCAGCAGGTGTGAATGAGCACCAGAGCTGGCACTTCCAGATAGGTGTGGGGTCTGCTGAAGCTCCAGCACAGAGAAGGCAGAGACAGGGGTTTCACTGAGCAAGCTGGTTAGCTAGACCAGCCTTACGGCCGAGCTGTGGGTTCAGCTGAGAGACTCCTTTTTGACAGGTAAGGAAGAGAAAGATCAAGGAAGACTCCTAAATTCAGAGTAAGCCTCCACACATACGTGTGCATACACACAGGGCCGTGTATACACACACACACACACACACACACACACACACACACACGAAAAGATGTTGACGTCTACCAACACAAACCGTCCCATTTGCCCAACTGTTTGCTGTTGCTGCTGTCTTGGGGAGATTCAGATTTCCTCCCTAGTAAGGTCTGTTTTGCACCACAGCAATACCTTAATTACTCAAATACTAATCCAAATGCATGATGGGATATTCTTCTCCCCTAGTAGACATCTAGATTAGACAACTCAGGGAACAGCATCCGCTAAGGACTTTTGAGGTATGAATCCTGACTTCTAAAGATATGCTCTTCTATACTTTTCTCCTTAGATGGCTAATCTCACGACTCAGCATTTTTAAGGCTAAGCAGAAGTATTTCAATCTCCTTCACAGTCGCAGTGATGGGTCCAGGCCGGCTCCACAACTTCATTTTGGTGACGTTCGTATGCTTGTGACATGCCATCTTGCCTTTTACCAGGAGCCCTGGCCATATGGAGGATTACTGTCAGTGTGTTCATAGAGTAGTCTCTCCTGGTATGTTTCCTGTGACACACAGGTAGTTTCTGTTCTGGAATCTTAAAAAAAAAATTCCTACCATCCTCTCTCCCCAGATGTTAAGACAGATAAAGCAAAATCACTTTCCCCAGAGAGCAATTCCCTTAATGAGCACTGGGTCGTTGGCAGGGACACAGCAGCTTTCCTGGAGGTTGGGGGGCTCTAAGGTGCAGCTGCAGTTCCTCTGTGGGTTGGGCAGGTCTGGGGTTACAGGGTCTCATCGTCCATTATTCCTATTGTGCTGGACACAGTGATGTCACAGGTCAGCCCTTCCCAGTCTTGCTCACAAAGTTCTCCATCATTAAGAATTCTCCCTCAGCTTCATTTAGTGCAAGTCTCTCTAATTCTGGGAGCATCCTTAGGGGTCTGTGCTCTGTGAGCAGGCTTGGGCTCAAAAATTTGGCACCTAGATGCCCAGGAAACACTCTGAAAGGCTTGCTTCGGTCCCTCAGCTTTGTTCAGGGAAACAAGGTTGAGGGCCAATGAGAACTGGATATCGAGGGTAGACACCAGCCTTATGAGCTCCCAGTTGGGAAACCGAGTCTGGCTATTCTTGCGAATCAGCGTTCCATACTTGGGACGGCACCTATTCATCTTTCTTAAAGGTGACAGTGCAGCCTACCCTCCAGGTTCTACTAGCCTGTAGGGTGTATCCCTTGAAAATATCAGAGAGCTGATTTAGGATTTTGGTCCTTGGAAAAGGATCAGCCTCGGTTTCCCTAGTGGAAAGCTTTGTTAAACACCCTACTCCACAGATAGTTGTCCTCAGTGTTTATTGCTGCAATAGACAGGAAATAGAAACCCCCTGCAGGCCCTTCCACAGCTGGGTGGGTAGCGAAAGTCTGAAACGCGCAATGGAATACTATTCGGCTGAAAAGAAAAATGAGATCTGCAGGCAAATGGGTGGATCTAGAAAAGATTGTACTAAGATAAACCAGGCCAGAAACAAACACACATGTTCTCTCCCATCCGCAGATCCTAGCTCCAAATCTTTATCCGTGAGCAATCGACGAGTGTCCAAAGAAACCAGGAAAATATAAATGACTATGAGTGGGGCAGCAGTGAGAGGGAGAGCAGGGTTACTGGTGATGGGGGAGGGGCTTCACCTGGGGAAGAGGGGTCAGCACAGAGGAGGGGGACAGCCAACACCACGTTATCTGATAAACTCTCAAGGAATCCTATTATTTTATATTGACCAAAAGTTATACACCGTAAGTGTATAATTTTTTATGTGTGTATGTATATGTGCATGAGTGCATGTATGTGTATGCGTGTGTATGTGTATATGTGTGTGAGTGTATGTGTGCATGAGTGCATGTATGTGTATACATGTGTTTGTATATATCTGTGTGTTTGTGTGTGTATATGTGTGTGTGTATGTGTGTGAATATGTGTATATGTGTATGTGTGTGTATGTGCATGTATGAGTGCATGTATGTATATGTGTATGTATGTGTATATGTGTGTATGTGTGTGTGTATATGTGTATGTGTATATGTGTGTGAGTGTATGTATGTGTATACATGTGTTTGTATATATCTGTGTGAGTGTGTATGTGTGTGTGTGTGTGTGTGTAGTGTGTATGTGTAAAGGAAATTATAGTACTTGGGCTGACAGAGCTCCCCACAAGAGCCATAGACTAACAAGATCCCTAGCATCAGGCATGAGAAACCCCTTTCCCAATGCTTGGTCAGGGTAGTCCAGGTGACTCTCAGAACAACACAGGCTGTTGCTGCTGCCCTTGGTTGTTTCTCAGAGGTTGAAGGTAACTTCCTATCGGTGAAGACACTGCACGCTCAGGACACAGAACTCAGAGTATTCAAGCTGGATCTAACCTGTAAGCCTCCTGCCTATGGTCTAGCTCCTATGGTACAGGAAATACTATGCAAGGTGCCTAGGAAGTGACAGGGAGAATGACCGCTAGTGAAGGCTCTCTTGGGAGTATTTGCTGAGATTTCCTTTAAAACCACAAGACACCTGACCTTGCCGTACTATAAGGGTCCCAGCAGGAAACACGGCACACTCAAATTGGGTCAATAGAAGAGACTTCAGTAAAGGCCCCGTCTTCAAGGATATGAACAGAGGCTCGGTGGTGGGGTGGCTCAGTAGCACTCTGCAGTACTGTTTCCATGAGTAGACTTGAAGAACCAAGTGAGGACCACGTGAGGGGTGTGATGTTCTTCCCGTGACGCAGTAAGCCAACTTGAAGCAAGTCTGTGGGGGCGGACCTGCGAAAAAATTTACCCAGAACTCCTTCCCATGTGTTTTTTGTTCCTCCCCTATTGGTCAAACCCAATGGAAGCCAGACAACAAGAGAAGGCCAGACTTACAAAGAGGAGGAGCAGGGAATAGATATGGAGGCTCTCAGAAGTTAGCCAGGACATTACGACTACTTTTCAGGAGCTGGAGGACTGCCAGCGGCTTCTTAGAAAGTACTATCTTTCCTCTGTTGTGATCACAGAACAAAACACCTACTCGCCCAAGACAAGGTAAGCAGGCCACACCTGATGAATGCAGAATCCAGGTCGAATGTCTCAGGAAGCTCTGGAGCTGACATGCGATTAGCATCGAACCCAAGAAGATTAATTTTGAAAGCCTTTCAACAATTTATAGTTTCAACCACATCTTCATCATGGGACATTTAGACATACAAGAAAACCAAAAAGAGAACATTAAACTGTCTCGTGATCCCATAGAATAGTGGTAACTACCGCTAATGTTGTAGGGTATGTTTTAAAATCTCGTCACGTAAACATTTGTATATTTTCCACCTTCTCATTACATGTTACAATTATAGTAACATTCACTGTTACTACAATTAACAAAGGAATTACAGTAGCAGTGCACAAAATCCACACATTCTTCCCGTGCCAATCCCCGGATGTTGAGCACTAAACACCTCACCCTGGGTCACGTGTGTATATGCATGTGCACATACAGACGACATAAATATAATTTATATACCCCCACACCTATATTTTTCCTGAATCATTTTAGAGTCGTTGACTTCACAATCTTCACAGAGGTACGTCGTGCCAAAAATCTTTTTATTTTTTAATTAATTAATTAATTAATTTAGAGACAGAGTCTCTCTATTATGTAGCTCTGGCTGTCTTGGAACTCACTGTGTAGACCAGGCTGGACTCAAACTCCCAGAGATCTGCTTGCCTCTGCTTCCCGAACGCTAGGATTAAAGACATACTCCACCATGCAGCTAGTGTGCCAGTAATCTTTAAATAATCACCTTACACTTGTAATGAGCAGTCATCGAAACATGAATAAAAGAGTAACAGCGCTAGCCCATCAGCTCAGAACAGAAGCAAGCAGCCATCGATGTCTGTGGAAACCTCAGCGTGGTACTGTGACTCTGAGGCAGGCTGGGAAGGGTGCTCTCTGTCAGACTCACATTCTGTTCATGAGGATGAGATGCTGCAAACAGAGAGCCATTAGGCGGCCACTAAAGGCTGCGAGCAGGCTCAGAAAGTGGCCTGTGAGGGCATGTCTGGAGGCACCGGGCCAGACTGTGGGCTGCGGAACAACAGACGTTTGTTTCAAAGACACCGTTGCCCGTGTACCGTCTGATTTTGAAGGTAGTAGATCATCTAGAAGGAAACAGTTCTACACGTCTGATTACAAATGCTTGGTGTAGGAGACAGAGAACAGGCTTGAAATTAATCACTGTGGCAGGGCATAAACAACCGTCTCCGCAGAGGAACCACTGGGGAGGGAACAGAACTCCAGGCCGTCTGTTACCCGTCAGGTGCTGATTTGGTACCAGGCTAAATAATTTTCTTCGGCATAGCACTTCATCTTAAAGTCTTGGTAAGAGACAGCCAAATGTTAAAGCACCTTTCTGGAGTGTTACCCAAGGGCGGGCCTGCCCAGAGGTGTGCATGGAGAGGACCAGGCCGTTCGAGTCTCAGAGCCAAACAGCAGGAGGTGTAGGGGTCAAAGCTCGACATAATGGCACTGGGTTGGATGCAGGAGTACGGTGAGCCTCTCGAGAAAGGCTCATCAAGTAGGAGAACACGCCCTCATGACTGTAGACTTGATTACTTGTATCTGTTTTTAACAAGAAAGTCCATTACTTTCCTTACAGATATCAGTTAACTTAGGCTATTTCTTGATCCAAAAGAGAAAAACTGATTTTGAACATACTAATTCCTGATAGACATTGTTTTATTTTTAAAGACACTTATCGATGTCCTGCGAGGGAAGCTGACAGGCATCACTGCAGATCGATGATTTCACTGTCAAAGAAACATTGAGGTCGGGAAGAATGGAGTTTTAATTTTATTTCTATTGCTGTGGTTAAAACAGACTAACAACCCTGACCAAAAGCGACTTAGGGGAGAAAGAGGTTTATTTCAGCTTACAGCTCCAGGTTAGAACCACCATTGTAGAGGAGTCAGGGCAGGAACTTCAGTCAAGGGCAGAGATGAATGCGAGCATCACAGAGACTCACCTTCTAGATTGCTTGTGCTCGGCTGGGTTTCTCCAGCCTCAGACATTCAGGACCACAGTGGGCGGGGTCTTCCCATACCAATTAGTCAAGACAGCTTCCCACAGATATTCCCACAGGCCAACCCAGTGTAGACAATCCCTCACTGAGGATCCTCCCCAGGTGACTCTAGGCCGTGTCAAGTTGACAAAGCTAACCATCACAGATAGCGTGACGGGGCTAACAGAAAAGAAAGGGATCCAGGAGTGCTCCCTCATCTGGCTCCCAGTCTCTGGAAGGAGTGACATCTGGGTCTTCTGAATACCACTGGGCCCAAGAAGTAGCTGCAGAGTGAGTGAGGTTCAGGGAAAGTCTTGCTGAGGCTGCGTCAGTGAGGCCAAGACTTGTGCACATAGGAGCAATGGGATGTGAAGTCCCCCGCAGGAGATCTTCAAGAGAGACGGTGGCCTGACAGTGCGTTCCTGTGGAACTGGTTGGAGCCAGCATCTTGTGCACCGTAGGCCTGCGGACAATGAGACAGGGAAAGGATTTCACTGCCTCTCTGGACAACCCAGAAGATAGCTGTGACTTGTTAACCCTCTTTCCACTCCTTCCTAAAGGGGCAGTGGTGGGGGGCAGAGGATTGAGAGTCAGACTCCCCTCTGCTCTAAGCCAGTAGGAGCTAGGGTAAGGCTTTAGGGGAAGCCTTAAAATTCTAAGGGCCCAGCCAACAAGCTACTTTCCTTGAAGGCAGTAGGACATGAATGTGTTCCCCAGAACTCACATCTAAAATGTCAGTCATGGTGATATATGCTCATGACGTACGCAGAGCAGGTCATAGTCCATCAACTTAGCCTGCTGGGTGGGCTCTAGGCTAGTGAAGGACCACGTCTCAAAGTTAAGTGGACAGCTCCGGAGGGACATCCCCTGAGGTCCTCCGCTGGCTTCCGTGCACACACACATGAACACACACACACACACACACACGTGTACACACACAGACATACATGTGTACACAAAATTAAGCTGTGGAACAAGCAACAGAGCTGTAACAAGAATGACTTCTAACAGGTGGAAGCAGCTGAAATGGATTGAAAGGAAAGGAGAACAGATTTCAGTAGGCATTGGGGAAAGGCTTCATTTTGTAGCAACAGCTGAGATTCTTCTCTAGGACAGTTACATGTAGACCTTACCCTTTCTCTTCCCGAGAGTCCCAGATTGCATGCATACCCCAGCCTTTGTTCTTGCCTTCTTCGTTCATGAGCAGCAAGGATCAAATGCATACAGCCAACATCAGAGCCTTCTTACAAGCCCGCTGTCTCAGGGGTCTGTAGGACACAGACTAGCCAGGAGGCAGTCCTAGCTTCCAATTTAATAGGATCATTGACCGCAGCCTGATGGAAGCATTCCTTCTTTTGATAGTAAGAACTTTAAACGAGCTAGGTGCAAATTGGGTGTGGTGGTGCATGTTGTAACCCCAGCACTCAGGAGAATGACAAGCTCAAGGGTAATACTGTCTCAAAACCAAAAACAAAAAGCAATGTGGGGTGGGGACAATAAAAAGAACTTTGAATCAATGATGCCCCGAATTAAGACTACCGTGACAGTCCCCTGATCTTGGCGGTGGTGGAAATAGTGTCGTCTTTCAGCACTGGCTCATACCACATGACTTGCCCCTCGACACAACCTTGGAGTGTTTTCTGTCAGTTCACACCTAAACCGAGACTTTAGAAGAAAGGGACAGAGTCTGTGGTAAGCCAGTAGACTCTCGTGGGCATAGTCAGCCTCGTGCTTTGCCTCTCGTAAGGTGATTGAATTTCTTGATTCAAAAAAAAAAAAGTTATACGAGGGCTGAGGGCACAACTCAGTGCCAGAGCCCTTGCCGACGCCAACAAGACCTTAGCTTTGAGTCTCAGTTGCTGTAAAAGGCAATGGGAAAGCAATGGCAGAATCCCCGACGTGCAAATAAATGCCAGATCCAAAGATGCCAAGGGGAGCCTCGGGCAGGCAAGGAAAGCGGAGTCAGGTCTGCGGTCCCAGCACTTGGGAGGTTAAGGCAGGAGGATCCCAAGTTCACGTTATCCTCGGCTACGACACACTGAGTTCAAGGCCAGCCTGGGACCTTGTCTCAAAACAAAGAGCAATCTATTGATGATTGAAGGAAATCAGTGTATCTTATCTGCCAACATCTGTTCTGACTGGGAGGGGAGAAATATTAGAGGCAGTTAGTGTAGTTGGCTCTTTTAAGAAATTTTTATTATAAAGGAGAGAGAAATGGGTCAATAGCTAGAATGGGGAAGTAGAGTCAAGAGATTTTTAGAGTCAAGAAACCCTCCTTTTTAATTCCCATTGTCACCAATCCCCCAGACTTACCATTCCGAGTCCCTGACAGCAACAAAACACATTAATCCCCACCAACAGTGTGGATCCTCTCCTAAGTATCTGTAAGCAAACAAATTGTTCACGACCATCCGATGTCATCTCATCCGCAACACTGACCACTGCGGGAGACTTTGGGCCGTCCTGCTTGAGGACCTACCCCGGGGAACATCTCCTTGCTCCACTTTCCCCTTGGCTGGCCTTGGAGGAGTCACGGGATTCCTGCAGTGTTCTCCTCCCTGGCGCTGCTGTGAGGAATCAGACATAAACAAGGCTCATATTTTCCCTTCTCTTTCCACTGCTCGGGGGTCTCTCATGAGAAGAAGCAGGTCTGCGCTCAGTCGGTCTACCAGTACGGATAATTGTGGAACACAAGTAAAGGATTTTTTTTTTTTTTGTTGACATTGGCAATTAGAAATATGTATTAGCCAATAGGAGAAGACATTACTACGTGAAGAGAATGTCCAAGTGGCCAAGAGAAGAGTTGTTTCAGCTCTATCATTGTGGTTGTTCATAATGTTCTAGCCAATTTTTTAACAAAAGAAAAAGTTGTATTTTTGGTTGAAGTGGAGAAGATATAAGAACTTGGGAGGCAGAGGCAGGAGGATCTCCAGGCCAGCCTGGTCTACATAGTGAGTTCCAGGATAGACAGGGCTGTGTAGAGAAAAACATAAGCAAACAAACAACAAAAAATACAAGCTTTGTAATAACATTTCTCTCAGTTAATCTATAATTTTAGTATAATTCAAAATTTAATTCTAATTCAACATTTTGAAGATGACAAACGGACTTTTAAAAGTGGATGAAAGTCAACTTTTAAAAATTAAATTAGAAAGAGAAATAACAGCACAATGTTGTATGGGACATTAGCAGGTTTGGGTTCAAGACTAGCAGAGTAGAATTTAGCGACAGCTAGTTATGCTAACAAAGGTTCCAAAAATCCCCTAGAGGTGCATTCGTTTCCAGTAGACACTGAGGAAACGGGTGCACAGAGAGTGGGTTATTTGCTAACGCTGTATCATTGTTTTACGGAGAAATGTGAACTGGGATCCTTGCCTAGCATTAAATACAAAGTGGTGGTAAAGTCCTGGATGGTGGCTATGGGTTCTAGACGGTCTAGACCAGCGGTTCTCACCCTTCCTAACACTGTGACCCTTTAATACAGTTCCTCCTGTTGTGGTGACCCCACCACAAAATTATTTTCATTGCTCTTTCATAACTGTAATTGTGTTACTGTTATGAACTGTACTGTAAGTATCTGATATGCAGATGGTCTTAGGTGACCCCTGTGAAGGGTTGTCCAACCCTCAAAGGTGTTGCGATCCACAGGATGAGAACTGATGATCTAGAGACTCAAATGTGAGAAAGAAAACTGCCAATTGAAGAAAAGAGAGGGCTTTGTTGTTGTTTGTTTTGTTTTTGTGATCAAGAGCAGGATCTCTCTCAGATCCATTTATTTATTTATTTTTTGTGTGTGAATGTTTTATCTGCATGTATGTATGTATACCATGTGTGTTTCTGGTATCCACAGAAATCAGAAAAGGGCCCTGGATCCCCTAGAACAGGAGTTATGGATGGTTGAGAGCACCCACATGAGCGCTGGGAATTACACCCTGATCCTTCGCAAGAGCAGCGAGTGCTCTTACCCACTAAGCCATGCTCCGGTCCCCAGAAAAGGCTCCTAAATAAAACTTAGAACATACAAATCATAAGGCCAAGCATCGATGCATCTGACTGCATCAAAATTGAAGTTTTCCAACTCATAAAGTACCACGTCATCGTGAAGGTTATTTCTTCCCAGCAGATGGTGTTTGGGAAGATGCGTAGAGGAGCTGGGACCGTCATCCATTGCTGATGGGGATATACAACGTCTTAATCATGGTGGTAGACAATTTACTGGTTCATTAAAAAGTTAAACAAGATTATCATTTGGTCCAGGAGTCAAAAAGCTAAAACAGCTCACATGTCTGTGGATGAAAGAATGGAGAGACGAATTATGGTATGTCCGCACAGGGAGAGTATTCAGCTATTAAAAAAAAAGGATGAAATACTGATCAGTGTTCATAGTATCCACATTCGGAACATGGATCTCTAAAATGTGTGTCACGTGGAAAGGCAGTCAAGGGCAGCACTGAATGGTTCAGTTAGCATAAAATAACTGTGTGGTGGTGCGCAGTTGTGATCCTAGCGCTCACGAGATGGACGCAGGGTCAGAAGTTAATCCTCGGCAGCTACACAGCCTGGGCGTGTGTGTGTGTGTGTGTGTGTGTGTGTGTGTGTGTGTGTCTGTGTGTCTGTGTGTGTCTGTGTGTGTCTGTGTGTGTATGTGTGCGCACGTGTGTGTGCATATGCGCACACACACACACACACTCTGCAAAGTGAGACACTACTTTAAAGAGGGCTAGAAGTGAAGCACATCTTTAAAATGCATGTTTTTAAAGTTGTACTGAATTTAAGAGCCATGAATACAAGTTTTTCTTAGATGGAAAACATTGTATTGAAAGTGATATGTCAATGAAATGAGTATTTGAACGCAAAGAAATGCAGCGTTGAGCATGATATTCTGAAGGAAATATTTATACATGTATTTAGTAATGATTTAAAATTTTCAACATGCTAATTTTCAAAGCTCATTTCAAATGGGAAAAGGGGGCTGGTTCTGTTTGCCCATAATGCCCTAGACCATTGCATGTGTCACTTTCTGGCCCCTGGGTGGGTCTCATTTCTTAGAGTCCTGTCCTTGAGTATTACTTGGGCATCTCCTTTCTCCATATACAAAAACCATGCTATCTTGAATCCCCAAAAGGATGTCCAAAGTGTCTCTAATCATTCTGAGGTCTCCTCGTCTGTATTTTCTGCAACTGTTTTGAGTGATTGTTCCTATGATCAAAGGAGAGTCCACCGATTGTCCTTATTAAGACTTTCTACCTGTCACCATCAGAGGGCGACTTTCAATAGTGTCCTGGACCTAGGCTTCCTCTTGGGGTATAATTCCAAATTGGTACCTTGTGTATCTTCTCTCCTCTTCCATTAAAAATCCCTGGGATCCATTCTCATCAAAAACATCCCACAGCCACGAGGCATAACAAGGAGACAGGACGTGACGGGAGGAGACTGAATTTAGTGTGTTCAAGGACTAGCAAGAAGTCCGAGCTGGGACTTCTGGGAATGGCTCAGTCAGTAAAGCACGTGCAAGGCAGGCGTAAGAACCTGAGCTCCGTTCTCGACACTCACATGGAAAAGACGACCCAACATTGGGAGGGTGGGGAGGGAGGGTGGGCCTGGGAGAAGCGGGGGAGGGGCCGAATACAGTCACAATGCACTGAGCAAAACTGTCTATGAACCGATAAAAATGACAAAAAAGAAAAATTAATTAATTAATCAAAGGGAGCGGGGGGGGGGGGGGCCGGGGATGGGGAGCCAGATACAGTAACACATGCTCCACGGGCATGCTGATACACTCCGCACACACACAAAATAAAAATAAAATAAATAAATATGAAGTTCTTGAAGGAAACAAGAAGCCCCAAACGGCAAAGAGTGTCTGATGTCACGGAAGACTAGCAGGCAAGTTAGGGAGGAGCAGGGAGAACCATGGGAGTTTCATGAACAAGCAGGGCTGGAGAGTGGGCTAGGGTTAAGAGCATCCGTTGCTCTTGCAGAGGACCGGGTTCAAGCCTTTGCACCCCTCTGGCGGCTCACAATCATCTGCAACTCTAGTTCCAGGGGATCTGACTCACTCTTCTGGTCTCTGTCGGCGCTGCACACACATGGTGCACAGACGCACATGCAGACAAAAACACCTAGACACACAAATAAACATTGTTTGAAATAGCAGGCAGTATGAGTTTATTGCAATCACAATGAGATATTAGGCATGAAGAAACGATCCGTAGGGTGAGACGGCTCAGCTGATGAAGGCTCTCGCTGAGCAAGCCTGCTGAACTGACTACAGGACCTGAGAAGAGGGTGAGAAATGAGGAAGGCAGAACTCCACAGAGCTCTTCTCTGACTCCACAGACATGCCTGCTGAGAGGCACGCATGGCCCTTCCACACACACACACACACAAATAAATAAGTCATTTTTAAATGAACTATAGAAATATATTTGGTTTTATTCTCTGTCTTTCCACGAGGCAGGCAGAGCTGTGAATTCTGGAAAATGCTGTCTAAGATTCCAGTTCAGAGACTCTGGGCCCCAGGAAGATCATTTGGAATTCTTTCTTATAAATGGTCTGTGTGTTTGTAAAGGGAACAGAGCCAGGACTGCAGCCCAGTGTGCAGCGTGACTGCTGCCTGCTTCATTCCCCCTCTCTCCCTCTAAAGAAATTCACACCGGTGAAGAAAGCCCCAGTGTGAGAAGGAGCTTCGGCCTGGCCCCAGGAGCACCCAGACTTCTGATTCAGAATACATTTGAAGACAGGATCTGCAAGACTTGACAAAAGACCATCAGAATGTGTTGTGTGAAAGAGCGAGAAAAATTGAGTAACTTCAAAGCTGTCGTCATCTGAGTCACAGAACGGGGGGGTCTTGTCACTAAGATAAGGAAGATACGAAAGCAATAGGTTTGAGGGGCAGACGGAATCAAGGACTATTTTAAAGCCTGAGAGCCTCCAGATTTCCAAGAACTCTGGTTGCACATAACTCCCACTCAAAATCTAAGCTCAGTCGGGTGGGCTGCTGTCTCTCTTCTTTGCGCCTGTGTCCTTGGAACCTACAGGAGACTCTGGCACACAGTGGGTGGTGAATAAATATTTCTTGGATGAATGAGTGAACATGCATCTGAAGGCTTTGTAGTTTGAAGTCCTGGACGTCAGCCCTTGCTGAGCAGAAGAGCCAATTGGCAGTTAGGATTATTTATCAATAACTAGAATGTTAAGAGAAATCCAACCACTTTTGCCAGAGAGAGGCTGACGAGAACTGGGAAAACAGGAAGAAACGGTTTCTCTTTTCCATCAATCAAGTGCCTCTTTTTGACAGGAATCAATAGGAAGTCCACTGGATAAGGGAACCTGGGAAGTCTAGTATCTCAGAGTGGGGTTTGAAAAGGGGTGGGTGGGGGCTTGGAGTAAGAGATAGTAGGTAAACAGCTAGCAGAGAAGGGTACTCAAAAAAGCAGAATCTGGGAGGACAGCCTAGTGTCTGAACGTAACTCTGGACATAGGACAGAAGAGTAAAGAGGGGTGGGAGTGCGAGAGCCAGGAGAGAGCGCAGCCAGCACTGCTACGGGATCTTGTGGTGCTAGAAGCCTCCCCAGGAAGAGGAGGGATTATCAATACCTATAAGAGAAAGCCCAGTGAGAGGATGACAAAGAAGAGACCCTCTGAGAGCCTCTCTCCTCAACAGTCGGGTGGGAAAAGCTAAAATATGCGCACATGTATGATAATAGTTTGGAACAATTTTGCATTACCCTGCAATAACCGATGCTGGCTAGTAGGTCATTGAGTCTGGAGTTATCTGGAAGACTGGAGAAGAGACAGCCTTCAGAAAGTGAGAAGATAGAGCTCTAGGTGTGGATCAAGAGAGTATAGTGTGTGCTGTGCAACTGTAAGGGCCCCATCCATCCACAAAAACAAAACTAAAATAGTTAGATGTGATGACATGGATTTGTAATTTCAGCACTGAGAAGGTGGAGGCAGAGATTCCTGGTGTTCCTCAGCCAATCAAACTGGCCAACTGTCAAACCACAGGCCACTCAGAAATCTAAAATTCAAAACACAAGATAGATAGAACCCAACCCTAAACTGACCATAACCCTAACCCTAACTCAACCCAAACCAAACCCAAACCCTAAACAAACCCTAACCCAAACCCTAACCCCTAACCCAACACTAACCATAACCGTAACCCTAACCCTAATTCTAACCCTAAACCCAACCCTAACCCAACCCTAACCCTAACCCTAACCCAAACCCTAACCCTAACCCTAACCCTAACCCTAACCATAACCCCAACCCTAACCCTAACACAACCCTAACCCTAATCCTAACCCTAAACCTAACCCAACCCTAACCCTAACCCTAACCCTAACCCTAACCCTAACCCTAACCCTAACCATAACCCCAACCCTAACCCTAACCCAACCCTAACCCTAACCCTAACACAACCCTAACCCTAATCCTAACCCTAACCCTAGCCCAACCCTAACCCTAACCCTAACCCTAACCCTAACCCTAACCCTAACCCAACCCTAACCCCAAGTTGTCCTTTGGCCTATGCATCACACACAGGAAAGAAGATGGGAAAAGTCTCTTGGCTCCAGCATTGCTGAGATGTCAATAAAATATTTCTGGTTGCCTGGAGTCTCTTTTTGTGAATAGAATCAATTATGCTCAGTTGTGACACAAATGTCTCCCATATCTGAGTAAAATCTCCAAGATTAATAATCTTTCTTTGTTAGACAGAGGCATCTGCACCGATCACATCTGTTCGCTAAACCATTCTGTGTTACAATTGAGCTTTTGAAGCCTGCAGTTAAAAGGTGAAGAACTGCTACTTCTTTCTTTGGTTCCATTAAGTTAGCTGGAGAAGACAAGAGCGTGTCTGAGGGCAGAGACGATGTCTTTGGAGGAAAGCATGTCCCCTGTTCCGTTATGTTAGTGGCCTGTGCTGGAAACGTGTGAAAATCCACAATAGGCAACTCCAGTCCCCAGGGCTTGTCCCCCTCTCCGTGCATCCGTTCCAACGCATCTTGTAGTTTTAGAACTCATTTCTCCCTTTGGTCCTTATACCCCCAAGAGTCCAACACCAAACTGAATGGAAGGACAGAGGGGAAAGAGTCTCTACTATTAAGGAAGCCATTTGCCCCTCGTGTTAGAGAGGTGGGCACGCATACATGCTTCACGTCCTGATTTTTGTTTTTTGGTTAACGGCCATCGTCCCACTCAGTCCCAATTCTTCTCCTCTTCTGTCACTCGGCCTCAGCTTCCCGTGTGTGCCAGAGGGGCTGTGGTGCTGCAGGGCTCACCTCCGTGTTTAACTTATTAGCTTAGATAACCATCTTCCAGTCGTTCATCTATGAATAAATACTCATTCTCTTCAGAAGTGATGTTGTGGTGAATGCATTTATAAACCCCAATTCCACTCTCTACCATAATTGGATAAATGAAGGGCAGGTTGCTAAGCAAATCTCACTACCCGGTCTCTAGTTTTCAGTAGGCTGGATTTCTCCCTCCCTCTCTCTCTCTCTCTCTCTTCTTTGCTAAGAAGACAGTTTTCTAGAACTTTTGTTTGCTGGTTCTTTGGTACCTGAACCAATGATATTCATTAAAAATTACAACGATGCCATTTGCCCAGCTAGGGTGTTTTTCATTATTGAGCATTTAAAACATTCCAATCATGCGTCTTTTCCAGTCTCTGAAGTAATTATAAGCATACTTGTTACCACATAAGTTCAAACTCCCTCCTGTTTTTCCCTCCTAAAAGGTGGTTTGGAGACTGTGGCTGGGTTCTAAACTGGAAAGACTGATCTCTCTCTGATGAAAGAAAAGCTTCATGTGCTGTCAGCAGCTATTCAAAAAAGGAAGAAACAAATGGGAGATGTCCTGTTCAGTACACACACACCACTCTTCCACTGCAGAAAGAACCAGGGACCATTCATTCTTCCCAGAAATGGCCAAAGAAAAATGTCTTCTTGCCTTGTGCCTTCACCCCAGTTTTGCTCCTGAAGTTGCATGTAGGCTGCACTACGGGGGCTGAAAAGATGGTTAGGAGAGCTTGCTCCTCTTCCAAAGGAAGTTCCAGCACGGACATCAGGCGGCTCCTCACAGCCTAAAGGTTCAGCTCCAGGGGCTCTGACGCCCTCTCCTGGACCCCATACCACCCCCCTGTCTCCCTCTTTCGAACTCTTTCTCACTGTGTGTGTGTAAGGGGGGGGAGGGAGAGGAAGAATTGTTTTTGCTTATTAGCATAGTGCTGGAATGAAAGGCCCGAGCCACCACCCAGGACATGCACACGTGTTTTCAGAAGTTAACGTGTACAGCGTCACCCCCAGGACCCCATCATTCACACCCAGATGTTCCCAGAGGGTGGGCTCCAGTTTTGCAGATAAAGGTATGCGGAGGGCTGGCTTTAGTCTTAAGGCTGTAGGAGTCGTAGGAAGTGAGGAGAGCCCTGGTTGGTGTTGGTGCAGCTGCTGAGCCTCTGGAAAAAAGGCAAGGTGGCCATTAACGTTGTCTTCATCAGAGGCCTCTGGTCTCTGAACAAAGCTTGGCCCGGGACCTCAAACCTACTAGATCTTTCTCAACCTCTCAGGTGTTTTTGTCTGCTTTATAATTGGCAGCCTTGAGCTTTTCTTTAAGGCTTGGTAGTTTTCGTGAAGTTTTTTCTTGCGACGGGATCTCGCGTAGCCCGTGCTCACTTCAGATTCCCTGCGCGACTGAAGGTAACTTTGAAATCTCCGAGCCTCCATTTCCCAAGACCTGAGGCTATACGCATGCGCCTTCACCCCTGGCTGATGTTTGCTCCTTTTCTCCAGTTTCAGGAGTAGCTGTTTGGATGCTGCCTCCAGAGCACTGATAGAGTTTTGCTGCTTTTTTGGAGACCATTTTCCCATGACGACGCAGCTACCTTTCCTTGCTTCTGCTTCCAGCCTGGCCTTTCTTCTCCTGCGTTCTTCATACGTCTGTTTAGGGTTCTTATAGATGTTTATGTAACTCAGGGAACCGTTTTTTTTTTTTTTCTTCCTGCATCATCTCATCTAGTTCATTGCTTCAACATATACTTGGGGCTGACTCCTAAATATGGAATTCTATCCCAAATGTCTTAATCCAGTTAGGTTGCTATAGCAAAATGCTGGGTGGCTTATAAACCACAGAAATTTACCTCTCGTGGTTTCTAGGGGGCTGAAAGTCCAAGGTGGAGCTGCTGGTAGATGCTGCATCTGACCAGAGCTACTTCCTACTCACAGATGATCTCTCTGTTGTGCCTCCCACATGACAGAAGGGACAAAGATGCTTCCTGGAGCCTTCCTTAGAAGGGCATTAATCACCTCCTCCAAAGGTGATAACTTCTAGAACCCTCTATTGGAGGTTAGGCATCAACCTATGAATTTGGGGCGAATGTAAAATTCCAATCTGTAGCACCAAACTTGTCTCTTCTTAACTCTGGATTCATCTTTTTTTATATTATATTTTATTTTACCTTTTTTTGGTGCTAGAGACTGAACCCGAGGTGTCTCATACATGCTAAAAAAGGGCTCTACCACCAGACTATATACTGAAAGCTTCAGACTCATCTTTTAAACCACTCACTAATGACCCTACTTCTCCCAAACAGTCAACTGACCAAAACCAAGATCATCATTTATTCCTCAGGCTTGCTCATTCTCTGTTATTCTTTGGTTTGCTGAACTGCATCCCAGTCTCTCAGACACTAAAACTAAAATGTGATGTGTCCACCCTCCCGCGGCTCCCCGCCCTCCCGCGGGCTCCCGCCCTCCCGCGGCTCCCCGCCCTCCCGCGGCTCCCCGCCCTCCCGCGGCTCCCCGCCCTCCCGCGGCTCCCCGCCCTCCCGCGGCTCCCCAGTCCTAGTAACTCTGCCCTTCTGGTGGCTTTCCTTTCTCCACACCCACTACGTGCTTTAATAACATTAGGTGTTTAGTCATTTTGTGGCTGCTGTTGCTGTCAATCATGGAAGTGAATTCTGGTTAATTTAGACCAAAGTGTTTAAAATAAATAAATAAACAAACAAATAAGTGTTAAGATAAGGCAAAGCTCAGGGAATTGGAGGGAAAGCTGAATTACTGTGTTTCAGAAAAAATCTGGGGTCTTCAGCAAACAGCACAGATTCAGTTATCTCTCACCCCTGGGTCTCTTTATCAAACTTTGTTTTAGAGAGCTCAGCTCATTCAGGGTCAGGGCACCAAAGGCGATGGCAGACTGACCAGAGAGTCTTCTCTTCAGAGGGAGGATCTGAGTAGTGGCGTAAGGAAGGATCAGTGGTTAGGGAGAGTGTGTTGAGGAAGGAAGACGGGATGAGAGAGACGTGCTCCCTGCGGGTAACGTCCTCACTGCGTCGAGAGAGCGATGAACGTGTTGGCTGAGAAGAGATGAAGGATGCTGGTCACACCGGTGGGAGGAGGAGTGGCAGGTTTGGTCAATGAGAACGGTCAGACAGGTTTTCTAAGCTTGTGTCTTTGTGCTTACATTCTGTCTTTAGAACAGAGTGCTTCAGCATTCTAGATTGCTGACCCATCACAAGTTCTCCTCACCTTCAGAATCCGGGGAGGGGGGAGGGTTCAACATGGGAAGCTTCCCTACTGAGGAGCTGTACCTTTGTGAGATTTCCTGAGCCCGACAGGTACCATTTGCTAGGACCTTCTCCCTCTCTCCCTCTTTCCTTCCCTTTCTCCTCTTTTTTCCTCCCCTCTTCCCTTCCTTTCCCTCCCCATCTTCCTTACATGTCTTTCTCTCCTTTTGTTGTCATGGTCTTCCCATGAGGTCAGGATGCCCTCAACTCCGCAGCCCAAGGCATCCTCCTCCTTCAGCCTTCTGAGGAGCCGGGACAGCAAGCATGCACCACCATGCCCAGACACACCTTCCTATCTTGCATGTAGTTTTATATTTGTGTGGTTTGTCCCCTCCAGTCCGGGTTACACACAAACCACACTAGACATACAACTTCTCGTTGACAGCAAATTTTTGATTTCAGTTTCAATACCTGTGCAAAACTAGATAGACAATTCTGAAAAAGCTAACCATGAGAACAGAATAAAGAACATATTGGCCCACTTCCCAAGAAGGGAGCTTCAGGTTTATATGTAATCAAGCAAATTGGATATAAACTCTAAAGGGAAACCCTATCAGTATGAATTTGGAATATCTTTCCAAATCATGGTTTTTACAGGAACTTGAGCTTATCAGTCTTTTTTTGCTTCTGTTTTTGTTTTTTGTTTTTTGAGACAGGGTTTCTCTGTTGTAACTCTGGCTGTCCTGGAACTCTCTCTGGAGACCAGGCTGGCCTTGAACTCACGGAGATCCTTCTGCCTCTGCTTCCTGATTGCTATGATTAAAGGCGTGTGCCACCACTGCCCAGCCCTACAAGACTCATTTTAAGTCCCACACCCTTTAGAAAGCCTCCTTCCCGAGCCTCATTAACCTCTCCTTTCCCCAAATAATAGGTTCCCTCAGCTCACATCTCACACTTCTAATCATATCAAGAAGTGTGGCAGGACTTGAGTGGTGGCTCAGCAACCAAGAGTTCCCGCTGCCCTCACGGTGGAAGGTACTTTCCCTCCAGAACTCAGGAGTGCACGTCAGGTGGCTCACAGCTGCCTTTAACTCCAGCTCCAGGGACTCCAACCCCAACCACTGGGGCCTCTGCAGGCACCTGCACTCCATGCTCATACCCCTCTTACACACAGCCAAGTGTGAAACGAATCCTTTGTAAGAGCATAGCTGCTATACCCTACACACACATACACACACACACACCCCGCACACACACACCCATACATACATAC